>JAOXYD010000136.1:15067089-15077873 GCA_028565735.1 Pinacopodium congolense
CATAGTATTTAGTTTTGATGTCTTTACTTCTAAGGGTTTTGTTTTCTTTTTAGCAACATTAGAGATAGCAATTCATTTTAGCTCTCTGTGGGATCGACCCTGACTTGCCCTAGCTACTTAGCTAGGTTAGTTAGGTATTTTTATTATTTGGTAGCTTAAGACGAGCTCACTAAGACATCAAGCCAACATTCATGATTATTTAGTTCACAGATCAATCCATCAAGATTCCATTCGGGGTAGTCGAAGATGTTCTGGTAAAAGTGGATAAATTTATAATTTTGGTTGATTTTATTGTATTATATTTTAAAGAAGATAGGTACTGTTTATTGATTTTGGGTAGGCCCTTTATGAATACTAGTAGGGTATTAGTTGATGTGTATGAAGGGAATTTAGTTTTGAGAATTAGTGATGAGAAGGTTGAATTTAACAAGACAAAATCTTTGAATAAACCAGTGGACAGTAATGTTTGTATGAAGATTGACATTATGGATGATTGTATTAATAAAGCTGAAGAGCAACTTAAGGAAATGAGGGAAGTTTAAGGAGATAAGAGTGTGGATGAAGAAAAGTTGTGTGAGGGGGTGGAAAACAAAAAGTTAGAGAGGACAGATGCAGCTATACCACCCTCTATTGTGAGATGAACTATGCTAGAGTTGAAACCCTTACCTTCCTATCTTAGATACACATTTTTAGGTGAGGGCCACACACTGCCCATCATTATTTCTATCCAATTAGATTTAGAGCACGAGGAGAAAGTGGTAAAGATCATCAAGAAAAGAATGAGGGCTACAGGTTGGCAGATTTCTGATATCAAAAGTATTAGCCCAAATGTAATTATGCATAGAATTTACCTTGAGGATGGGTGTAAGAAGGTGAGAGAAAGACAAAGGAGATTGAACTCGAATATGCAAGAAGTGGTGAAAAAAGAAGTCGTAAAGCTTTTGGATGCAAGCATCATTTACCCTATTTCGGATAGTCAGTGGACAAGTCCGGTTCAATGTGTACCCAAGAAAGGAGGCATGATGCTGATAGAAAATGACCAATGAGAGAAAATTTCAACAAGGATTATCATCGGTTGGAGAGTATCCATAGATTATAGAAAAATGAATTTGTCTACTAAAAAAAGACCATTTCCCCTACCTTTTATAGACCAAATGATTGAACAAGTAAAAGGACATGCTTTCTATTGTTTTCTGGATGGGTACTCAGGTTATAACCAATTTTTTATTTACTTAGAAGACCAAGAAAAGACTAATTTTACTTGTCCTTATGGGACTTTTGCTTACAAAAGGATGCAATTTGGTCTTTGTAATACTCCTGCCACTTTTTAGAGGTGTATGATGGCAATCTTTGCAGACATGATCAAGGATATTATGGAGGTATTTATGGATCGATTTTTTGTTTTTGGAGATTCTTTTGACCATTGTTTGTTTAATTTAGACAGAGTTCTCTAAAGATGTGAAGAATCTCACTTAGTGTTTAATTGGGAGAAGTGTCACTTCATAGTGCAAGAAGGAGTTATTTTAGGGCATAAAATAGTCTCTGAAAGATTGAAGTGGATAGAGCTAAAACTGAAGTCATTGATAAACTCCCACCTCCAACAAATGTCAAGGGCATCCGAGCATTTCTCGGCCACTCTAGATTTTATCGACTGTTTATTAAGGACTTTTCGAGCATTTCTAAATCCTTGACTAACTTATTAATTAAAGATATGCCTTTTAACTTTGAATGTGATTGTCCTTATGCTTTTAATAGGTTAAAAAGGGCACTCTCTTCGCCACCTATATTAGACATTACCATTCGAGATCATGTATGACGCTAGTGATAATGTAATTGGATGTGTGCTTGGGAAAAGGAAGGAAAAGAAGTTGCATGTCATCTACTACATGAGAAAAACCTTAGTAGGGGCTCAAGTGAACTACATCACAATCGAAAAAGAATTGCTTGTAGTGGTATTTCCTTGTGAAAAATTTCGTCTTATTTTTTAGGCTCAAAGGTTATTATTTTTACAGATCATACAACACTTCAATATCTTTTTGCCAAAAAGGAGGCAAAGCCATGATTAATCTGATGGGTGCTCTCACTCCAAGAGTTTGATATTGAGATCAAGGATAAGAAAGGAGCAAAAAATTTAGTGACTGATCACTTGTCAAGACTTAAAAAAAGTGATTGTCGAGAGGAAAGAGAGATAAAGGAGACTTTTCTTGATAAGACTTTAATGATGGTAAATGATCGTTTCCACCTATGGTTTGGGATATTGCCAACTATCTATCAAGTGGTATCGTGCTTTCTAATCTATGTTACCAGCCAAGGAAATGATTTTTATTTTAGTGTACTTGGTATATATGGGATTGGCCTGTACTATATAAGATTTGTGATGATGGTTTAATTCACAGGTGTGTCCCTGAAGATGAGACACTAGAAGTGTTAACCCACTGTTATAGTTCATCTTATGCAAGGCATTATAGATTAAACAAAACTATAGCCTGAGTACTCGAACATGGTTTTTACTAGCTGATTTTATTCAAAGATGTTAGAGCATTTGTCCTACAATGTGATAGGTGTCAAAGAGTGGGGAATATATCCAAAAGACATGAGATGCCGCTCTCTAATGTTCTTGAAGTTGAATTTTTTATGTTTTGGGAATAGACTTCGTGGGACCTTTTACATCCTCATTAGGTAATTCTTATATCTTGGTTAGGGTTGATTATGTTTCTAAATGGGTTGAGGCCATAGCTACTCCAAAAAATGATAGTAAGGTAGTCTAAAATTTTATCAAGAAGATATTCAATAGGTTTGAATTACCTAGAGTAGTTATAAGTGATGGTGGAGCTCATTTTTGCAATCGATCTTTTGATGCACTTCTAAAACGATATGGAGTTTACCATAGATTAGCTACCCCCTATCACGCTCAAATAAGTGGCCAAGTTGAAGTAGTAAATAAGGAGTTAAAGAAAAATCTAGAAAAAGTAGTCAATAACTTAAGGAAGGATTGGGTTCTTAAGTTAGATGATGCAATATGGGCGTACCGAATAGCTTTTAAGACTCCTATAGGTACAACTCTTTACCGACTTGTTTATAATAAAGCATGTCATTTAACTTTTGAATTATAACATAGGGCCTATTAGGCAATCAAGAAGTTAAATTTTGATTGAAAATTAGCCAGTGAAAAGAGACTTCTGCACTTTAAGAATTAGAGGAATTAAGGTTTAATGCATATGAGAATTCGAAGTTATGTAAGGAAAGGGTTAAGAAATGGCATGATGCACATATAAAGAAGAAGGAATTCCAAGTTAGGGATAACAACAATTCCTAGTCTTTAATCTTGAACTTTTATAAGTTTCAGTCTATTGTTTTAACTTTAGTTAATTCTTAAATTTGTCTTTAATTTATTTCCTATTAATCTTTGTTCTTGAATCTATTTCTTAAACAAAGGGTAATCCAAATTAACAGGTTAACTAAATTCAACCCTTGTGGGACGATATCTGTTTATATTACAATAATGCGACTCATATACTTGTGATATAGTGTAAAACAAGTTTAGTTTTTCCTCAATGCATTAATCCTAGCAATTGAATTAAGAATTATAAAGAAGGTGATTGAGCCGAAGAATAATTCCTAATTATTGACAATATACCTAAGATCTCATCTAAGTTAAGCTTAGAAACACCAATTTAATGCCTTCAAACCCTTAAATAGTTAGCCACACATGTTAATTATAACAAAAACATAAAATAAATCCAATGTTAACCTAGACAATATAAAATAAGTAATGGAAAATAAGATTCAACACTAATCTAATAGGAACCTAAGATTTTATACTAACATTCAACTTAATTCAACCCAACACATAAAACCCAAAATTAAACATATTGAAACAAAACATGCAACACTAAAAAAAATATGACAAAAACTGAAATTAAATGATCTATAACCTGAGAAATTTCATAAACATCAACTATAATGCATAACCTAATTGAAAACCCCATAAATTAAGGAAAACAATAAGATAATCAACCACTTAACTAGTAATTAATGAAAACGAGATTGAAATAACAAGAATTAAGGCTTAAATAACAAAAATCAGGGTTGGAATTGGAAAAGAAAGTCATCTATTGAATTATAATCAAACATCTATATATTGCTCATGAAGTTTAATCTCTAATCCATCGAACATCTAATCTAAACGTAATAAAACATGAAAATAAAAAAATACATTAACAAAAAGTCCAAAAACTATAAATAAAGTGCAATATTACCTTAAACAACTAACTAAATAGATTGAAATCTAAAAAAAATTAAAACCCAACATATAACCCTAATAATATGAAGAAATTGCAAGAAATAAGATGAAAGCTTAACAAAATAGCTAAGGCTGTTGTATTGATGATGGTTCTACCTTTATTTGAGCCTTTTGTACCATTTTCAATTAGGGTAAAACCTAGGATTATGTAAAGACTATTTTGCCCTTTATCTTTCATTGTTAGCTCCTATAACGATAGTTCAGTAACCTTAACAGTGGTTTGCTCTAAACCACCCTTAAGAGTGCAGTCTTTGTCCTTTAATTTTGGTCTACATAAAACATCAATAAGTCGCTCTAGACCATCATTGATGTTCTAGGTAGGAGAACTCACTCTAATTTTTGCTCCAATTCTCTCCAAAACTTGATGCTTTGATTTAGAACTTGTGTCAAAAGATTAAACTTGTCATTCAATACATAATAACATAAATTGAGCATTTTAAACAAAAAATAAGGATAAATTCAAGGAATTGACATATAAAGGCATACAAAAATTCATTCCTGTCAAAATAATTGAAATTTAATTGAGTAAAAAAAATCAATCAGTGCATTTGATTTAGTTTACAAATCACAATTCCTTGTGAAAAAAACCTTGTTATCTCAAACATTTACACTGTTAGTAAGGAGGCAACCCTTATGCATGATATCAAGTACCTAAGTAGGTTTATATGAATATTCATGCAAAATTAGCCAAGGATGTTTAAGATAAATAAAACATAACATAACATATAATTAGAGCTTTTTATTTAAAGATCACGTAGCCTTTTGATGCAAAGATGTATGTCTTATGGGGCACACCCCCAGTTACTCAGTTAGGATACTCTTTTAATGTGGTTTGTAGGTCATTTAGCCTTTCAACGCAAAAGTACACGTTTTGCAGGGCACACCCCTAGTTACTTAACTAAGTCACCTCATACTAACACCACTTTTTAACTTCATCTTTTTATGTGAAGCCAAAGAAGTGAAAAAAGTTTGCTCACTTTAATGATTTCAAACATGTGTTTCTTTTTAATTCTTAATGCAAACAACCCATTCTAACTTCATACAAAAATAATATGAAATGTCCTTAAAAGCATGAAATTATACACGTGGGTCTTCAATAACACATGCAAATCATCACTATTTAAAAGAAAAAGAAAATTTTTTATGGGTTGAAAATCATTCAAGAATTATTCAATGCTCATATAATTAAAAACACTGATGAAATTAAAATACCATAATTAAAAATCAACTCTTAATTCCAATCATTCTAAGACAAGGCATCTAAGTCATTCCTATTAGACTCGCAACAAACCAAATGTGTGAATAAATGAAAAGGCATGCTCAAGCCCATCTTCCCCCAAAATTAAACCAAATTGTCCTCAATTTGAAGGACATAAGTAATTAAAAATTAAAAAGTATTAAAATGGAAAGAGAACTTGACTCCCCAAAATGGTGAAGTTCAGTCTTTAGGCATAGTTTGAGATAATTTATTCCATTCCATACGGCTTGAAGATGTTGTAGAAAAGAGATATGAACTTGTTCCATCTTAGTTACAAAGTGAAGTCCATAAACACATTAACAAACCTACAATTAGTAAGATACAAATTAAGATTGAATTTCACTAATTAATAGGATAACGCATCAAGCTTGAATTTGACTAATTAACATCAGGAAATCTAAAAAAAAAATGAACGATAACTAAGAGATCAAAATTGCAACAAATAATTAACATGAACTTATAAAAACATATATACGAACATAATATGCTAATTTTAGGGTCACTAGCTAGAACATTCCTCACTATTAGTATTATTAAACAAAAGAAAGGAAAGAGGTTGCTTCCCTTACTTTCAGGGGAAATGCTCCAAGATATAACTTGTAATAATTCCCAATAGAAACCCTTGGAGTCTTCCAACTTAAAAGTCCTATGTGTTTAAACTTGAACAACTTTAAATGGTCATCTCCACTAAGTCTTGAGTTTACTTGGAAACAAATTCAGCCTTGCTTGTATCCTCTTCGTTCTTGTCTTAACTATCCTTTACTCTAAATCCAAAGCCAAATTGTTAATAATAACAATGGGTAGTATTTTTACCTCACCTAAAAAAGCATATCTCAAGTGTGGAAGTAAAGATTTCATCTTCAGTATGGGTGGTTTCACAAAGGAGAATGAAATAGTGGCTCTTATTTTGACTGAAAGTTCATATTTTGTTTTTTTCACTCAACTCTTACTCCTTGTCAACCTCTTCATCATCTTTATCATCCACTTCTTCAACATAATTCACCTCTTACTCATTCACACACTCTACAATCACATTTTTTTTCATGCAAGCACTACTTTTCTTTGGATCCTTCACTGTTTTTCTCATGCCAAACTCCACCTGCTCATCACCAATCCTAACGACTAACTTTCCTTTATGTACATCCACCAACACTCTTCCAGTATTCATGAATGGTCTTCTAAGAATCAATGGACTGTTTGGGTCCTTTTTAAAATCTAGCACCATGAAATTCAATAGAATGATGAATTTATCTACTTTAAGTGGAATATCTTCCACCACTCCAAATGGCTTCTTTGTTGATTAGCTCACAAATTAAATAAGCATAGAAGTTGGCTTATATTACCTAGCCCCAATTTTCTAAATATAGACAAAGGCATTGTTGTTGGTTGGGTTAATACCCAATTATCTCAATTATTTCAATCACTTAACGTTCAACTCAATTTCAATTGAAAATCAATAATACGACAGTGTCCCGATCAACAAGTAATATGATGGAGCATTTTTATGACTCCTAGTGTTGAAACCACAGGGAAATACTGTGACCACTAAGGCAATTAGATTAAAATTACCTAAGAAGCTCAAGATTACTAAATTAATTAAGCTAATACAACTAAATTAACTTAAAAAATTCCATCTATTGTTATGAATTCCAAATTATTTAAGGATTACCAAATTGAATAACTTTGCTAAGGCTTAGGCTTTAAATGGCTTAATTGAGTTATGAAATGGATTGGAATGCCTAATCTAGGGTCTCTATTAAATCAAGACATTACTATGGTTAAGAAAATGCCTTATCTCTAACCATCTTAAATTGATCTTTGGCTATTTCATCAATTAATAGGTATTAGGCTTAAAGTTGAAGAAGTTCAAATCCTAAATTCCATATTCAAGACTAGTGCCCTCATGATTAAACAAAGTAGATTTCATGAATCCTTGATTAAATCCATGTTGTTTACTAATTTTTCCAATTATTAAAGCTGATTTCTCGGATGATAATCATTTTTCATCTTATCTTAAGGGATCAAGTCAAGACAACCTTTAAGATTTCAAGTAAATAAAGATTAACATCCAACATATGATAACAACTAAACTAAAGCATTAAAGAACCCGTCCTTAGTAAGAAATCAACTTAAAACATCATTCATAAACAAGAAAATTCAGATTCATCAAAACAACCTATACTCTTGAACATATATTAACTGAAAGAAGGGTTTAGATTTCACCAAATGTTGTTCTAAGTTGTTAGACAGCCTTTCATCAACTTAACAAACTCTTTGAATGCTTAAAAACAACATAAAATTAACATAAACTAAGTTGGACAAGAAAAAAAAGAAACCTAACTAAAGAAAGAAAGAAAGAAACTCTAAGCTAAATCTCAAATTTGGAGCTCTCAATCTATTCTCAGATTCACAAATTCAAGTTCAATAGCTTCACATATGTCTCAGCTATAAGTAGGAAGTAAGTAGACAAGTTGTAGCCAATCAAAATTAAAAAAACTAGCTAGAAATGTCTCGAATGCTACTTAAACAGCACTTGAAGAACACATAAACTACCCCATTTAACCCCCTACATTTGACTCCTAAAGTTGACTTAAATGTGGGTCATTAGGGATTAAACGTGGGGTGCTTTGGAGACCCATGTTTAACTCCATTCTTGCTCCAATCTTCATATTATCTAAAATTTTCACTTCAATGGAAATTAAACTTTCTAAGACATAAATCAAACAATTTAACATCAAAATATGGTTGAATCAACATCAAAATATCAAGGAAATGAACCCATATCAACTCCCCTACACTTAAGCATTTTCTTATCCTCAAGCAAATCAATCCATCATCAATTTGAAAATGACATATAATCTGAGGAAAATCATCAATCCCTCAAACCATATCATTGAAATCATCCAATCTTCAAACAAATCCTTAAGATTGTCTAAGATTAAGCAAGCATTTAAATTAACAAAAAACTTAAGATAACCTCATACTATTTAAAACTTCAATCTAAATCACACAAGTCATTTTCAAATATAAAATGAACATTTCCAAAGAGAAATGAATCATCTTTTAACCAAAATGAAATCATTTAAATATTAAGCATAATCATGAAAAAAATGTGAGTTTTTATGGCTTGGTTGACAGGTCATTCAATCTTTTTATGTGAAGATGAACATTTTGTCGTTCACATCCCTCGTTACTTAATTGAGTCACCTCATATCAACTGGCTACTAACACCAGTCTTTAACTTCAACCAATTGATTTGAAGGCAGTAGAGTGAATGAAAGCTTGCTCACTTTTAAACTTTTTAAGCACTTTTTCTTTCATTTTTCATTTTGATTTTGATTTGAAATTGTTTTCAATACAAGAAATGAAAATGTCTAAGAGAAGTTCCAAATCACTTTCAAAGTATAAATTGTATACTTAGAAAATCATCATGATCATTAGATATTCATTATCTAAGATATGAAGAAATCAAAGTTAAATGTTAATAAACATAATTAATTAAGAATATATAATCATAATTAATAAAAAAAAAAAAATTAAAAAATGCCAATGATATGCATCAAAATAAAAAAATTCCACCAATTATAGATTATCTAGGAAAAGATGATAAAATGATAAATTTGTTGACAAAAAAATATAAATGTTAAAAAACCATTCCCTCCCCCACATATAAATTGAACATTGCCCTCAATATTCATAACATTAATCTTAAAGCATAAAATGAGACATAAAGGAAACGAAAGCATCTAGAATAAAATGATAACATCTTTTAACACCATCAAAGTGAACATTGAAAGTTACTCTTTAGTTGCAACTGGAAATAATAAAATGGAAATGAAAACACAGGAGACAAAATGAAATAAACCATGGTCCATATATAAATATAAGTCATCCAAGTACATCAATAGAGTTAAAATACAATGAAAGAACCTATAACCCATGAGAAGCAGCCAAACAAAAACTAAAGAATCAGAAATATAGCTGAAAACAAACACTGGTTCACATGTCCATGAAAACAAGTGGAAGTATAAATAACAAAAAATCAGGACTCTTATCATTTACCTACTGACATGCCTTAGTCTTTGCTAGTCACTAGTCAATACTTGCCACTATTTGCTTTATACGCATTAGCCAACTCTCCAGTCTCTGAAGAATGGATCACATATCAGAGGAAGGATTAGAAGAAGGTATAGGAGGGACATAGGCTCTAGTATGATCATCTGGTGGTGGCCTATACACGCTCAAAGTAAACATGTAAAAAGGGAAGTTCTTTGTCTGGTGAGTAAATCTGACTACATTCCTCATGCTCTGTAAAATAAAATTAGCCAAAGGCAATCCTTTTATAGCTCCTAATCCATGCAATAACTTATATAAAAGATAGTTATCATCAAATCTGATTTCATTGATTCCACTAGCCTTGGGGAGCACATTTGCACTAAAGATGGCTACAGATGTGTGATTGTAATATCCGTTCCTATAATGAGGGAATAGCCTAGCTACATGCTTGTACATCAATGAGATGAGGCATTCCATTTCTTTTTTTTTTTTTGCATTACATGTGCATATGTGAGTCATGATATTGTGACATTCGGAAAGAATGATTATGCATGCACTCATATTATGCATGTACTCATTTGACATATCATGAGTATGAATGAATCTTGATAAAAGAGTTTTGATATGATACTGTATTATGGTGATAGAATTTTGGTTTCATGGTTATAATTAGATATTTGGGGATTTATTGCCACAATTTGGTGAATTATGAAGTGATAAGTACATTTAGAGTGGGAAATATGTTAAATTGTAAGAGAAATTGATATGTGGAAAAATTGAATTTTTTGGACCAATTAGTGAGTCACACCTGGCAACATGAGAGAGAGAGAGAGAGAGGGAGGGACAAATGTAGGTTTAAATTAAGTGTGATTAATTTTAATTAAATAGGTTATTTACGGAACATTAATTGGAGTAAGAAGAGTTGATGGGAGAAGAAGAGCCAATGGGAGAAGAGATAAGTGTGGTTGAATGAGACAAAAAGAGAATAAGACAAAACTTTGACATAAAAATTTCTATTTTTATGTTCTTGATGAACCCATGATGATAGGTTTCTATTCATTGATGTTTTTGATCTTGATTAGTGTTTCAAACATGCTTGTACATCAATGAGATGAGGCATTCCATTTCTTTTTTTTTTTTTGCATTACATGTGCATATGTGAGTCAT
>JAOXYD010000136.1:15088143-15098711 GCA_028565735.1 Pinacopodium congolense
ATCTTCCATTGGTGTTCTTTTTATAGACATTCTATAATGGTGTTAATTAAAACACAAGGGGGACCATAGATGCAGCTGTCGGAGGATCATCAATAAGAAAAATCATTAATGCAACCCAAGAACTTCAGGAGGAGTTAACAAGAAACCATTGTATTTGGTCCATTGAGAGAAGAAGACTCGGTGACAGCATTGCACGCCCAGATTTCGCCCTCACCAAGTAATTGAGTAACATGCAAGGAGCCTCATCATCTACAGCTAATTCCATATAATTACCATGTGATTTATATGGGTAAGAAAACCATAGCACAACTGAATGCTTTTTGTTGGGAGCTAGTGACACAAAACATGTAAATTACTTAGGCCAACCATAAATAGTTAAAAATTCATACTCTAACATTTACAATTTGGGGTGCAAAAACCACCAAAATTTTTCTTCAAATACCAACAATATAGGTGGCCAAGCACAAGCATAAAGACCTCATCGATTCAAACAAGATCGATTTGGGTCTCTAGAGAGAAATATAGATAATATGATGGACATTATAGGAGCCAAATTTGAAAGCTAAAAGGAATGTCAAAGAAGGATAGAAGAGAGTTAAGAGAGGATATATGCGAAGTTTGACTAGAATGAGAAGAACCACGCCTCATCCATCCATGAGGTATAAGTAAGTCAACTTGGTAATGCAATGTCTTTTAGAAATGAAAGTAGCCTACAAAGCAATACCAAAGTGAATCCAAAGGAACAACTCAAGGCTATTACAATTCGAATTGGCAAGAAATTAGAACAGCTAAATGTGAAAGGGAGACCCAAGAAAAGGAGAAAATCAAGGAGCAAGTAGAAGAGAAAGTATAGAGAAAGAAGAAGAGAAGTCATATGTGCCACCATCTCCCTACAAATCAAAAATTACATATCCACAAAAGGTGAGACAACATCAAGTGGATGAATAGTTCTCTAAGTTTTGTGAGATACTGAAGAAGCTTTAGATCAAATTTTCCTTGGGGGAGGCAATGAAATGTATGCCCATGTATGAAAAGTTTCTTAAGGATATGTTAATGCACAAACGAATGTGGGAGGACAACTAGATGGTGACCTTGACAGAGAATTATAGTTCAATCATCTCACGCATAATGCCTTCAAAACTATAAGACCCAAGGTGATTACTATTCTATGTGTTTTTGGTGATTTTGAATTTTCCAAATGCTTATGTGATTTAGGTACAAGTATTAACTTGATGCCTTGTTTATCATCAAGAAACTAGGCTTAGGAGACGTGAAACTAACATCTATGCTCATTCATCTTGTGGATCAATCCATCAAGAGGCCATTTGGAGTTGTGGAAGATGTGTTGGTAAAAGTGGATAAATTTATCATTCCTGTTCATTTTTTTTTGTTGAATTTTGAGGAAGATAGAAATTGACCCTTCATTTTGGGTAGGATTTTTATTAATACTGGGAGGGTATTAGTTAATGTTCATGAAGGGAAACTTGTTTTGAGAATTGGTGATAAGCAGGTTAAATTTAATATGTATAAATCTTTAAAGAAGTCGATGGATGGTAATTCATATATGAATATTAATGTTATAGATGAGTGCGAGAAGGAAGTTGAAGAGGAATTTAATGAAGTTATTAAAGCGAGGGATGAGAGTGTGAGTAAAGAGGAATTATGTAAGGAAATTGAGTAAGAGAGGTTAGAAAGAATGGATGCACCCACTCCACCTTCCATTGTTAAGCAACTCACTTTAGAGCTCAAACCCCTACCTTCCCACTTAAGATACACCTTTTTAGGTGAGGACCATACTTTTGCAATTATCATTTCCAATCAATTGGACCTAAAGTAAGACGAGAAGGTGGTTGAGACCATTAAGAAGAGGGTGAGAACCATAGGGTTGCAAGTCTCTGATTTTAGGGGGAATAGCCTTAATATGGCGATGTATCAGATTAACCTGGAAGATGGATGTAAAATAGTAAGGGAGAGACAAATAAGGTTAAATCTACGCATGTAAGAGGTTGTGAAGAAGGAAGTAGTGAAGCTCTTGGATGTAGGGATCATTCGCTCGAATTTAGATATTCAGTTGGTTAGTCCAGTGCAGTGTTTGCCTAAGAAGGGAGGCATGATGGAGAACAAAAAAGGTAAACAGATTTCTACTAGGACCATCACTGGTTGGAGAGTGTGCATTGATTATAGGAAGCTCAATTTGGCCACCCAGAAAGATCATTTCCCTTTACCTTTTGTGGACCAAATCATTGATAAGGTGGCTAACCATGCATTTTATTGTTTTCTTGATACTTTTCCCTATGGTAATTTTTCTTGCAGGACGATGCCTATTGGTCTATGTAATGCACATGACACATTCCAAAGGTGCATGATGGCCATAGTTATAGACATGAATGAGAACTTCCTAGAGGTATTTATGGATTATTTCTCTTTTTTTTTTAGACTCTTTTGATCATTTCTTGTTTAATTTAGATAGAGTGTTTCAAAGATATAAGGAATCTCATTTAGTCTTAAATTGGGATAACTGTCACTTCATGGTTCAAGAAGGAATTGTATTAGGCCATACGATATCATGCAAAGGGGTTGAGGTAGATCAAACTAAGAAAGAAGTGATTGAAAAGTTTCCACTTCCTACTAATATCAAAGGCATCTGTGCTTTCCTTGGTTTTGTAGGGTTTTACAGAAAGTTCCTCGAGTATTTTTCCCTTATTGCTCAACCCTTAATTCATTTATTAGTTAAAGATGTGCCTTTTAGTTTAATGATGATTTCTTGTATGCTTTTAGCAGGTTAAAGAAGTCACTTACCACAGTGCCTATTTTGATGTCACCAGACTGGTCACTTCCCTTCAAGATCACGTATGATTCAAGCGACCTTGCCATTGGTTATGTACTTAGACAATGGAAGCAAATGAGGGTGCATGTAATTTATTATAATAGTAAGACCTTGACTGGAGCATAATTTAATTATAACACTAGAGAGAAGGAGTTTCCTATCGTGGTATTTGCTTGTGAAAACTTTCATTCTTACCTTTTGGGCTCAAAAATTATTTCCTTGACAGATCATGCGACACTGCGCTATCTTTTTGTAAAGAAGAATGTTAAGACTAGACTTATCAGATGGGTACTTCTACTCGTCGAGTTTAACCTTAAGATCAAAGACAAAAATGGAGCAGAAAATGTTGTAACAGACCACCTATCGAGACTTGAAGAGGGGCACCAAGAAGAAGAAGAAGAAATCAAGGGGATCTTTCCTGATGAGTCTTTAATGATGGTAAAAAATTCTTTTCATCCTTGGTTTGCAAATATTGCTAATTACATCTTAGGTGGTATTCTTCCCCTTAATCTCTCTTACCAATAAAGGAAATGTTTAGTGTTTCAATGTTCTCCTTATAATTGGGATGAACCTGTACTTTATAAGATATATGCTAATAGTATGATTCATAAGTGTGTCCTTAAAGATGAAATGCCTAAAATTTTCATGTAATGTCATAGCTCACTTTATGCAGGGTATTATAGAGCTAATAAGATTGTTTTTTGAATCTTAGAGTGTGAATTCTATTGGCTCAAATTGTCAAGAATGCTCAAGAGTTTCTGTTGATGTGTGATAAATGCCAAAGAGTGGGCAACATATCGAAGCGGGATAAGATTCCACTTTTAAACATCATGGAGGTGGAAATATTTGATGTGTGAGGTTTAGATTTTATGAGACCATTCCCATTTTCCATAGGTAAGATATATATATTGGTTAGATTTGATTATGTTTCCAAGTTGGTTAAGGCTTTAGCTACTCAAAACAATGATGTCAAGGTGGTGCAAAGATTCATCTAGAAGATCTCCACTAAATTTGGAGTGCGTAGAGTAATCATCAGTGAAGCAAGGAGGCATTTTTGGAACAAACCCTTTGAAGTTCTATTGAAAAGATACAATGTGCATCATTGAGTGGCTATTCCTTACTATCTATAAATGAGTGGCCAAGTGGAAGTGGTGAACAGAGAGTTTAATAAGATTTTAGAGAAGTTAGTGAGCAACTCAAACAAAGATTGGGCCTTAAAGTTAGATGATACACTTTGGGCATATAGGACAGCCTTTAAGACACCCATAGATAACTCCATAAGACTTGTGAATGGTAAGGCTTGCCATTTATCTTTGGGGTTGGAGCATAGAGCCTATTGGACAATTTAGAAGTGGAATATGGATTGGAAGCTTGTGGGTGAGAATAGATTGTTACAACTTAATAAATTGGACGAGATAAGATTTGATTCTTATGAAAATGCCAAGATGTACAAGGAAAGGGCTAAAAAGTGGCACGATACTAACATCAAGAAGAAGGAGTTTAAGGGTGGGGATTTGGTTCTTTTGTTCAATTTACAACTTAAGTTATTTCCTAGAAAACTCAAGTCAAGATGGAGTGGAACATTCAAAGTTATTCAAGTATTTTCCCACGGAGGTTTAGAGTTAGAAAATGATAAGGGTCAAGTATTTAAGGATAATCGGCATAGGTGCAAGCTATACTTTGGAGGGGCATTCTCACAAGAAAGGGAAGTCATCTATTTCCTTTCATCCACTCTTTCATAATTGAATGAAAATGGTTAAGCTAATGACCTTAACTTAACATGTTTACCTTTCTTTTGTTTTCCTTGGTTTCCTTGTCTGCTTTAATAATGATTAATGTGAGTTTGCTTTGATTACTTGATCCTTAATGTAGTTTTGTTTAAGTTTTAACTTCTTTTCTCTTTATATTTCTTATTGTTTAGGTATTCTTAACGTGTTTAGGGGTTACATGAATGTTAAGAGTGAGTGTTTAGCTAGGAAGGGGAGAAAACTTGTGCAAAAACTGCAATTCACTGTGTATAAATCCCACGATCTTAGGAATCACAATGATTCCTATGATTATGGCCTTATTCACCTGAGAGTTTTTAAAACTCTCTTTCCCTCCTTCATTCTTCATCTTGCCACTTTCCCTCTCCCTAAAAACTGAAAGCCCCTCTCCTAAACCCTCAAAATCCTTCATCTTTCTACCAAATCTTGGTTTTTCCTTCTATTTTTTCATCTTTATTCACTTTCTTTCACCCTATTTCAATTACCCACTCCAAAATCTTCAGATTTGGTGAGCTTTTTCTTCTTTGTCTCTAAAAAACTTGACTAACATCTTTCTTGCCTATTTTTACAAATTTTCTTCTCAAATGGCTCCAAAAAAGGCTCAAGCTCCTAGAAACAGTGATGCATTACAATTGAAAGTCTCTAGACAAGATCGACCCAATATCACTGACACATTTTAAGCACTAGTTCTTATTTTTTTTCGAATATGAAGGTATGAGATACCGTGACCTTAAAGATGGGATTATACTTTCTCCTAGGTATTACTATTTTGATCTCAAATAGGTTAAACTTAATGAGCCAAGTTAAACGTTTAGCTACAAATAATAGGTGGCCTCGATTTATTCATTGTGATTTTCAGCCTTATCATAAATTAACATTGGAATTTTTCAATAGAGTTTGTTATAATAATACCATGTGCATGTTTTGGTTTCATTTGAGTGGTCATGTATACAAGTTAGATTATGCTATAATGTGTGTCATAATTGACCTACCTAAAACAAAAATACTTGAGGATTTTCCTGAGTTTGATGTGGACACATATTGGTGAACACTTCTAGGTGAGTCTAACTTCAATTCTAGGCATGTCTCAAATTCATTCATCCAAAATCCTACACATTTACTACTTCATAAATTCATGTTCTTATTAGTATTCAACAAATCTGAAAGTAATAAATATTTGTCAAAAGAATTTTTTTTTGGTGTATAGATCGAAAACTGAAAGTCAACACATCTTATCAAATTTTTCGATCCGTTGTAAGTATGGTAACTAATCAAAGCTCCTATATTAGCATGAGTTATCTTGTTACAGCTATGGCTTTATATTATAATATGAATTTGGATGTTGTGCATTCTGAGAATCCTGATATTTTTTGTCTACTAGATTTGTGATGCTCTGAGATATTAGAGCTTCATTCTATGGCGCTCTAAGATCCTCAAACTAGAATTGTTATTAAGCACAAGAAAGTCACGAGTTCTGCCACATCCCAACTATCCTCCTCTCGAGCATCACCAGAGCAAGAAGAAGAAGCAGTCATAGAAGAATCAACCATAGCAGCAGATGTTGATAAATTCCAACAATTTCTTGGCCAAATGGCCACAAACCATCAACAAATGATGGTACAGATCAATGAAGCCAACACCAAGATTAGATAAGTGCACAGAGATTAATGGCACAACAAAAAGAAGTTCCTCGAGTTCCTTCAGATAAAGAACATTGACGTTCGTTTGCCCACACCTTCACCACCTCCATCTACATGAGATTTCAAACTGTTTTCCTCTTGCATTTATTTTACATTTGATATGTGCATTGTGTTAATTGTTTTGTTTATTTATTTTTTATACATTTTGTTTTGCTTTCTATTTTTTAGTTCCCTTTACACATTAAGGACAAGGTTTTATCCAAGTGTGGGGAGGTGACACTTGCATTGTTTTGGTCATTTTAATTATTGTTTGCATTATGTCATATAGGACGCATGTGTTGTTGCATATTAGGATGTTGTCTTGTTTTTTATAAGCAATGGAACCACACTTGAATCATTTTGATATGTGTTGTCATGAGATTCTATGATATTAGTTAGAATGAGATTGAATGCATGCTTAAACTTGGATTAGGTTGCTTCAGTAGAGAGTGAACCATATGGAGGGATGAAAGTAGTTGGTTGCATAAGCTTACTCAAAACTTGATACTTGAGCAATGAGGTAGTGTATATAGGCTTAACGGATCATCATTTGAGCCTATATGACTCCATCTATAGTCATTCTATTTCTTTGTGTGTGTCATGCTTCCTTAGGTTATAACCTTCAAAACTTACTTTGAATTGGCTTGAGTCTACTAGATGCATGCTTGATAGAGATGATTAAGGCAGTTTTTATTTTAACCCTTGGCTTAAATGACATACTTTTTTTATTACCTCTTGCTAGCCTTATTGAGCCTTTAACCTGTTGTTTGTTGAAATAAGCTTATTTTAAAACCTAAAGCCTCATTAGCCTACCCAATCCCAAGTTTAATTAAGTATTAAGTAATACATTAGTTTGGGATTTTTGGCTACATTTTTTCTACTCTAAGACGAGTTAAGCGATACTGCTACTCTTTGAGCACACTGCATTTGGCTACTATTTGATTTATTATTTCTTTATCCTTTTTCAATTAAAAAAAGAGAAAAAGAAAGAAAAGAGAACAAAAGAAGGAAAAGAAAAAGGAAGACCATGTTAGTAGTATCAGTAACTGCAGAGTAGTAGTTTATACATGTGTGTGATCTATTGTAGCAAGTAATCCATGTAGAGGAGAAATGGTGTATTAGCAAGCCTGTGATAGTGTGGTTTCCGACAGGGAGTTTGAGCAAAATATTAACCATCGAACATTTGAGAGAAATAAGTGAAACCATAAAGAAGATCCAATTTACATTTATACCTATTTTTGCATGATGGTTTCCTAAATTAAGTTTTCTTATGTTCATTAATAAAGAGAAGTCATTATATATTTTGTAGCTTGATACTTGAGTTGGTCAAAAGTTGTGGGATTCTATAATTTGATCTTTATGAAAATGAAGTGATAGAATTGATTGACTATGTTTGATTTTACTTAAGGAAAAGCAAAGATTTAAGTTTGGGGAATTTATTAGTTGTACATTTATATGTTTTTTCCTATGTAAATTGGCATGTGTTTCTTGCATTATAGGTTCATATTGTTTTTTTATGACTTATTGAGTGTATTTTTGTTTAACATGATTATCATTATTCTTTTTTTATTTTTTGTGTTGGTTTGGGCTAAGAACTGATCATTTTGGTGTAGGTATGGAGCAGGACCAACTTTGTGATTGAGCTAGGGACCAAGAGAAGAGATGACAAGTTGAGGAGCTGGATCACAAGATCCCATGATCATGGAATTCATCCTCATTCCCATGATTGTGGGAACTGAAGTTCAAATTCACTCGAGTTTCTCTTATTTTTACAGTTTTGTGACTTCGCATGTCATATTAAAAGGCACACATCCCGAGGGGGGCTACCACAGAATGATGAGCAATTTTCCACTTTGAGATAAAAAAACAAACTTGGAGCCTTGAAATAAGGGAGAATCAAGATAGTGAGTCCTTTTTTGGCAAGAGGCACATCAACACTAGATTTTCGAAATTTGGGCAAGGAAGAGGAGAAGCTTACTTCATCTAGCTTTTATTTCTTTTTTTCTCATATAGCATCTTTATTATGGATTTTGTGGTTGTTAAGGATGTTGTTGACATTATGAGAGGCTAAGTTTACTGTAGAGATTTCTTTTGAACTACTTATTGAACTTTTATCTTGTTGAATTGAATGAATGATCCTTTTGATAAATATTGAGCTTATACTTGCCATATATTGATAAATTGAGTTGGGTAATTTCTGTGAGGTTGTACAATAATAGTGGGACCCTATAGGCCTACATTCATTAAGCTAATTGATTGCATAGAGAGAGACCTTGGCTAATCAGTCGATTACTCATAGAATAGCTTCACAACTAGTTAAATTGGTGTACTGAGTTTATAACTTGAGAGATTTCTTAATGAATTCCATTTAGATGGGATAAGGACATTTAATTACACCTTGAAAGAGGGTTATTCAAATATTAGGACATCTTATGTAAGGTATAATTCAACTAATAAGGTAGGAGGGAGAAAAGTTAGGGAAAAAGCTATCCCTAATCTTAAATCTTGAAATCCAAAGTTTCTGCACTTTTGTTCTATTATTTTTTTATTGCTAGTTTTCTAATTTACTTTAATTTTCAGTCTTTATTATTTGAAATTGATCCTTAAACATAGCACAACTTAAAATTAGTGGTGTCTAAAAACAATCCTCATACGATCCATATCTACTTTTTACTACGAGTTATGACCCATATACATGTGGTTTTGAGGGTAAAACTAGTATTTTAGTTTTGCAATCAACACCTTCCTCAATTTAGGTCGTAGATACTGGAATGCATTATGACTCCATCCTATAAGATTATCATCAATTGTGAACCTATTTTATGTGTTAAAGGACAAAAAGGGTTAAGATACGTCAATGTTATTTCTCCACATATACTTACCTTGTACATTGAAGTTTTTTTTACATGTATCCAAATGCAAGGAGCTAAGCATTTTACACTTAGCTTTTGCAAATGAAATATTATTATTCAATGTAGCTTCCTGATAGGGGTCAAATTGATCTATTTTAATGGTTAATTTATTGAATTATGACCCTTAATTCAGTGCTTAAGTGCTAAATTAATGTCTTGTTATGTTTAATTTGCAAAATGGAACTTAATGATGAAGATTGGATAAAAAACATGAAGGAACACGCTTGGTCCTGACCATTAACGATGCCCTAATACAGTGTCGTTAGTTGAAGAACAAGGGGTCCTTAGTTGCTATAGAAGTCGAGCACTAATGGTACCCTGGGTGGTAAGGTGTTGTTAGTTGCTAGAGTCAACAATTTCAGCTCCAAATCTTTATGGTTTTAACCCTGGCCTGCTCCTAATTAATTTTATTGTCTGCTAGCACATGTGGGAGGTCTAGGTTGTCTGCATACAACCAAGAAAACACAAAAAATATGTAGAGAGTGGGGGGAGACTTCATATCAAACTTAGATAGAGAAGCTCTTGCTTCTCTCTTACTTTCTTTTTGATAGTTTAAGCTTCAAACACTTGTAATGCGAGTTTTAGATTGTATTTTAAGTTGTTGTTTGTTAGAGATTAAAAATAAGACATATATATGAGTTTCTAAATCATCATGGGGGTTTTCTAACTCAGATCATATCCTTATATTCTCCTATTTTTCGAATTAATCAAAGTTAATGTTCTTATATGCATATCCTTTAATTTTCTTTGATTTTTTTGCTAGATCTTATCATTTTAGAAGCTGTGTTAATGTCCAAATCAAGTTAAGAAGTTCAAGACTTGTCTAGAAGCTTTCTAAACATTGTTTGTAACTTCTAAACTATTTTATTTAGCTCATACTTGTAGATCTATTAAAGTGTGTGGTTTGAGATGCATATTTTGTATGTTTTCATTCAAATGTGTGGCCAATCATTTCTGTTGCCATGGATTGATGTTTTGATGATTTGAAACAGTTCCAATGAATGTTTAAATGTTTATATTTTGCTTATTGGAGATTTGAAAGAATCAATTTTAAGCTGGCCAATTAAGATTAGTGTGTAAGATAGTTTAAGCATGAGAAATCATCTAAAATTATTTGAAAAATCAATAAGCAACACAAGTTAATCCTTGTAAGATCAAACCTGGGTTGTTTTTTGTGAAAGTTGGAGTTTTGGGATTAATTTTTCATAACTCAAATTCGTGAAATTAAAGCCCATTTACTTGATTTTAAAGCATAACCAAACTCTAGACAAGATTAAATGGAGAAAAAGCAAAGTCTTAACCATAGCTTTGCATTGATTTTGTGAAGGAATTTAATCATATTCAAAATTTGTTTAAAACTCGATTAAATCATCTATCATCCAAT
>JAOXYD010000136.1:15098811-15114141 GCA_028565735.1 Pinacopodium congolense
TCCAGAACCCACCTTCTTGATATTTATGCCCATTTACTTGATTTTAAAGCATAACCAAACTTTAAACAAGATTAAATTGAGAAAAAGCAAAGTCTTAACCATAGCTTTGTTTTGATTTTATGAAGGACTTTAATCAGACATTAAACTTGTTTTTAAACTCAAATAAATCATCAATCATTTAATCCTTAGCTCATTTACACATTTGGTAATTCTAAGAATTTTTCAGAAGCAATTAAAAATCTTTTTAAAAGTGTTTAAGCCAAAGTAGTCAATTTTAAGTCTTTTTCCAATTTTTAATCAATTCTCTAAAATTTTCCTAAATAATTGTAATCTAATCAACCTGGTAATTAAGTAACTTTCTTCCTCGTGGGTTCGACACTCGGAGTCTGAAATAATACTCTACTTTATTACTTTTTGCGATAGATGCACTTGACTCAAAAGTCCGTTGATTTTAAAGTAAAATCATTTCAAAATCACCCGTAATTTTAAGTCACCTAACCAACGCAACAAATACCAATTGATCCTTTCCTAGTTACTATTGAGAAGAAAACATTGGCTTTTTTATTTTTTGATTTCTTGTATACAAACTTTAGGAAGAAAATAATTTATGCATCCTAATCATATGATCTGTTGTTTTAGAATAAATTATCCCAGGATTATTTTAATAGACACTGAAGCAATAAGCAACTAAATATTTACTTTTTTGAACTAAAGAAAAAGAAGGACCTAAACTATTGAGATTTTGAGATTAAATAATTTATAAAGAGTTTTTCTATCTGTTCCTTTGTTAATGGTTATGTGCCAAAAGGAGCTTTAGTTTCAGTTTTAATAGTGATGGAGGGTTACCTTTGAATTATTTTTTCACCAAATTTTTCAGTTTTCAATGGATTTTCAAACATGTTTCTCACGTGTGTGAATCACATTTATAGTGATCATACCATAGCTTTTTGTTGTTCTTCCTTTCTTACTCACCATCTACACCTTTAGATATAAGTGCAAAACCTTTAACTTCAGATCTACTGTTTCCATTCATCACTTTCTGCCTCATCTCCTCCATCCTTATTCTCGAGAAAACATCTTTTATTCATGGTAGTGTTTTTCTTTTAAAAAATTCAAACTTTGACTTCATCTAATTCTTAATTTAATCTTATGAGAAAAAAATAAACCTACCACTTTCTTCAATTTTTTATGTTAAACAGTTTCATTTATACAATTAAGAAAATCAAGTCAAAATTTTGCCATAAAGTTACAAGTTCATTATAAAACAAAGTACTATTATAGTCTCCTTGCTTGGACTCCCACAGCTTTGCTTTTAGTTTAAAAATCTAAGAAAAATTCATAGGATCTAATTACATCTTTTAAACACATCCCACACATCTTTTGCTATTGGTAGAAACATATGAGGTTTTTTAATTATAATTTCCATTGAATTAATCAACCAATTTATGAAAAAAGAATTTTTAGATCTCTATATTGCTATGTTTGGACCATTTAAAGCCTACTTTGTTATTTCTTCAGTTAAATAGTCAAGTTTTCCTGTTCCATAAATGGACTATTTTATTGTTTGCACACCTATTACAAGTAATTCTAATAATTAAACTTTTAGTTTGCCAGTTTAATGTGTAGATTCGACCTAAGAAGATCACCGTTATGTTGTGTGTTTCCTATTATAGCATTAGGATTGGTCACATTCAAGCTACTAAAATCATAACTCGAGGACAAGGAGTTTCTCTCATAACCAATCATTATTAAATGATCACATGGACTAATGAAAAGAATTGTGAAAGAGTCATAGCTCCGATACCATGAAGAAAAGCAATTCTTCATGTATTTTATGTGAATACTACGGGGAATGCATAGGATAATACAACCTAATCACCTTTTTAAATCAAGGATGGAATACATGAAACCCCATAATATTCATTTACTATCAAGAATATAAACTAATATCTCTATAATATAGACAAGAATAGCAACTAATATCTCTAGAATATCAAACATAGTACCTAAATAAGACAATTGAAGACTCTCTTTTCCTTGGTCTTATTTTTTGCTTAAATTGGTCTTCATGTCCATTCTTTTCACTACAAATAGTAGTCAAAACCATCTTCTATATACCTATCTTTTACATGCTTTAACATAAATCAAGATAATAGTAACAAACTTGTTTTGTCATCATCAAAACCTAAATTAGAACCTTCATTAGTATAATAGATCCATTTTCATTAATTCTTACTCTTGATCACTCATTGCTTGCCAGGGAGAAGCTTCGAGAATAGTCAACCAATTAGGTTACATAATGTGCATTTTGCTCTAACAAGATTTTTTATTTGAACTCTACTAGCTAAAGTAAGTTACTTTATGAATTTCATAGGTTTTATTTCATTTTTTATTAAAAATAAAAAATATGTCTTTCAAAATGGTTAGGAAGCTCAAAATATATTGTTTTTTTATTTTTCAATCAATGAATAGACATTTGGCAGTACATAGCTGATGACTTAAATAACTATATCAATTAATGAATATCAATGATGACATATCTTAAACCATTGTTGATAATATAAAGATTATTCTAGTTATTAAAAGCGAGATGGAAAAGAATAGAACCATGCAAGATGTTTCCAATAATAATTATAAGAGATTGACTATATTGGACCTTCAGAGTGATGATTTATATTATAGAAGTGTTTCATTAGCTGTCTTAAGGATTATCAAACATGAGAAAAGTTAAATGAAAGGTTTATGGTCTTAAATCAATTATTCTGTAGTTAGCAAGGTAACTAACAGTTTAAGTTTTAATTGTAAATGTTGTGACAAAATGGAAAGCCATACATTAAATCATTATTTTATTTGTAAGGCATCTATAGATGCAAATATTCATTATCAATATTCGAAGCTACTTTTTTTGTTATGAAATTATTGGTATTTATTAATTATATAATATACTACATATTTAATAAGACATTTGCAATTCTTAATGTTACTCTACAAAGGCTTAAAAATCATGTTCTATGAATTTGATTTTTATGTTGCAACCTTAAATTTAACTATGTATTCATCTTCTATATTCTAAAAATCTAAAATACCATGTTAAACAAATATTGGAAATCTAAAACATGTAAACATATCATCAAAAAAACTTTAACACTCATTACATAAACTTAATGCATATAATAATTACACTAATACATTGTTCTATTAATATCCATTAATCTAAGTGATTAAATGGTTAAAGTAAGTAGCCAATAATCCAGAAAGCATCTTCCTATTAATCACTCTTTATAAATAAAAAACCCCGTTAATCATTAACATCACAAAAAATCATCATAATTTATGAACATTGCTTTTAATATTGCCTACTAAGTTTAGAAAGTTAAGTGTCAATTATAAGATGGACATGCTTGTTTGTTTTCATTTTCATACATTTTTTAAGTCACTCTCTTCTCCTAAAATTCTAAAAAGCTAATGATGTTCCTTTTTCTTTTAAATTTGCTTCAATTTCAACACTTAGGTATAAATGAAGTCCTAGTTATCTACATAAAGTTCTTATTAATACTTTATTAGAAGAAATGGGAAAATATTACATGCCCTTAGTAGCCTTCCTTAAACTTCGTCTCTTATGAGACATCACATTCTTATCAACACTTTATTAGAAGAAATGGGACAATATTGCATACCTTTAGTAGCCTTCCTTGAACTTCTTCTCTTAGGAGACTTCACATTACCTTTCTTAAATTCAAAAAGTAATATCTTTGGCTAGTCCTTTCTACGAACATAAATATAAGATAATATATTAGTGAAAAAAAAGAGTATATAATATGAAAAACTTACATTCTAAATGGGTGGTCCAGTCTCTTCATCAGTATAAACTCTATGGTATGTGAGAAGCTTAATCATTTTTGTCCTTTATTTTAAAATTTCCCTAATAGCTTTCAATCTTTCTTAAAATGAAATCCAGCTTTGTTATGACCTTGTGTTTTACATAATTCACATGTTATTATCATACCTTTCCTCGATGTTGTACCAGGAAAAAGGTGCTACTTCTCTCTTTTCTCTAACTCTTTAAATCCTTGTCCTAATAAACATCTTCCTAATAAGAGGTGGAAACAATGGTTCCTTACCACTCTTAGCTAAAATTTTCTTCCTCATGTTGGTTGCATCATTTCTATAAAAGCCATTAAGTATTTAGGTTATCCAATGCACCAAATAATCCTTTGTTTTCTACCCTAAAAAAGCCATAGCTACTATAACATGATAGCATATAGTACTTGACAAATCCTAAGCTCAATATGAGCATAAACCCTATTATAAATGAAATAAATATAAATTAATCTCCAACATGATAATATGAAATAACTAAAAATTGTAAACTCTATATAAGCAGCTTCAATTGTGTACAATAACCATGTTTCTCCTTTTACATTGACAAATTTCAAAACAGTTACTTTGTTCTAGGCCACTTAAAAAAAAACTCTATTATTGATTCGAAGTCAACTTATTCCTAATGTTGTGCCCATGTATCCACTTTGTTGCAACTATCCATATTATTCTAAAGTCTAGTTATCACTTGCACTCCAATATCTTTAGGAATTGAAATAATTGATTTTCATCTAGCTTGTATGATTTTCCCATTGAAATCTCACACAAATTATTATCAATGATATCATAATTTACCTCAAAATTCATGATGAAATCCCTGTACCATCTTCTACTAGGTCACTAACAAATTCCTTATATATAGAGGTTTCAACTCCAATAGCTATTTCAAGATATCTTTGAAATCTAGTTCATTGGTGAACTTGACAGCTTTCCAAAATTAGCCTTTGTAATTGAAAACTTCTTTAATAGATTCTCTACTTTGCGAATATATTTCTAGGATGGTATCAGTGTTCTTCTTTGGGTAGAATATTAGTAACAACTTTCATTAAACCCTATCATAAAAGAAATAAAGAATAAATTAATTGGGATACCAATTAATAGATATAGAAATGTTGATATTCTAAAGATATTAGCTAATACTGTTATTGATATTTTAGAGACATTAGATGATATTATAGAGATATTAATTGATATTTTAGAGATGATAAGGATGTATTATGGAATTTTATGGATTCTCCTTGATTTAAGGAGGTGATTAGGGATGTATTCTCCTATTTATTTCTTGTATTATTTATAGAAAATTAATGAAGAATTACTTTTCCCTCTGATTTTCTTCATGTGAGTTTCTTCATGATTTTCTTTAAAGTGATGATTTGTAAGACCAAATTAGAAGTTAAAGGTTCTACACTCGTATATAGAGAAACAAAGGGTGAGAGAGAAAGGAAGAACAACAAAAAGCTATGGTGTGATGATTGTAAATGTGATTTGCACATGTAATAAATGTTGAAAATTTTACGAAAAATCACAAAATTGGAAGAAAAAACAATCTAGAGATAATCATACCTCTTAAGCCAACATTATCAAATTTAGGCTCAAAGCTTCTTCTAACATGTAACCATTCATAAAGGAATAGCTAGACCAAATTTGTAAAATTTTTCAGTCTCAAAATCTCTTTAATTCAAATCCTTTTTATTCTTTGATTCATAAAGGTAACTATTTAATTGCTCTTGCTTCAATGCCAATTCAAATAATTCTTGTATAATCAATTCTAGGATAATAGATTATATGGCTAGGTAGTATAAATTATTTTCTTCATATAGTTCGTGTGCAAGAAATCAAAGAGTGAAAATACTAGATGTTTCCTTCTCGAAAGTAACTATGAAAGAATCAATTGTTATTTCCTCTGATCTTACACTTTATAATGTTCTCCATGTTTCTAAATAGTCCTATAACTTATTATTAATTAAAAAATAAAATTTGATCAAAATTGCAAGCTAATTCTTCTTCATCTGGTTGTCAATTTCAAGATTTGAGCATGGGGAAGATGATTGGAAATGCTAAACAAGTTAGAGGTCTCTATTTTCTTTTTTTTTAAAGATGGATATGACTCAAACAAGCAACCCTAAAGAACTTATCTCAAGTTTATTTTAATACTTAGTAAGATAAAATTGTGTTATTATATTTTAGATTAGGAAATCAAAGTTCTCATTAGATGAGACATTTGTTTTCAAAGGTTTTTTTTTATATAAATAAACATTTATCTGCATTTCAGTGTGAGATTTGTCAAATTTTCAATCACCATCCGACATGTTTCTTAACATAATCTTACAAGGCCATAAAACTCCTCAGTATGATCTATAATGATGTTTAGGGATCTTTTAAAAAGGAAAAGGAAAACTGGAAAAAGATTATTCATAACATTTATTGATGAACATACTAGAATTACTTGGGTATTTTACTTAATAAGAAATCTGAAATTGAAAGCATATTTCAAGATTATATCTATTGAAGATTCATTTTTTATATTCATAAGGAAAATGAGCCTATGGTTGACACTGACAATGATGTGGATATTTTCTATAATATTGATTTGAAAATTTATGATATCATAAATAATGACAACTTGGATCTATTTTAAACCGTTTAAAAATTCATTCTCAAGAAAAGAATGAAATTTCTGTGATGCAAGATGGATATCATTTTAAAGGTATTTTTTTAGAGAAAATATCTAAAACAAAAAAATAGAAATAGATAACTTGTAGCGTGGTCAAGAATCTAACCGGAAGACAAATCTAGAAATTGGAGACAACTATATTAGTCTAAGCTTATTTCTATTGAGTGATTATCTCTTAAACCAATATCAACTCTAGAGTTAGATGAAACCTTAGATTTAACCATTGTTCTTTGAAAAGGTTTTGAAACTTATAGTAAATATCCTCTGTATAATTTCTTATCCTATCAAAATCTATCTCCATCATTTGAAACATTTACTTATAAGCTATCTAATGTTTCCATTCCTAAGAGTATAACTGACTAATGTTGAAGAATTAACAGATAAGTTGTGGTTAGGGGTGAAATGCCACTAAGTCTTTTGACCAATTTATTGAACCTTTTGGGATCTAAATGTTCATGGATAGAGGGATATAGTCATGAAGGAGATGAGAGCTTTGGAGAAGAATAGAACATGGTAGAAAATCGATCTTCCAAAGGGAAAACACCAGTTGGATGCAAATGGGTGTTCACTATAAAGTAAAATTTTAATGGATCAGTTGGAAGATATAAGGCTCTCCTAGTTGTTAAGGTGTTTATTCAAACCTATGGCATAGGCTATTAAAAAACCTCCTCACTTATTATAAAGTTGAAGACTATGAGAGTGTCACTTTCTACTGTGGTTAATCTAGATTGGTCTCTTTATCAGTTGAATGTTAAAAATGTCTTCCTAAGTGTAGATTTAAAAGAAGAGGTGTATATGGAAACTCCCCCAAGATTTTGTGAAAGCTTTGAAAAAAGAGTATACAAGCTAAATTTTGTTTTTATTTCAGTTTAAGAAATCACCAAGAGCTTGGTTTGAAAGATTCATAAGATTTGTCAAGTCTCAAGGATTCTCACAAAGGTAGTCTAATAATACTCAATTCATAAAAACTTTTACAAAAGGGAGGATTATAATTTTGGTTGTGCATATAAACTACATTATTCTCACTTATGATGGTTTTGAGAAAATGAAAAACTTGGAAAAGAATCACATAAAAAAGTTTGAAATAAAAGACCTGTGGTCCTTTAGATACTTCCTACAGATGAAAATTGTTAGATCCAAGAAGGGAGTAATAGTCACCTAACAGAAGTATATTATGGATCTTATAGAAGAAAATAAGATGAGTGGATGTAAACTATCAGATACTCCTATGGAATTTATCTTAAAATTTGGTGAAGTTAAGTAAGTATCTCGAGTGAATTCAAGTAGATATCAACAAATAGTTAGAAAAATAAGGTTCTCATCCCCCACTAGATTAGATTTTTCCTTTATTGTTAGAATAGTAAGCCAGTTTATGCATACTCCTTATGAAGAAAACTTGGAATTAGAGTATAGAATTTTAAGATACTTAAAGGGAACTTTAGGGAAAGAATTATTCTTCAAGAAAAGTGATCAGTAAAGAATTGAAGTCTACATTAATCAAGATTGGGTAGGTTTTATCAATGATAAAAGGTCTACTTTTAGGTAATGCACCTTTTTTTGGGGAATCTAATAACTTCAAGAAGCAAAAAAAAAAAAAAGTAGTAGCTAGAGTTAATATAGGGCAATGGCTTAATGAATCTATAAAATAATCTAGTTTAAAAGAGTAATGAAGAACTTAAAAGACTAATGAAGCATCTAATAAAGTTATGCTGTGATAATAAAATTCCTATTATTATTACTAATAATCCATTTTAGCATAATCAAATGAAGCACATGGAAATTGAAAAGCATTTTATAAAAGATAAATGTAAAAGTGGACTCATTTGCATGCCATTTGTACCTACAACACAACAAATTATTAATTTCATTACCAAAAGGTTACTAAGGTAGGATGCATATTCTTCTTTAACCTCACCCTTCTATTTTTCAATCAAGTTCCCTTTAGTTCTCTAGACTTTTGATAAACAAAAATCAATGATCAATTGGCTTTTTTTCTATAGTCTCCATGTCCATCATTAATATAAAAATAACTTGTCTAATATCTTTGAGTAAAGTGAATAAGAACTTGAAACTCTTGTATTTTTAACGTAAAATAATTATGGCCATCAGTATAGTGAACCACTTAAAACACATGTGTGCTCTTATTCAAAATTTTAAATATTTTCCAAAGATAACTAAGAGTAATGCACCTAGCACATACTACATTCTTACAAGTATTTTATTTCCACCTTTTAAAAAATGCATATTCCTCACTAGCCTCCTCATCATAATCTTATTCACACTCAACTTAACTAGATGGAATAGTATGAATTGGTTTTTCATCATATTTTGTAGCTCCTAAGTCACTTGAATATAACGTTACACTCATCGAATTTGTTAATCCATATAGTACCTAAAAAAAGGGTGAATTAGGGGTTTTTAATTTTTCTCCTAAGTTATACAATCTAAGACCATAAATTTTTTGATATGTAGAAGTTAAAATTTAATTCTTAATTCACCGAATTAATCGAATAATCAAGAAAAAGATAAATAAATAAATAATAATTAAAATAATTAAAACAACATATAAATAAATAAAGTAAAAAGGAAGAGAAAACAACAACTAATTTATTTTAGTTCAAAAATATCCACTTTCTCTTCTATACAGTCCCTAATAGACCTTATTGAGATTTCTACTATAACAACAAAAATACAACATTAGTTTATAAACCTTTTTTCAAGACCCGAAGTTAACCTTTTATAATCCTTTATCAAGGCTTAAGGATAAGCTTTCTCTCTTCTTTTTTTAAGGTTAAATAATAACATCACAACTCTCTTTTTTAATGGCTCAAGGATAACCACTCAATGAAAATCACTTCTCACACTATACACTATTTTAATTCACTCTTATCACAAAACAACTTCCAAAATGTCACTGTTTAACTCACCAAGAGGGCTCACACATACTTAAGGATGAATGCAACAATCAACTTTACAATACCTATACAAAAACTCAAACAACACTTAACCAAAATCTCCTAAATAATGTTCAGTCTCTTTGTATAATTGTTTTGTTACACTCTTGAACAATAACACATTCATGAAAAAACTTACTTATAGCCCAAAATTAGCTTACTAGCCATTTATGACCGTTGCCTAATGTTTATTAGCATTAATCATACGTTTTCATTGGTTTTTACTTGTTAGAGAGCAATCTCCACTTCAACTAGTTAACCAGTATTCCTTGACTAGTCCACTCCTCAGACTAATTTCCAAGTCATTTTTCATACCAAGTTCATTTAAATAAACTACTAACTCATTCATACATATTATAGCATATCTAATCATCATCAAACACATTTATCCATTTACAAAATCAACTAGAAACACAACTTAATACATTCATATTCATCCATTCTAACACTTATCATAACCTTTTCCAATTTTAATAACATCACATTCAATTACCACATTTATTTAAACAATTCATATAATTCATTAACACATAAGTCATACCAACTTAACCACATTACAAATTCATACAATTCCTTAATCAATTTCATATAGACTCTAACATTCATTCATTTATCAAGAGAATTTTCAGACACATCAATTATATACAACACCTCTTAATTATGCATTCTATGTGCAAAATTCTAACTATATGCATGATGTAAGCCCTTTAACACCATGATAAGATCAAAGAATGGATTTAGACAAAAACTTACAATACAAACCTATCAATTTCACTACTCGTGGATCTCCCATATATCTTCTTAATCCAATGCTCTTGTTTTCATCATTTTGATCTTCATCCATATTTTTTCGACTTGCACAAACACTTCAAACCATGTTCTTTAACTCTAAGACTCAACATACATGCATCTTTATTATTATGCATTCACAAAACCTATCTCAACATATCGAACTAAACAATTGTACTAGTAAAACCATTTTCTTGCCATTAAAAAAAAGGGAACCATCCCTTGGTTCAATAGACTCCGTCATCTTCAATAAACTCACCCTTACATAAGATTCATGAACCTTTATCTTGTTAAGGTCATTCTTCATAACCTTGTAGCCATCCATCCAACTTAACATTTCTAAGGTTGTGTTATTATTTTCTAAAATCATTAGTCTAGACTCAAAGTGTTTTTAGGAATTTAAAAAAATTGATTTAAGCCATCACGTATTCTAAATTCCCTAATATTGTCCCTCATATCCTAATCACACAATTTTTCTCCATCCATAACTTCAAGTTGTTATACTATGCCACTAACATGTTCAATAAGTGGATTCCCTTTAAATGACCCACCATAATGTATACTTAGTATCCTATCTCAATCCATCATGATAAGGTCATAAGAAGAAAACATTATTTTTAAAAATATAATGCAACCACTAACGTTAGCATATGCTAATTCACCATGACTATCATTTTAATAAGAATTAGAAACAACTCATAGTGTAAACATAGTGCTTTATAGTTGCAAATTACATAGCACATCACTACAAGGTGTTCATGACATATTTGAAGGATCATTTGAGTGGTTGAGGGGTCTTATTGAACCCAAAATCAACCACACAATGTTTATATCAATAAGAAATAGAAAAAGGATTTAAAGCCTATTTACTTTGATTACCTTGTGAAACAGATTCATTCAAGCATATGCATTCATCTTTACAAATAACACATGCATCTCATGGAGATAAGAGAACTACTGTTCCAATTCCACTGTCAATGTTTTATAAGTAAAAATTGAACTCAGAATTAAAATAATTATGGGGAACAAACAACATAAAATTATCACATCTCAAAAAAAGGATACTTATCAACTGCCCAACAATCTAGATAAAAGTCTATCACGATATCCAAATTCTATCGAGCACGAAAGATGGCATCTTTATTCAAAAACTACCACCAACTAATCAAATTTCCCTTTTAACAATAAAGAAAACAATATTGATCCAAATGTCTGAATCCCAATGATTCTAGAGCTCTTAATTCATCATTTCCTTCAAAGAAATTAAAATAAAAAAATAGAGAACCAAAATGCAACCTTTAGCCCAATACACCATGAAACATCACTTTTGGGTTAACAAAACACATAAAGTAACATACCTAGGAAAAAAATTAGTAGGAAACAAAACAAGAAATGAAAACAAGTGAAACCTAGTATGAAAATAAAGAGGAAAGGGTACTTTGATATAAATAATGTCAAAAATAGATGGCGATGATAATAGGCTTAAATGGCGATAGTAATAGATGCAAATGGCAGTAATAAGGTAAAAGATTCACTTTGCCCCTCAACGTTTCAGAAATAGTTCAATTGCCCCATAAAGTTTTAAAAGGTATTACTTTATCTCCAAACATTTGTAAAATGATTCAATTTGTCCTTTGAATCTTTACTAAGTTGACTTTACTCTCAATCAACTGTTAATTACACATACGTGGGATGCTATCATGACAACCTGGAACCAAAATATTATACTGACGTGGATTGTTTAAAAAATATATAATTATGATCTGATCTAAATCTGAAATAAACAAACATTAAAATAATAATTTTAAAAAAAAAATCTACATCAACATTATATTTAGATCCCACATTACCATATCAACAATAATTAGTTAACAAAAAGTCAATTTAGTAAAAGTTTAAGGAGCAATTTATACCATTTTACAAATATTAAGGAATAAAATAATCCCTCTTAAAATGATAGGGGACAAATTGAATAATTTTACAACTGTTAGGAGATAAAATAATCCCTCTTAAAACAATAAGAAACAAATTGAATAATTTCAAAAATGTTAAATGAATCTTTTGCCTATTAATAATAAAGTACAAATTAGATGACAATCAAAGAGAAGATTTTAGAGTTAAGGCAATGAAAATGCAAATTTTGGAAGTCTTTTGGATCAAAAGTGTAAAACAGTATAAATAGTATATAAATATAATAAATAATATAATATAATGTTAAGCATTACCTATATAATTTTTTAAATTATCTAGATATTTTGGTTTTTATTGTCACTTTATATTTTCATTATCAAAGACTGACAAAAAAATTAAATTAAACTAAAACTGGAAAATATATATCTTGAAATAAAAAATTGACAATTTATTGAAAAAATTTTTAAATTCGAGAAACAAATATACGGTTATCCTAATTCATGTAAAACTGATTGCAAGTACATCTTGAACAAGGAACCATAACAAAGAAAACCGCGGGAGAAAAAGATGGCAAATGAAAGTTTTGCAAATAACAATCTTAGCCAAAAATTCTTCTATCACACAATCATATTCTACAAATGGTGAAACATTTCTGCTACTTTTCTGTTTGATGCAGTTATATGCCATATTATCATTTCTTCAAAATTCAGTTGGAGCTTAGCTGCTCCTCTCATCGTACTATCATCCATGTTAAGTGGCGGTATCCTGCCCATTTAGCAGCAAGTCTAATTCCAATGGCTATGGCTGCAAATAGTAATGGCACTGGAACCTCCATACCCATTCCCCTAACTTCAATTTCTTCTTTTCCTTCTGAAAAATTCCTTGAATTCTGATAAATAGCAAGAGCCACAAACGAAATTATAACTAAAGCTCTAACCCATGGTTCTCCAACAGCTGCCAATACAGCTGCAACGGGCAATGCAGATGTAACATCATCCCTCTTTTTAAAAAACTTTGAGAAACCATACAGACCTAGTAGAAATGTCCAGAAAAGCGATTCTGAGATATAACTTTTTACTGCTGCATAGCCTATTAGGCCAGACAATGTTAGAAGTTGCGTTTGACAGCTTACAGAGCTAGGAACAGCAGCCTCAGCCAAGGCAATAACGGCTGATGCAAGCATGATAACTGTTGTAAGTTCTGCAACTGGAGCACGTGATGCAATGGAAGAGTAGAAAGCCCGAATACTGTATATAGAGTACTCTATGCATCTAATCAAAGAAGTGATTGGATCCCCGATAAAATGGAAGATTACAGCTAACAAAACCTTCATTAGGTATACTGCAAAACTAACTATTGCCAACACAGCTCTTTTCCAATTACCTATCTCAAATAAAACTGCTCTCCATGCATAGACAACGAAACCCAATGCTGCACAATTGTTAGAAGCAGAAAGAAATTAGTAAAACATATAATGAATCTCCAGTTCAAAATGAGAATAAAGATAAGCATCAAGAAATTTATCTCCGAATTTTATAGAGTGTCTTTCATAAAGGAGATGATAATATTATATGAACCTTTTTCTTTTCTTTTTCTTCTTGAAATAGCTAAGAAATGCAGGAGAGCAATATTGTTTGCACAGCTACAGAATATCATATTTAGAGACACAAAAGGCCAATTGATATTCAAATTCCAAACAAATAGTATACATTGACGTGGTGCCATATATTCTGAATTTGTTCTACCTCTAAAGGATTTTTTTTTCCTTCCACATTTCCGAATTAGGTTATGCAGGTATAATATCAAAGCAAGTATTAATGGTTCATCAGACAATGGAAAGCCCCTCCTCTATTCTTGATCTTATGCTTATAAAAATTATCAAAGAACTTCAGTCAAATTGGTTGGACAACATATTCACTTCATTACATAACAAAAGAATGTTTTCCTTTAAAGATAGTTTATAATTTTTGAGTTTTTTTTTTTCCGAGTAAGAATGAGTTTCACATATCATCAATTCCTGATGTTTCCCCCCGAAATTAATTGGCAGATGCGAAGATCATTTTTCCTACAGTAAAAACATATTCCTAATAAATAGGACTTCAAGGATAATAAATAGAAGTCATAGTTGCCTGCAGGAACACAGCACGTATTCATAAATGATTTGGGCTATAGAATAGGGGCACCATGCATTAAAGGACAAAAGGGTCAACTAAGTTCCAGAACTATCTTAAATTTAGGAAATGCTTGTTAAGAACTAATAATTGCAGGAATAAAAGAATTATAACTGCTCTTGATTTTCAAATCCTGCCAGAGTCAGCCGTGTAATACAGACAGCATATACCCAACTTCAATTTAAAACGCAATATATCCAATTCTTAATTAGTCCAACGAAAATTAGCACATCATACAGACGGCATCAATTGATTTCAATTTGAAGATTCTATGATAGAGACTATCCAGGTTAAAATAAACATTACCTAGAAACCAAGGCCACCTTAAGGGAGGGTCAGGAGCTTCTTTAGTCAAGTACCTAAACCTCTCAGGCATAGTGCTCTCTCCAGGAGTCACCACTAGAGTATCATCAACACCAGCCTGGTTCTTCCCTTCTCCATTCTCTGCATTGACGCGAAACCCCGGCTGTCGAAAATGCCAAAGCAACCATCTTTTACGCGTAATTGCGCTGGGATTTAGTTGTTGGGTTTTAATCCCTGAAGCACGAAATATGATGGCTTGGTTACTGGTCTTAAGAGTTGGACGAGCAAAAAAAGGGAATTTGTAGACTGGAGAAGAGAGAGCGGTGATGGGCATCGTCATGGCGTCGGAAAATGCGAGAAGTTTCACGTCGTCATTTTTAGTTTATCGGGGCTTTGCATTTACCTAAACCCATAGATTTCAGCCCATTAACAATGACCAGAGGCCCAGTTCACCCAAATACGTGTATTTTTATCCATTTTGATTTCCCGTTCCCTCTTTGGGTTGGGGGATACGGAGAACAATATTACTATTATATTATATTTTTCCCGATTACTATGAATTTTTATAATACTAAGGGGTCGTTTGGTATTGCTGTGGGTTGTGATTTTTAGTTGTAGTTTTGATATATTTGTATTGATTTTTGTATTT
>JAOXYD010000136.1:15129233-15139750 GCA_028565735.1 Pinacopodium congolense
AAAACATTAAATTTAAAATTTTAATTAAAATAACAAAAATAGTTAAAATGAACCTTGAAGTACATCAAAGTATAATTAAAAATAAAACAATAACACATGAAAATTCTCCTAAAATTTGTAATTATTTAACACATATCTACTTATCAAAGTTCTATATTATTAGTGAAGAATTTTCATAATATTATAAATTTTTTTAAAAAAGTTTGTTAAAAAATACTAAAAGTAATGTTGCTTACTTCAATGAGCTTCGGTTTCAGAATTATTTTTTATCTTTATTGTCTCACTAATTCACAAGAAAAGTAATAAGATTCTTGGATGTGTAAAGCCCGCAACAAGACACTTTGATAATTTAATATAGTTAAGGGTGTATAAATGAATAAATTTTTTTTATAATAACCTACCTCTAAATCAAGTTAGAAGATACTTCAAAATTGACCTGCAACTCTAAAGTCTCCAATGTTACTTCTAGATCAATCAAATGCTCCAAATCATACTCGTTCTCTTTGTGCATTGAGAAAGAAAAAAAAATAGTTATACAAATAATATACTAAAAATAAAAATTATAATAAAGAAGTCAAACCTTCATAACCATACAACTAATTTTGACATGTTATCAAAATTTACACATTGTCCAGAAGAAGACGATTACTATACTTGTTAAAAATCTTACTACCCATATTGAAGGTGGATTTTGAAGCAACAGTCGTGACTGAAATACTTAATATGTCTCTTGCCATTTGTGCAACAATTGGATATCTAATTTCATTTTCTTTCCAAAAGGCAAGCACATTAACCTTCAATTCAAATGGCTTTCTTGGCTCATCCAAGTAAAGATCAAGCTATGCTTTGTAGTTAAAACTTCCAGTTGCATTTTGAGCAAGATCTTAAATCTATATCAAAATATATTTTAACTTTAAGAAATTTACAAAATATAATATAAATGTATTAATATAAATGACAATAAATAATTTACATACTAGAAAATTTGTATTTACTTTATAGCAAACTTGACCTCTAGTTCTATGATCATAAAAATGAGACAAATTACCATGAAAAGTCTCATATTCTCTAAAAATGAAATATAACTGATCTCAAACATCTAACAACTTAGAAGTATGAGCTGCACCTAATTTCTCATAACAATACTGAATAAAAGCCAACTTACAACAAGGGTTAAGTATAACTGTAAATGAGATAATGACAAAAAATAATCTCAGTATTTTTTAAACTTTTCATTCATTTGTTATGCCATCTCTTTCACTTGTATATCTGAGTTGTCCATTACTTTTAGTATAAACTTTTGCAAATTCCATATATTCTTAAAATATAGATTAGCAGTTGGATATTCTAATCCAGAAAAAGAGTGGTTATTTTATAAAAAAGCTACAAAATCTTTGTAATTTTTCTAATTTTGTCTCACTCATCATTATGAGGGCAATGTTCATAACAAATGTCAACAAGGTGCAATTGAGAAAATATTAGATGATAAAAAGTGCCCTTTTAGCATCAAATAAGTCGAATTCCATCGTATAGGCACATCTAACCAAAGTGATTTCGAAACTTTCAAACCAATAGCTGCAGCACATTAAAAAAACTTAAGGGCCTGTTTGTTGTCATTTTTTTTCTTTCTATTTTTCTATTTTTGATTTCAAAACATAAAACAAAGGAAAAAAATTATGTTTGGTTGCATTCTGTTTTGTTTTTCTTTTTTAAAAATCATTAAAACAAAAACAAAATCAGAGAAACAAGAAAAAGATGTTTTTTCTGTGTTTTGAAAATAGATTTTATAAATAGATTTTTTTACATTGAATAATTAATACATTATATTGACTAATGATGTATTTTTAAGGTGTATAAGAGTATTTTGGTCCAATATTTTAAATTTATTTCATATTCGGTTATTATTATTAAATTATTTTTTATTATAAATTTCAACCAAATATATTTTTGTTTTTTTATTTTTTATTACAAATTTCAACCAAACATGTTTTCATTTTTCTTTATAAGAAAAGCATAAATACAAAAATAAGAAATAGAAACATAAAACAACAACAAAAAATAGAAGTGATACAAAACGGTCTTTAAGTCTCCTTATTTTAGATCTACGAACATACAGAACACTATCTCTAATTTTCTTCAGATGCTCAGAAACAACTTTCAATCCATCTTGAACAACAAGATTTAAGATATGTGCACTACACCAAACATGAAAATATTTACCTCTACAAATCAAAGCATTCCAAAGGTTGAATTAGTTATACAACAATGTTTGCATACCAATCATGTTGCTTGCATTATCTAATGTGATGGCAAATATTTTGCTCTCAATCCTCTAATCTTTTAAGAGATAAAATACTTTCTCATATAACATGTTAGAAGTATATGGTGATTCAATTTGCTGAAGAGTCAAGACTTTACTTCTAGGCTTCCAACTATTATCCATATAATGTGTAATGACACAAAGATAACTTTCATCGATCATTGATGTCTATACATCACTAGTCAACAAATTCTTCATCTAACTTTCGTCAATATTGATTTAAGTTGCTCCCCTAACTTTTTGTGAAATTTAACAATGTCACTTCTATGAGTATTCCGGAATATATGTTAATATTTGGATTTCAATATGAATTATAACCATGTACTTCATCACATTCAACATGTGAATATGACAAACCATGTTTGATTGTGATTTTGCATAGCCATTCTCTATAAGTAGCTCTATCTAACTTCCAATGAGATGATTGTCCACTCCTTCCAGCTTCTGTTAAAGACAGTTGATGTTTGTCACACTTTTCCAAATGTCGCAAAAGATTTTTTGTTCCTACTGATGAATCCAACTTGTATTCATTGATTTTACAATGTTTTTCTTTTGCCCTTTTTTATCAATACTACCACTTAAACTCCGTTGATTGTTGCTATCATTCTCTACATTTATGCTAGATATCTCCACTATTGATTCTATCATCGTAGTCTGTAATTTGTAATATAAAGTAATTTAATAATATCTCCATAAACAAAATTTTTCAACAAGAATGCTAAACAGTATATGTAGATGGCATGCATGTTCAAAAAATATATTCAAAAGCATATATACAGGAAAAAAGTAAAAATCTAAATTGAATAAATTATTTTTACTTCCAAAATGCATATATAATTACATACATACATTTAAAAAAAATAATTACCTATACATATATATACACACACGTGATATTTTTCAGAGAAAAGGAAAACTGTTGATTTTGTGATTTTACAATCGCATGATGTTCTACCATATGTTGATAAAATGTTGTTTAACTTAACTAAATAAATTAGAATCTCACAAGAATCATAAAGCTTATTGGTTTTTCATATTATTTAAAGATGCCTGATAATATACTTGATTCTAGCATTAGAAATTCTTAGCATAACAATAACTAAAAAAATGGTCAAGAAGACAACTTATCAATTTTGATGATTTTTCCACCTTAGAATGATGTCAAATCTCGCAATAGTACAAATCTTGCACTATTTCCCTCTCTCAACAGTTTTAATCTTACTATCAATTATAAATTAATTGCATTACCTTTCATCACAGGCGACCCATACCACACGTGGGAAGGGAGCTTGGATCGTTGGATCGGGCTGGAGGTGAGCCGTGAGCAAGTTGTAGCGATAGGCCGAATGGGAGGGTGATGTGCTCGCTGCAGTGCTTGCACGTCTGGGAGGAGCGTTGCGACCTGACTTGAGCCCTTGCTAGACAACCTGACCTGATCGAACCGCTGAGACCTAACTGGATCGGTAGTTATGCGTTAGTTGCGGTTACTGCGACGGTTGACGATGGTTTTTGCTATGAACGCAAGTGAATGTCGAAGAGGGTAAAGAGACAGACTAGATGGATGAGGTGGAAGCCTGACGGCTGCTTAAGTTGTAATAAAAAATTATGTTTCTTTTGGTATAATTATTTATTAACCACTTATTTTTTAATTTCTTATGAAACATATCCTAAAATTTTCCATCTTGCAACTAAATTAATTTTTCCTTTTAATTTTCTTAAATAACCCACTTAATTTTCATTTAGTCATATAAATCATTATATTCATATAATTAAATTTTTAAAAACCTTGGAAACAAGTTTTTTTTAAATTAAAAAAAGCTTACTTAAATTAATAGGCTCATTTTAAAATTCTTAGTAAATAAATTAATTTTTAATTACTAAAAATACTACCATTAATTATCTCAAAAAAATTAATTAAATATATTGTTATTTAAAATTTAATGTTTGAAGAATGACAAACAAATTTTTTTATTTATACATATATGAAACTTCATTTAACTCGATGAATCTACTTACATTATCCTGATCTGAAATTGACTCGAATTTAAATTAACCCGACTTGAAGTCGAAAACTTTTCTATTTGATCCGACCTAAACTCGAAATCATGGGTCAAACCCAATCCAACCTAGCTGATTAACATCCCTACTTATAAAGCATCTCTCGTTCCAAATTTGGCCAGCATAGCTAATGACTCTTGAGTTTTTCCAAATCTGGACGAAAGACAGGCCACCCAACATTCCTTCTCTTGGTGACCGAACACTAGAAAGGGAGAAAAGGGGAAAAAAAAAACCTTCACCGCCAATGCCGATAACTGTCGCCACTGACAAACCACGTCTCCATTGACAAATTGCCAATGGCTGAGAGTCAAATATTTATCCTGCATTTTTTTTATGTCTTTTCCCTTTTTCTCCCTAACAGCTCAACAGTAAATACAAGAAAAAACAGGGAAAGCGGCTATCCACAGTCCAATCAAACATGCTTAATGTTCTTTTTAAGGACAAATAAGTTTAAACACAATGAATTTTCTCCGTAGCTTTCAGTATTTTGAGAAGAGAAAACAAAAACACAGCCACTTGTGTATCCTTCATTCTCTTGAGTACATGTACTGAAACCAATTAAAACACAATGGAAGAATATGCAGATCATATAATTATCACAAATTGATATAATAACAAAGGATAAACAACATTCCCAAAAATAATATCAACAGATAATAATTTTTAAAACTTCGTTTAAATACTAATTTATAGATAACTGTATGTTTAAAAATATATCATCACAAACAAAGTTTCAGAAAATACTTATCCAGGAAGATGTAAAGTAAAACAACTTTTTAAAAAAATTTTCATAAAATTTAAAAGATTTTATAGATTAAATCATCTCATAGAAGCTAAACATAGATAATCATCTATTTCATATAAATTTTATCTGATAATATTAAGATGCATATATAAACTGCTCTAATACTAATGTAAAGAATTTTAAGCAATCACACAAATTGATTATAGAATCTTTTATATATGCATCATAAATTAAAACAAGTACTTCCGAATTATTTCCAAATTTCATAGGTTAAATAATTTGATTTTGAGCAAAATTCTTATTTGAATTAATCTTTCTTGTTTTTGAAAAAATATATGATATCTTTTTTGAATTCACAAACTATATACATAAATCTAGAAGTCATATTTTTAATTTAAAATTGATAAAACACATCACATCATTTTAATATAATCTCGTCAAAGACTAATTCCATGGTGACTACTCAAGTATTTATATTTTTTGCAATGATCAAAACAAAAAAAACTTCTCTAGTCCTTTCAAAAATAAAAAATAAAAACAACCAGTTAACACTAAAGTTACAGTATCACTTTTTATAAAGTTTTTTGCCCAGTTTGTTCCAATATTTTTAACCGTAAGAAAATCTGGGCCCGTAAGTCTGACATATAAACCCAATATGGAAATATAATATAGAAACTTTAGTAAAAGAACACACCTGTCATGAGAAGAAAAAGCATTTATAGTCAATAAAATCCATAAAAATCTGCCAATTTGACTAATTCAGTTGAAAAAGAGTGTGAGAAATGGTCAAATTATTAATAGGAAAAGACAGGAAAAAATAAAGGCTGACAAAATATGCAATCAAGGTTTGGATTAATGAGAGAACACTATTAAGAAGTCGCCCAGCTATAAACTAAAGAATTAATCAAAATTCTTAATTTTAAGAGATACTTACGACTGTCTGAAACTCTCATCAATGTGTAAAGGAAGCTCCACACATTCTGAGGCCCTTATTTCATTTTTATAGTGACAAAACTTCTGCATTTGATATATTAACATGAAATTCAATGACGTGCATATATAGAAATGATTGATCTTTTGCTTATCTAAAAGAGATCCGCGCATAGAAAATGCTTTCAACGTGAAAACGATATATAGAATTATAAAAGATACTCGCCAATGGAGTTTCTTAGTCTTATAGGCTCCGAACCTCGAAACCCGAGGCATCCTCATGTATCCATATAGGTCACTCATAAGTTCTTAAAATCTTAATCAGCATTGTAATTTTCTCCTTTAATTGTGCTCTCGAATAATATATACATATTACGCTATTATTCTAAATTACATGTTTTTACACAATCTTTCGTAAGAAAATCAATTTTTTGTGACTGAATAATAGACATTTATCCATATGCCTGGATGACTGTATTATGGGTATTAAAGAAAAACTCAAAAATTTAAGTACACTAATCATACAGGATCATTCTATCAATACAAAAGTCTAGGCATTTAATTTTGTAACACAAACCTCTAACAAGAATTTTCGCAAACCAATCTAAACATCTTGCTTTTAAAACAGTTAATTGCAATTTGAATAGTTCTCTAATGTTATTAAAGAAACCTTATACAAATGTCATACATGGTATTAAACATAATATTATCCATAATACAAAATATATGTATGCATTAAATAATTAAAATTATCAATTCTTATTTCAAATAAATAAGTTCAACCATGTTTTTAGAGAGCGTATGACACTAACACTGGCACACGTCTAAACGTATAATTTCCATTTTGACACTGGGACATCTTTTTATTCAAGCAAGTGACAAGGGTGAATGCCATTCTAGATATGATATTCAAGTTATGATATTCTCATATTATTACTTGGGATTTATCTTGGAATAATTTTGTTAGATTACAGTCTATTTAATTATTTTAGTATTTAGTTTAGATAATATTAATTAGATTAAGTAAAAATAATTAATTGAATTAATGATATAGAAAAGATAAATATTTGTCTAGAAGAAAATGTGATCTTATCAGTGTGGGCGGATAAGTCATGAGACTGTGATGGGTTTGTCTAATAAAAGACTGTCCATAAGGATCAGCGCTAGATCTCCTGCTCTTACTATATATAGTCTTAACTGTTCAGTTACTTGAGCCATCACAAAAACCAAGCATTAGAAAAGAGTAGAGAGACAACACATAAATTTTCAACTTCTCTCCTTTCTCTCTCTCTAGTTCTGTAGAATCTGCAGAACTCTTTCCCTCTCTGTATTTATTTTCTGTGTTTTTCAGGCGTTCAGGACAACTTCGGATGACAGATTTCGCAATTTACAGACAAATAGACACAAAATTATGTTTGATTTATACACAAATCACATTTATATGGTTAGATCTTGGTTTGTTTATGTTTTTGATCCTAAAGAATATAACATGTTGTATCAGAGACTGCCATATGCGTGTTTTTTGTGTTAAAATTATTGTGTTCTTCATCTGAAAAAATGAAGAACATTATTTGTGTTCATAAATCTGTATTTTTATTGTGTTATTTTCAGTTATATATATGAAATAATATAGAAAATAACATCTAAATAGAAAAAACATGAAGATTAAAAGTTGTTTGAGCCAAATATGGCTTGGATATGTGAAAAACAGACCCAAAAAATGCAGAAATGAACCCAGAAATTGCACAGGGGACGATCTGGAGAAGAGAACTATAGCGTGTCCCACACGCGGGGACATAGGCGAGTGGGGAGGTCAGTGGACCGTCAGTTGTCTGATAATAATGTCAACAAATACTGTGCATAGTTACTAGTCATTGCCATCATTGGTACTGTGCAGTTACTGTTCCTTGGAATTGTGGAGTACTGAGTCATGACATCATCGTGACGTCATGACGCTATTGTGAAGTATTGTCATCGTGACGTCATCAAGCTACTGTTCATCATGCTACTGTATAGATATCGTGCGCGTTAACTGGACTGTTGATTGGGCAGAACCTACTGACATGGCACTAATTGGGTTGCTGACGTGGCACCCACCAAAGGACAAAAAACTCAAAATTTCTAAAATTTACAGAATGGTCCTTAAGGTAGTTTTGGACTATATTTTGATTTTTATCAAATTTTAAAATACATTTTCCTATTTTTTTTCTAGATTTTTACATTAGTAAATATGAAGGTTTAACTTCAGAAAAGTTTAAATGTATTTACAAAAGTAAGATAAAGTGATTTGTCTTGCAATTTGACATAGCATAAAGTGTTTGTTTTATTAATTGCATGATTAATAAAATTTAATTATTTAATTATTGAATAATTTTCAACATAAAGGTTTGGATAATGCATTCAACACTCATTTTGTGACATAATTAGTTGCCTATGGTGGTTATTTGCAATGCATGATGATACAGTGGCATATATTTTTATATGTCCATACATTTATTATGTGAGGATAACATACATAAGTATCTCCAGTGCTTGAGGAAATAATTTAAATACCAATAAGAAAGTAGTCACTACAGTGACCTTTCGAGTTGGTATGAGAATCATGTTTGTTTGCATGTTGGGAGATGTTTCTTGTTTTGTATTTGGTCATTCAACCTATAGGTGTTTACCTTATATGAAACTTGAGATGTACATAAAGGTATGTTGTGAGAGAAAGTTGATGTTTGAGTGATCTATACACCCATAGGTGGTAGACTCATGAGAGTTGATGACGTGAACTCTGACCGATTTTATATAGAGGTCTTATTCATGTGTTATGTACTCTGCCCACGGGTGTTTCATGATATATGGATAGGATGCTCGGTTTACCTTTTATGGCTTTGGGTATAAATGTTGTCCCACATTTGTACTAATAATACATTATTTATTTTTGCAGTCACCTTTTCGATGAATGGATGCATACTCACGATTAAATTGTTAAGCAATAACAATCTCGCTAAATGGAAAGAAGACGTAATCTGGGCATTAAGGGTGGCTGATCTGCTTTCAGCTATAACAGATGATGGACCATATCTGATAGATCCTTCCAGCAGCTCTAAGATGGATAAAGTCAGTTATGCAAACTGGAAAAGGATAAACAGGATTTCTTACTTGACAATTGAGAAGTCCATTCCAAGCAACATTTTCAACGGACTTCCGAGTACAACCTTAGTAAAGAAGCTCAAGGAAACTGTATTACAGATATATAGTGCCTCTTATAGTGGTGAGGTGATGTCTCTGATTAGAAGATTGTTTTCCATGAGATATACAGGAACTGGGGGAGTACGACCGTATCTGCTGAGCATGATGGGCCTACAGAAGAGGCTTGAGGCAATGGGTTTTCCTTTTTCAGAGAAGTTTATAATGCATTATGCACTTACCACGCTTCCAGAGGAATTCACGTACTTAGTTACAACTTTTACGACTCAGCGTGAATCTTGGGATATCAGTACTCCGATATCTTACTGTGGAGCTGAGGAAGAAAAATTAAGTACCATGCTGCAAGCAGCACTGATCACAACTCAGTCAAAGGTTAAGGTAAAGGCTTTCAAACCTAAAGGCAAGCTCCTCAACGTTCTGCAATAAAAGGTCCTGGTCAAACTAGTGGGACTAAGAGATAAGAAAAAGCATGTGTGTTGAAATGCTTCTGGTGTAAGAAGAAGAGACACAGGAAGAAGGGCTGTTTCAAGTACAAGACCTGGAAGGAATAACAAGAGCAATTAAGTAACTCTTTGTCCCTTGTTATTCATGAATCCAATGTTACTTTAGCCACATCTGGTTCTTGGTGGTTAAATAGTAGAGTTTATACTCATGTTGCTTCCACCTTACAGGAGTTTAAAACAAGGAGGAAGCCAAATCAGGATGAGTTAAAGCTCATGGTTAGCAACAATGAAGAAGTAGTTGTAGAATTTGTTGGAGTGGTGTGTTTGATTTTAGATTCAGGCTTTGAGCTTATATTGCAAAACACATTTTATGTACCGTCTTTTAGACTGAATTTGATTTTTGTATCTGTTTTAAATAAATAAGGCTACAGTTTTGTGATCAATGATTATACAATTAAATTGTCATATAATGCAAAATATATTGGTACAGCTTTCTTATCCTATGGATTATATAAAATGTGTTTAACTCCGGAAAATTTCTATTCTACTTCTTACATAACTGAAAATACTATTACAAAGAAGCCTCTCATAAAGGATAAATCATATATGCTGTGGTATAAGAGATTGGTCCATATCTCTAAAGAAAGAGTTGAGAGATTGATGAAGGATAACATTCTTCCAACTATTGATTTTTCAGATTTAGAGACATATGTTGATTGTTGTAGAGGTAAAATGACCAAAATAAAGAATAAAATGTCTAGGAACAGTTCCGAGGTATTGAAAATCATCCATACAGATATTTCTAATCCCAACTCACCCACAA
>JAOXYD010000136.1:15148392-15179953 GCA_028565735.1 Pinacopodium congolense
AGTGAATGCCTTTGAAGGATGCCTACTATAAAAATAAAGATTTGTAATTGGAAAATTACTCAATATATAGAAAACAATGCCTTTGAAGGATTTATAATAGTAAAGTTTGTAAATCTATCTTTTTTAATATATAAATGATTAGAGATTCAATTTTGTAAGTGTTATGTTTTGAAGGATTTAGAAATAACTTTAAAATAGAACATTTACAAATGCAATATTGCTCAATAGATAGAAGTAGATGCCTTTAAAGGATGCCTACTATAAAAATAAAGACTTATAACAATAGAATTTGTGAATTTTTTTGATAGATAAATGATTAAAGATTCAATTTTGAAAGTGTTCTATTTTAAAGGATTTGGAATGACTCTTGACTTTCCAAATCCTTCAACATAGAGCACGTACAAATTAAAAATTAAGCGAATGTCTTTGACGGATGCCTACTATTAAAATAAAGATTTATAACAGTAAAGTTTGTAAATCTATCTTTTTAAATAGATAAATGATTAGAGATTTAATTTTTTAAGTGTTCTATTTTAAAGGATTTGGAATGAAAATTTAAATCCTTGAAAACAGAATAGTTACAAATGAAAAATTATATAGAATCGAATGCCTTTGACAAATGCCTACTATAAACATAAAGACTTATAGCAGTAAAGTTTGAAAATCTATTTGTTCTAATAGATAAATGATTAGAGATTCAAATTTGGCATGGAGGTGGATTCTAAGTTGTTTCTAATTGATGCTTACAATACAAATATATTGCCAAATGTTTATGTTTAGAGTATTGAAATAGTTCAAGTACGCTCAGTGAAGGAACACGATATTGTTATCTTGTACAAACTTGTAATAAATCACAGTTACAACACTTTGGAGTTATATATTGACGAAAATGAGTACCCTATGTTTGTAGAACAACAATGTTGACAATGATCTAACTAAGAAAACTTCTGAAGTTATGGATCTTGAAAATGAGACCAATGAAGAAGTTAAACATAATGAGGGTACTAAAGAAATTGTATAAAAACAAAAGTACAACTTAATTGTCATTATCCTTTATTTATAAGAGCAACATTCTATGACAATGTACAAGAAAAATTAGAAATTTAAGTTACTTTATTTTCATCATCAAATTATGATATTTAAGAATTAAGTTATGATATTGATATTTTATTGATATAAAGAGGGATGAAAATAAAACTAAAGAAGTAAGTGCAATACTATATAATGAAGATGTTAAGTTAGGAATTAAAGAGAATACTCGAGGTGTATGATCCATTTGTTATTATACAACATAAAAATAGTAATGTTGAATTAATATTTCCAGTTGTATGTGATGAACCAGATCTTAGTTTTGTAGTTTATGGGATATTAAATGAGATATATTAGTATCTATCTCATATCTTGTTTAGTTTGAAATTTGAACATCACAATACAATGAGGCAAAATTCGAAAATTTTAACATGGCATATGAAGATGAAATAGCTGTAATGTATGGAGAGGTTATAGCTGCAATTATCAATACTGAATAATAAAGGGATCATGAATATCTACATACCTATAAGCTCCATTTATCATGTTTATATAATTTCATCTAACTTTTTGAACTATTTTTTAACAAGGAAATTGATGTTGCAATGAATAAGAGATATTTTGAATCATCAATAACTTTTGAAGGTCTAGTTAATGTAGAACTTGATGGTGGAGGAGAGGGGATTAAACAACCTTATGGTGAGTTTACCACTACAAAAAGCTCCATGTGGTTTGAAAATTTTTCACAAACCACTTATAGTTTGATAAAATGACATATGCCTCATGTGGCTTAAATCCCACACAAACACCCCCTTATTCTCGTGGTTTAAAACTCTTACTTATAGTATTGGATACCTTGTAGAAGTTCATGTACAATAGTACTTAAACATTTATTAGTTTATTATTATATTGGTTACAACGAAATCTTTCATAAATTGGCTTTGAGTTAGCAACTTTGATTTTTTTCCTTCATTTTTTCTTGGATTCGACTCAGAAAAAAAAAATCGTTAAATGAATAAAAAATTCAAAGGAGGTTCATGGTCAGGGGGCCAAAATTAGCCTAAATCATTTTTGCATAATGGATTTTCCTAGACCAATACATGATTTTATTTTAATCTTTCTCGAAGTAGCTAGGTTTGATATTGGGGGGATTCTTAGTCAAGAATAGACAAGAATGAAATGGACAACAATTGGGAGACAGCAAAGATTAGGTAAAATGGAAATGTACCCGGCCATAAGCAAGAGGGAAACTAATTAGGTACGACTCTAAATGAATCAAATGATATGGATATAGATGTTAATGTATGATTGGCTTAGATGAGCATAGATGGATCCTCCTCCTTTCGAGTTTACTTTACATCTAAAAGATTCATAATGTTGTTACAATACCAAAGATTGGTAATGGTGTTACGATACCACAATGACGGTATTGCACATTATCTACAGTGCTATTCATTCTTGAAGTCAATAGCATATTTACTCATTTATGTACCTTCATATATTCCAAAATCTTCGAACATTAAAATTCAACACTTATTTTATTAACATTTTATGACCAAATTCATATCATAAATCTTTTTCATCAACATGCCCCTTATATGACTTATTGAAAGACACTAACTTGAATTATCTATTTATGATGTCTAAAGTATTCCTATCTACGGAGTCTCTTGTGCTTTCAATGTTTAACACATAGTCGAAAAACTTATACAGAAAAAAGGGATGAGAATAAGAGATAATGTAATGCTAGAGCTAATTGAGAAAAAAAAAACTAGCTAAATTTGAAGTGATCCTTACGTCAAGTAAAGAAAAGGGGTGAGAATTGGAGGATTTAGGGATAAAAATTGTTGAAAAAGAGAAGAAGATGAGAGAAACTTTAGCATAGGTTTTGTGGGTGAAAAAAGGGGTATTCAAGTTTTTAGGTTCAAAAATAGATGGACGGTTTTACTTGTAAAGAAATTATCGTGGGTCATGAGTCTCGCAACAATGTCCCGTATCAGAAATGGTCCCGCCTGTGGAAAGTAGACAAAATGAATTATTGAAACATATTTACAAAATGTGCAGATCACCCACCAAATTTTTTAAATACATAAAATCCCAGTACAATTAGTAAAATCACATACAATATGTAGTGATTATTTTTTATTTTATAAATAGGATATAACAGATGAGACAACAACTTTCTTATTTTATTTTATAAAGACTTAATCTGATTTTTCTTTAAGAAAAATTAGTAGTAGAACTCAACTATTCAAGTGACAATTATGGAGCATGCTTATCCATAAGTGACAGCAAAGTCAAGCTCCTCCGTAATGTTTGAAGAAGATGGAAATACCAAATACCGTTCTTGTTTTTTGCTATAGATGTACGGTAGACGAGCTCCGCTCTGTGTATAGGCATTAAAACTTCATTCTCGAAAAGATCCCCTTTTAGACTTCACTTTATAAACTCTCAGCGCGGTAAGTGTGTCGGCAGCAGGCTGAAGAGCAAGAAAAGCGATCAAGTGCTCAGCTTCTGGGGTATTGTTTTCGGGAAGAGATAAGCAGAGTAAGTGGAAAGAAACCTGCTCTAAGTGACATGTTTTTCAACTTTTTGAGCAGAGTGTTACAATATTTGAGATTACAGTGTTTTCCAGAGTGCTGTGACCACAAGTGGAAATGATTGTGTCCACAACGTAATTCTGGAAATGATTGTGTTCTTTTTGTCTTTTATGATCTGGCTAGGTTGGATGTTATGGATACACAACTTGCAGCTCAAATTGTAGCCAACGAATGGCTGAAGTCCATCATCATAGACCTCAAAGATTTGCCTCCGTTATCGTCAAACTGGAGCATTTGCAAGGTCCCAGCTAAGCTTAGGACCAAGAAGAGAGGTGCCGATACAGAGGGAGTGGCAGATGCTTATAGCCCACAAACTGTTTCAATCGGACCTCTGCATCATGGATCTAAGAACCTGGTTTCTATGGAGAACTTCAAAACTCAATACATCTCATCCCTTCTGTACAGAACCCAGAATCCCGCAGAGGTTTTGGATGTTTTCGGCAGAGACTTTCTCGATTTCGATAAAAATGTTCGTGCTTGCTTTGCTGAGCCTATTCATTACACCAAAGAGGAACTTGCCAAAATTTTGCTGCGGGATGGTTGTTTCATAATTGAGCTTTTTTACAGGTTTTACACGCCTGATCCTAGAAAACAAAACGATCCCATATTCACCACTTCTTGGATGCTTTCGACCATCCAGAGAGATTTGGCATTACTAGAGAATCAAGTCCCCTTTTTTGTGCTTGAGTGGCTGTTCAATCTGACCATGAGACAGAAGGCAATTTCTCCATCTTTAGTTCCTCTTCCCGTTCTTGCTCTTCGTTTCTTCAAATCAAATCTGAACATCAGTGAAGAAACAATCAACACAAGTGGTGCTCACTTCTGCCACCATCTGTTGGATTTAATACACCAATGTTACTTGCCCTCTGCCCCAAAAGTAGAACCAAAAGTTAAAGGAGGATCTTTGGAGTTAATACACTGCGCAACAGCACTTAACAAGGCTGGAATCAAGTTCAGGAAGGATTTATCTAAAAATTTGCTCGACCTCAAATTTGAGGATGGAGTGTTCAGAATCCCGCCTTTGTGTGTCCACGATACATCGGATTCGCTCTTCCGCAACCTCATAGCTTATGAGCAATGCTACCATGGCAGTGCTCAATATATTACATCTTATTTTCTACTCATGGATCGTCTGATCGATACAACTAGCGACGTTGAATTGCTTATGCACAGGAGGATCATTGAGAACGATTTAGGTGGTTGTGACGACGTTTGCGATCTCTTTAACGACATCTGCAAGCAAGTTAGCATGAAAGACTTCCATTTTGCAGGATTGTGTGAGGAAGTGAACGCATACTATACCAAACCCTGGCACGAATATAAAGCAGATCTGAGAAGGAACTACTGCAAAAATCCATGGACGATCATATCATTAGTTGCTGGCTTTTGGTTTCTCTCTCTTACGACTTTACAGACTGTGTATACAATACTTGGTTATTATCCTCATAAATCCTGACTCCAGACGTTTTCATGTATTCTTTTCTTAAATTTCGTTGTTATGGGTAATGGATTTTTCTTGCACATGTTCAATTCTTTCTCAGCTCATAGGGCATCTGCATTTCTGTCTGTCCATAATTACAATATACAATTCTTTTTTTTTTTTTTCCAATTTTAAGAATATTGGAAGTGTCGTTTGCTTTTATTTTTGCTTGTTCATTTCTAAATGAACTAGTCATGATGCATCTAAAGATGCAATTGTCTTTCCGAAGTTGTGAGTTTTGAAGCATGACAAAGCATCTCTTTGGTTTAACTTCTTCGGTTTTGTGAAGGTGACAAGTTACCAATGTCAAGTAGGAATAAAGTAGTGCCACATGTGGTGTCATTTAGCAGTTTTTAAGTATAGAAAATCAATTACGGTCAAATAATGGGCCAATAGAAGAAACGTTTGCCTTTTATAAATTGTTCTCTTTAACTAATTTTACTTTTAAGAATAATACAAAAATATAAGTTTAAAGATTAGGTGAGTTCTTACAAAACTTTATTGATGAATCGTTTAAATCATACGACTTTCAATCATATCCATAAAATAATAGAAGACAACTCCAAATTATATTAGAGTGTTATCAACAATTGTTAATTGTGCACTATTAACTCTTTTTAATGGTAATCCTATTTGTTTTTTTTAATAAAAGCAAAAAGATAGGTCAAATTGAGTTTTTTTAATATCAAAAGAGTGGTGACGAATTAACAAATATTTATGAAAATTTTAAACACTTTCTAGGTTGATACAAGATTATATAAACTTGATTTAATCAACATAATAACATAGTAAAATCAAATAAGCGTATTAGGATAAGAGATATTACACTAAATTTATAATGGTTTAATCTTATGAAAGGCTTACATTTACTTCTCGAAGTATCATGGGTATTGAATCTATTTTGAATCTCTTGTTTGATGAAGAGAAACTAGTACCATCTTAATTTTTTTCTTCTGAATATTGAAATGAATTAATACAATGAAAAGGAATAAATTCCTAAGGAGTTAGACGTACATAACCATGATATAAAGCAGAAGATGTTATGCAAGGAAATAAAGTTCCCATACAATACCAAATGCTAAAATAAAAACCTCAAAATGAAAATTTATACCAATTCTTTGACATATTGCTCTACTAGAAAAATAAAAGGATCTTAGCCATTCCTAATTTTGATTCAGGTTATAGAGAATCAAAAGATTTAGTAGTCATTTGCTTCAGTCACCTACTTCCTACTAAAACATTACACTATACCTGTATAATTCCAAAAGTTGCATTCTATTTAAGATCCTTTGCTTAATAATCTGTATCTTGCTAAAACATTGCATTAGACCTGCATCCTATTGACACAATGCACCAAACACGACTGGATTCAATAGTTTTTAATAAAGATTAAGCTGTCAGGTTAATAGCCAATAGTTATTCATGAATGTTGCTTTTTAGTTCATTCATCAACTGATGGCGGATTGTCTTCTTGTCGTAAAATAGTCTCAGGTTCCTCTCCTTCCACACAAATTATATTGCTAATGAAAAGGAGATTTTGAAATGGATAGAATCCACTTTGGATTTCCAATTCAGGTTAGGTAGCTAGTTAACAATTCTTGACCAATCATTCAAAGTGTGTGAAAGATTATGCAAACCTTGTATCATAAGTCAAATGTAGTTGACATATTGACATTGGAAGAAAATATAATCTATATATTCATCATCCACATCACATAAGGATCAGACATTAGAGATGTTGCTAGTACTATGATATTTGCCTTTGGTTGACAGTTTCCTTAAGATTGCTAATTATAATATAAAGGAAATTCTAGATAAAGCTTGTTTAAACCATATTAGCTTAAACATATTCGAGGAGTTTTTACTCTCATTATTTCCTTACAAGATCTGTTAGTGTATCTTCTAGAAAATTGGGGAAGCCAAACTACTTTATCTTCCCTGTTGGATAGAGGGTAAAATGATAGGGTAATGCTGAATAGCTTGTCCATCCAATCACCATTAATATGGTATATATTATCATGTAACACATCTTTAACTATTGTGTGTGTAGGAATGAGGTTATATAGTACTGAAAACTCTTGATTATTGTCCAGATGACCCGTTGAACTCTAGTTATCATTCCAAAAGTTACTATAATCCCCATTTCCTAACTTTGTTTTGATCTTCCCTCTTAGTTGCTCCCTAATTCTTAATATGTGAAGCACTGTCTAATAAGTGTGTGTATTAGGATTGAAAATCCAACAATTCTTATTCCTTAGGTAATGGGAATGAATCCATTTAACTCAAAGGGGGGTTTTTTGTCCTTTGAAATTCTCTATATCATTCTTTCCATGTGAATTCTATCGTTTATCTTCATTAAGAGGATTCCTAATACAACTTCTTTTCTAGGAAATCATAAATTATCCCATTTAATCTTATCTTTAAGCTCTCCTTCTACACTTCAAGCCCTAAGAAATTTCTTGAACATTCTTTAAATGGTTTTAATAGTTTTCTATTTAATAGTTTATCAATTGTAATTTTTTTTCCAGCAGACATCAAGTTATACATTTTGAGTTGTTTGCATTTAAAATGATATCTAAAATCTCCCTCTTGATTGATCACTTGGTGAATTACTTTGGAAATAACTTCCTTCCAAAGACTAAATAGGTAAGGGATAAAGACTTCCCTTGCCTTACTCCTCTTGCACCTTTTAAAAAATTTTTGGGCTCTCCATTGACCAATATGCCATAGGACACAGTGCCAATACATTGGCTAATCAAGCGTATGAATTTAAAGGGCAAGCCAAGGGAATATCAAGAGTTGATAAATAAAGGTTAGCCAATTGAGTCATAAGCCTTATTAAAATTCAATTTGATGGAACAACTTTTGAAAAAGCATTTCTCGGTATAACTCTTGAAGAATTCTTAAGTTACGCAAACATTATTACCAATTTACATTCCCTTCTAAAAAGAAATTTATGATTTTTTTAATCAAAGGTTATCCCTTTTAACCTTAGGATTAGTAACTTTGCTATAATTTTATAGATGGTGTTGGTGCATGAAATTGGTCTATACTTCTTTATAGTGCTTGAATTAGGAAGTCTTCTAACTAATGTGATGAAAGCTTTTGTTTTTAAATTTCCTAGAGCATAATCCCATTCTTAAAGAACTCCTTGATAGTATTAGTCACCATAGATTTTCACAAGCTGCTATAGTGTGTGAATAAATAAGGCATTATATCCATCTAGACCTGATGCCTTTTGAGGTGCAAGGAAAATAAAGTTTTCTCAATCTCATGCTAGTGACTATCATAATTAGCAATATAGAATCATATTAAAAAAATTCTATCATGGATGAACTATTATAGTAACTAGATGTATAAAGAATTTTAGGCATGATTGATTGATAACTAAAGCCTAATACAATGTGAACAAAATAAAAGAGAAAACAATCTTAAAATAAGCTTGCTTTTTTGTGATAACAAATCTTAAACTCAAAGAACATAGTTTTTCAATAGTTTTCATAATAAATTGATCAAAATATTATAATTTGTCTCAATTTACTTATAAGGTGTTTACTCTCTCTCTCTCTCTCTCCCTCTCTCTCTCTTATTACTTCCCTGTATCTAAGAACCTTAATTTATGTCTGTAAGTACAAATTTGTTATTGATGAAGAAATATGAAAATTCGATCCTTATATAGACAAGTATGATAATGTAAAAATTTGTTAAGGGTGGCTAACTTTCTATTGAATTTTTAATTGCCTATAGAATTGTTAGTTGACCAAGCCACTTTTGAAGGTATGTTTTGTGATTAACTGAAAAAGGTGAATATTTTCAATTATGATGCATCAATCATCATGTAACAAAATACTTTTAGAAAATATTTTGAAATGTGTTTAAGTCAAATTTCATTAAAAAAATAGTTTTAAAAGTTTAAAAGATTTAGAAAAATGTCTAAAGAATATTTCAAGGTGCATTAGTCAACCAATCTAGCTAAATGATTAATCAATGTGAAGTTTTGGAATATATTGGTCAACCAATGTATGGTTTGCTCAACCAATGATCCTGAATAATGTGTAACGAGAGTTTATATGTAAATTTAACTAACATATTGGTCTATCAATACATCACATTATTCAATTAAAGTGTTTAAATAGCTAATCAATATGGTTTAAAATGATGGAATTTTTGTACTGTAAATTTGTAACTTTCATTGGTCTATATATTAATTAAATAATGTGGCATATTCGTCAACTAATGTGCCTAAATGGAGGGCTACTAATGACTAGATCTTGTTTCTAATAACTTTTTTTTTGTCTTTAATGAATATTTCATTATGTGTAAAGATTAGTTCATACCATTTATAATATTTTAAGGTTATTAGGCCTATAAATATATGGTTTTATAGTTGTTGTATTGGGTATTGGATATTGAGAGTTGATAAAAAACACTAAAAAGAGTTTTAAAGCTTCTTTATACATTCATCCATTGGTATTGAGTGATTTTGAGCCCTAAATCAATGACTTGATCAAGTAAGATTCTTTTTTTTGTAGAATTTTTTAGGGAATTAGTTTTTGTTTATTTGATTTAGGTTAGTAATTACTCTTCACCATTAAAGAAAGATTGTAAAGGGTTACTTTTTACTGATAAATAAGATTATTATATAGAAGTTCCTCTTCACCTGGTTGTAGGCAAGGATTGTTTGACGAACCACACTCTATTTCTTAAAAGCTTTATTTATACTTGTATATATGATTAGTTTTGGATTATATTAACATTTTGTATCAACTTCACATTAGAATCCTAAGGTGGAATTTAGCAGTAATATTTTATTAATTTATTAACATGTAATTCACCCTCCTTTCCTTTTGAATGCCATCAGGTTCCAATAAGAATAATTATTAAGTTACGTAATTAGTTTGAGAGGTTACGTCTAGTCAACTTATTAACATTCTCAGACAAAAAAGTGGAGCACACACTAGATTTGATTTTAGTTAACATATGTTCGATCTTCTTTACTCTGCCTTTGCCTTGTTTATACTTTGTTGTCAATTCCTTGTGCTTGGAGCCTGCTTACTATTCCCTCCACTACTGCCTTATGCCACTCTTATTGTCCTTATGGTTCTTGTTATGAGTCAAATCAAATCTCACATAGATTTGCTACAATATTAACTAAATCGAAGAGTATAAAAATGCCAATAATAACTCTCGCTACTACCTGCATTTTCAAGTAGCACCACAAACACACTTGTAGCTACCATTTTCACTGATCTATTGATTTCTTAGCTTATGATTGTTTAAGTTTTAATTAATGAATAATGAAGTAATGCTAGTAAACATCTTTTAATTAGACTCTAATGTTTAACACCTCTAAGTAATGTTTTAAAAATAATACTAGACATTGAATTAATAAAGAGAGGGAGGTTCCAATCTTAGTTTATATGATAATAAAACATGATTTTTTTTCTCTAATAAGTTGCTTTAGGGTATAAGGTTTAAAGGATAGGTACATTTGGTGTCAATTTAAAGTGGGAAGTTTTGGACTCAAAAACCAAAATTGAGGAAAAAGAAAGAATAAGCACTTTGGAGGCTTCAAGACCTTTACTTAGGTTGTTTAAACTTAGTTCTAAGTTTTACTTAAAGCTTTGAAAACCATACAGTCTCAATTTGCATTTGTATTGCATATATTTTCAAAAGTGCATGAAATTTAAACTAGATAGGGAAAATTTTGTATTTGAGTTAATTGAAATATCTTAGAAATTGAAACAACCATAGAAATAGTTTTGAAACTTGTGCAAAATTGTTTTAAAAGTAAAATAAAAGGTTTTGAAATGTCTAAGAATGGTTTTGAAAAGACATGTTTCAAAATGACCTTAATTTATTAAAAACCAAGACATAATTTGTTTTTGATCTATATTAAAAGGTACTAGTATTCAAATTTACTTTGAGGAAGTTTGAAAATATATGTGAATTGATTTAGAAGTGAAATAAATGGTTTTAAATTATAAATTATTGAATTGTGCAATTTACATAATCTAGAAACTGATTTTCTAGATGTTCGGTTGATCAATGTTTGGTGTTAGGTTGACCAGTATAAACTTTTAGTAGCATTGGTTGATGAATGTGTATAGGTTGGTTGATCAACAGGCCTATGTGCATCGATCAACTGAATAAGTGAGAACTACTTAATAGGTACTCCCAACATTTGGTAAAACGGTTCATTTTATCATCTTTAATGGTTAGTAAATGAATTTAATGGCATTTTTATCTTGTAGTCTCTATAAATGAGATTGATAAGAGTTGTTGAAGGATCTATATGAGCATTTACAAGTGTTTTGAGTATAAAAAAGTGATCAAAGCTTGTTTCGAGCATCCATCTAGTTTCTTGGTAGTTTAAAGCAAGAGTTACCATTTTTTTGGTTCTCATTCCATTGAAGTTTAATTTTTGATTTGTTTATAAGACTTTCAAGAAGATTTTTACTCATATATTTCATCTTGAAAAGCATTTGATCCCTTTGATTATTGAAGTTTAAGTGAAACACCTTTGAAGTCTAATTGATTTTATTTAAAAGGGCTTTTTTTTGTTAGGATTGGGATTGATTCCAAGGTTCCTCTTTACTTTGAAAAAGATTTTTACTAGGTTTCTCTTCACCTTCCAAAAAGAAGATTGATTTTGTAAAGGCTCTTTTCACTTAAAAAAGATTGTTTTTAGTGAAATATACAACTTGATGTTGGTGAATAGATATAGACTAAGGTGCTTATTATAGCTGAACCATTGAAAAAATTCAATTTTTCTACTCTTTATTCCCTTACTCATCATAATTATTGCTTGTGTACTTTTCCTACATTCATATTATGAAAATTGACATCATCATACATTCCTTATAAGTTGAATTGTAATAAAAAAGTTGTATATAATACAAAATCAGTTTAGGTTGTAATTTATAAATTTTTTAAACACTTAATTCATCCTTCCTCTTGAGTGTTTTTTTAGGATTTACAACATCATTACCAAGCGGTAGCATAAGCACACCTGCAATTATCATTATTGCTGGTTTATTGATTACTTAACTTACGACAGTTTGAGTTTTAATTAATCAATAGAAAAGTAAAATTAGTTAACATTTTTTGATAAGTTATTTTTCAATTATACTTGAATGTTATCACTTTCAAGTAATGTTTTAAAAATTAGATTAGATGTCAAACTATTAAAGAGAGAGGTTGAAGGTGTAAGATTCAACTAATATTAGACTATCACAAAATGGATAAAATCTTACATAAAATATTTAAAATCAGGATTTATAAAAATAAATAACATAAAAATAAAATAAATATTTTATTAAAATAAAAATAAAAGATAATTTTATTAGTATAAAATTAATTCATATTAATATTAATTAACTTAAATTTACTATAAAATTTTAAAATAATGATAAAAATAAAATTATATATTTTTTTAAAAATTGTGTTTTGAGAATTCTAAATTTTTTAATGATAGCTAAAGATTCTTAAACTAATAAATCATATCATGTATTTAATGTCTGTTATGATATTATTAGTACTATTAATTCAATATTTTATGAAAAAGAATATTTTCAAAGTTTTTTTTCATATTGGACTATGTTTGAAAAAAAATATAAATTTTTTATGAGACTTAAAAACTTATATGATATATATATATATATATATATTATGATTTGTGTGTACCACCTTCTATGAAAGCTTAGTTTGGTACTTTTCCTTTTCCTCTTTTCCTTTTTGATTTTATATTTCCTTTGTATCTTTTAAGTAAATATTACATCATGTTATATTAATTTAATATTTAAATTAGATATTAATATTGTAATTGCTATAAACTTTTAGATCATTTAAATAATTTTATATCGTATAAATGAATTATGTTAAAAGTTAGTGTGAAAAAATTCAGTTAGAATTTATATTAAACATATGTGAGTAATGAGACGTCAATTTAATTTAACATAATACAACTCAATAATATGGGATCCTAAACTCTATTTCATTTTTTTAAATGACTTATAAGTTGATCAAATTAAATTTGAATTTTATTTTAAACTATAAAAAGGATATTAGGTTTTATAAACCTAAAAGAGTAATAAGGAATGTAACCATTTAGCCTAATCTATGAACTAAATGACTCCCAGAAGATTAAGCTTTGTACTTAATTAACTCTATATACTCTAGCTGCTATAGGGAATCTCATTTTATTTCTACATCTTTAAGTTTAATCTTACCAAAACTTTTTTTTTTTTACAAACTAATAAAGTTTCCTAATAGAGAAACTATTAAGAAATATAACTTAGAAGCATGATGTGTAGATTCTACAATTTATTTTATGATTAAGTCTTTAATTATGTAATTAACTCTATCAAATTTAAATATTATCATTTTGGAGAAACGCTTATAAGAATTCAATGATCTTTTTAACTCGTTGATTCTATATATAGTTTAAGACAAAAAATTATGTGATTTTCTTTTGGGTAAAATGAATGAATTGTATTAATAAGAGCTTAAAAGTGCTAGATCAAGAATGTATGAGTTACATCCAGAGAATGTACATTAAAGAGCTACATTCAAAGTTCATCAAAGTCCTACAACACCATCTACTTACTAAGCAAGGTATCATAATAACTAATGGAATTGAAAAAATCCCTATTGGAATTTGATTAATAGTTAGGTGGGCTCTCTTGATCCTACACATGAACTATCTGGGTTAACAATAAACTAGCTTAGTTACCATAAAGATTGCATCGAACTGGAGATATGCAAATATGTTACATGGAGTTTTAACAACTCTTTAACCTAAGATAAGGTTGTTTGTATAAAAACTTGGCATTCACTATTGATCCCTTTGAAAATTTTGTTATTCCTATTTTTCCATACTATATAAACACAATAACTATAGCCCAATTTAAAGGCTATATGATCTTCTCTTAGCATCTTGTTTGGTGCTTGTGCCCACCTAATGATATTACTCCAATATAGTTTATTGAAGTTATACCTACATAAATGTTGAAATCCACCCATAGTTGAGAGGAAAACTAGCAGCTAAAAAACATATGGTCCTTAATTTTTTCCCCTAATGGAATAGGTAGCTTTTTGTTTCTTGGTTGGGATTATAGTTCAATACATTAAAAGTGGATAGCTTGTTTTTTATTACAAGCCAGAGAATGAGTGAAGTTTTAGGAAGCTTATGGTTAAACCAAACTAGCCTATGCTAATGTGTCTTAGTGGAAGGAGGACTAAAGAGGGTTCTACATGATCTATTATTAAAGAAAATTTAGACATATAAGTTCAAATTACCTTATACTCTCTGTTCATATTAGGTTGGTAACCTTGATGACTTAACCTGAGCTATTCTGCATTCCTACTTATGCAAGTAATCTAGTCCACTATACCTTGAGTAGGAGAAAGAGCTCTTAATCTGAGTATATTCAGTTGTAAATGTAAGGGACCAATTAAGGACCAATTATCCTACTTTTTGAAGGTGTTGCAGCCATTGCCTATCCTATGGTTTAAAACTAAGCTTAATTGCCCTTTAAGTTTTAACATTTTTTTGTGTTGCAAAGGTTTGGTCAAACTTGATGTCCATGTCCTATATATAAGAAGGATTTCCAGCCCTCCCTCATTTTTAGATTTACAAATTTCCTACCAATTATCTTTTACTTTAACTCTCCTAATATTGTCTCCATTCCATAAAAAGTTTTTGATGATATTTTATAGTGAATTAATTATTTTTTTAGTAACCTATAGTGAGAGATCTAAAATATAAACATTGAGAAAGTAGAGATTATAAGTTGAATTCAGCTGGCATACAACAGGCTTTTGTTACACTAATGATTTAAATTGGATTGTGGCTTGTCAAATAGCTTTCTATAGTCTCTATAAGTTTTTCTCTTGTGTGTTATTAGCAATTCCAACTATTTGATAAGAAGGGATTCAATTTGTCATACTAGTTAATTGCTTAATCTCTCTATTGAGGTTGGCTGTAGTAACTGATATGATAAGGATTATAGCATTAGCTTGATAGATGATAAGGACTTTTGCAGGTTAATTTATAGACCAAGAAAAAAAAAGCTAAAAGAGGGTAAAGAATCTAGCATTAGCTAGATAGAGGATCTTTTGGTTACATATAAGAGTAATACATTATATAAGAATGCTAAATTCATAATGTTCAAGATTATGCACTTGTTGTAAAAAGAGAAGCTAATAGAAGTATCAATAATATGCTTGATGAATCTTGATATAATTTTAATGCAAAGAGTGAGGAGATAAGGAGATCATGGGTCACCCTGTCTCAAACTTCTCCTTCTTTTGAACAAAAGTGTTGGTTCCCCATTATCAATATGTTATAAGAAGGAGAAGATACACATAGCATAATCCATTTCATATATTAGGTGGGAAATCTAGATCCCATAAAAATGTCTTTAATATATTTCCAGTTTATTGAATAATATGCTTTGTGAAAATCATTATTAAGAGCACAATTTCTTGTAGTGCCTTTTCTCATTATAATCCTTGGAAAGCTCTCGTACAATTAATATGTTATCACCTATGTTTTTTTCTCACTTATGAATGTGGCCTATAATTTGTTGATCAATGAGCTCAACACCTATCTTAATCGTATGGCCAATATCTTAGATATTATTTTATATAAAGGATTGTAACATGAAATTGGTCTAAAACCCTTTATCTATTGGACTGGGGGCTTTAGGAATTAAGCAGACATAGTCGTATTGATTTCTTGAAGTAACTTACCTATTTTAAGAATTATGAATTATAGGAATGATCCTTAATTGTAGGCTAGGTGTCTTGATCGAAAAAGGCATTAAACCTATTAGGACCTAGTGCTTTTTCATGGAGCAAGGATTTAAGAATTTTTTCTATCTCAACCACGTCTATAAGGTCAGAAGGTGACTTACTTGTTCATTAATGATTCTACTAGAAATCAAAGAGCTTAACATAAGGTTGATAGATTAGTAGGTAGTGTCAGTTCCTATCAACTTCTGATAAAAGTAAAACATCTCTTGTTTGAGATCTTAGGGATCATTAATGATGGAGTCATTAAGTTTGGTAAGTTTGGTTAATTTTTTTTTCAAATTCATTCTATTCAATATAGCCTTATGAAAGAAGGAGGTGTTTCCATCTCCATACTTTAATAATAGTGCTCTAGATTTTTGTTTGAGTGAAGAGTGATGCACTTTTAGCATACTAATGTAATTATGAAGGGAATTAATCTCCTAGAGCTTTTGTGACCCTTTGTAAAGGTTTGCATATAAAGTTTTAAGCAATGATTTGGCAGGTTTTTGGCCTTATTAATGTCCTCAGTCCCCTATAAGGAGATTCCCTTAGTTAATACTTTTAGGGCTTCCTTGACCAAATGTAATTTTTGTACAAATTTGAACTACTCAAAACCTTGAATGTTTACACTCATCCCTTCCATGGTCGCCTTATTAAATCCTTGAAGTTTAGTTGTATGATTAAATAACCTAAATGGATTTTATCTATTATGCTTGTAGCTAAGATTATGGATCTCAATAGGAGTGTGGTAAAAAAAAAAACAAGGGGATAGGGGACAATTTCTTTACTGAGTTGAAAATATGATAGCCAACGATCGTTTACCAAAGCATGATCTAATTTTATAATTAGATACCTACTACCAGTCTACTTATTAGACCAGATATGTAAGAATCCCTTCTTATTGAACCATATATAGAAGAATCCCTCTTGTCTCAAGTCAATGATATCTAACTTGTTTAAGCATAATTTCAATGCGAAAGTAAAGTATACTTAAACTCTCTAACCATTGGCCAATGGGTGGTCAAGCATCCTTTTATATCTTGTAGCTTTTCCCATAATGCACTTCTTTTAAAAACATGATTAGGAACGTATATGAATGAAACACACACTTTGATATGATTAGGCTTTAAGATAGATTCAAGATGCGCAAGTTGATCAATGGAGAAGTTCTACATGACTATAATCTAGTTAGGGTTATAACCTATAAATATTCTTCTGTTGTAGTGTTGTTGATCATTAGAAAAAATTTTCTAACTTTTAGGAATGAACTAGAAGTTATTAATATGCTCTTTATTCAGCATATTTTCTAATAATCCAACTAATAAAGGATTCAATTGCTTTAGATAATTAGCTATTGATTGTTATTTTTTTAGGGTATTTATGCCTATAACATTCCATATAAGGACAAATTTTAAAAGGGGAAAAGAGGTTAATGATACCTTACTTTTAGTTTTCCTAGTTGATTTCCTTTTGGTAACATCTTGAAGTTCCTCCTCAATATTAGTGGAGTCTGTACTAATGTTCAATGAAATATCAAACTAGAATGATACATATGTCTGCTTGCTTGGTTATCCGATTCTTGCTCTTATGTGGGCCTAAAGTTGAATTAAACTTAATAAGAGGTTTTTTGAGTTCCTTATTTAAATGTGAAACCACATGATCCTACTTAGTTGAGATTGTGCTTATTTAGAGAGCTTTTCTATTTGTTCTTCAATATTGACATCCTAGTCCTACTTAAGTTGAGATTATGCTTGGCTAGAGTGCTCCTTCACTTATGCTTGAATACTAACATCTTGCAATATCACCTAGCCATTGTTATCCTATAACTAAGTAGACTGTTCTTTTAAGTTTAGTGTAGCAAATCCCATAAACTCATCATATTCATTAGTTTGGAATCTTTTACTTGTTTATTTTTGTATTTTTCTCAAATTCCCTACTGTAGGCTTACATTGAGAGGTTACTAATAACTCATCCTTAACAAGCTCTTCCTCATCATTCAATTTCATGATAGGAATGCTTATTGGAAGCTCTTTTCCTTATGAAGTCCCAATGGAAATTCATCCATAGCTTAGTCATTTTAAGGATGTTGTAACTTCATCCATATAATGTGTCTTGCTAAGGTAACTAGCTAAGTAGCAGGGTTCTAAGGTAGAACGATATTCTAAAGATATATTATGGAGTTACACCCAAATTGGAATATGATTAGATTGAATGAATCAAATATTAAACTAATTTTCTTAAAAATAATATTTTTAAGAGAGCAATAAGGATTTCACTTTTCCTTGTCAAAGGACTTATCTTTTTAATTGCACCATTCCTAAAATACAACTATTTTTTAAAAGATATAATAGCCTTATTATTTTATCCAAAGAGAACCATTCATACTTTTTACTTAATATGCTGTCAAATCTCTTAACATTTATAACTAGTCTCATACATTTCTTTGCATTTATGATCTTCTCCTTCTGTGGCTTCCTCAATTTCATTTCACCTTAAAGACTTTGGCTCCATCTCATCAAACACTTTTACTGATTTGTCTAATGTTTTTAGAAAATCAAATGTTCAATTTGGTTATGTTTAGTTTAGACATATAAAGATTATATACCTTTTGGGTCTAGTAGGTTATCATCTTTGCAAGAGTTTGGTTGTGATTACTGGAAGATGTGACACGTTAGCATATTGATGGATGGGTGGACATGAATTCTTGATAGACAATTTGCATTGTTATTGATATTGGTTGATTAATTTATGGGCTAAATCTCCTTTTCTTTCTAATAAATCTTATGCTTTGTTTTACAAAACTTCACATCCACTTTGACATGGGTTGATCTGTTTATTGGCTAAATCTCCTATTCTTTATAATAAATCTAATGCTTTGTTATTCGAAATTACACTTCAAGTTTTGATTTAAACTTTGTAGGTATTCAAAATTAGCTAGGATGTATTGATTTATTATTTAAGGTTTACAGAGAACGATGATGAGTGGTGAAGGGGAAGAAGATGATTGGTATCTCTCAATTATGATAAAAATTGATTAAACTAGTCCATTTTTAAATTTAGAGGTTTTTATATGAAATTAAATCAACTAGCTGATTAGTTTCTCATAAACTTAGCTGAATCTACTAGTCTAGTAAAAATTTTTAAACCTTGACACATACATTTCACAAAAAACAACAATGTGTGTGTAGTTAATAAATATACTTCTAAATGTTTAGAAGGCCATATGTTTTTTGTAATAATTACTACATTAACATGTTTCAAAACATATAACACATGTTTTTCAAAATCACGATATTACACTGAAATGCCTTTACATGTTCATCAATATTACAAAAACTAATGGATGGTTTAAAAAATTCAAAATTTTCATATTTCTCCTATAATAGAAACTTTTCCAAAGTTTTTTAATAATAGGAGACATTTACCGAAAATACAAGAATTTAACTTGTCATAAGGAAATTGCATTATACCATATATATATATATATATATATAAACAAGTAGTCATAAAATCTCATATTCATTTTAAAAAATTTAACATATATAGAGAGAGGTAAAAAGAAATAACATTTCTAGATTTCACTGAAATCAATCCCTACAGGACATAATTAAATGTTTTTTTAAATTTCTTTATGTTTATATTCTATGGGACATGCACAAATATTGTTCAAGTAATCATAAGGTGAAAAAAAAAAAACAATGTTTGTGCAGAATTATAAGCAGCAGTAATGGATGACTAGATAACTTTCAAAACATTTTCCAAAAATCAAAATACAATATAACTCTTTCAACATATCAAATTAATAATAATCCAGTATATGAATCAAGTTAAACTAGTTAAAGGTGGTTCTAATATGATTCTTGGAAAATTAACTGAGGTTAAACCATAGTGTAGCATAGATAATTTTGCAATTTCTTAATGAATAACTTAAATGGTTTTGACTTAAAATAGTAAATAAAAAAGATTAACAAGGTTTAGATAAGTGTGATTTAGCTTTCTTATAAAATCTTCTCTTCTTGATAATTCTGTCTACCATAACTATCCAAATGTACAGACTCTAATAGTATCTACAGATCTAACCAAAAGAGAACTTAAAACAATTTTTTGAGAGGAAGAAGAAAAATAATGATACCTATTCTTTTTTATTATTCTTTTTTTCTTCTTCCATTTATAAGAGAAAAAAATTCTAGATATTAAAATAAAATATAAATTATAATTATAATTTAATCTTAACAAAATCAAGTGTCATATATTTAATCTTTAAATTTCTCAAATTTCAAAAATAAGTTCAAATTAATTAAAATTTCTTTCCTACATAAGATTTTTATTTGTGATCCACTAAATTCCAAAGATATTAGCAACGATTATAAATTAGAATTTTAATTCATAATTAAAGTTAGATAAATTAAAAATTATTTTAGTTTTTCTTCAATTCTACAATTAAATAATTTATTATCATAGATCAAGATTGACATCTAGCAACAAATCATGACAACTTAAATATTAAGAATGTTAAAGTGATTTAAATATATCTATCCATGCATGGTTATGATATATTATTTAATTCTTTTATCACTTAACATTCTTAATATTTTAAATAATCCAATATTGTTTGTTCTTACCAATTAATAAAGGTTTATATTAATATTTGAAAACAATTTTTAAAATTTAAATCCACTTTGGCTAGAGAGTTTCCAAATCTTTACTAATAAAAAATAATTCTCCCTAATCACTTTAGTGTAATGAATCCTTAATTTATTCACTCATTTATCTTCATACAGTTTTTATTATATCCAAGTACAACCAATTTGAGATATTTTATGTAATAAGTAATAAGTAGCATCAAAACTTAATAATTCCTATATGAGATAACGTTGGTAATATCAAGTTAAAAGATTACTTTTAAAACCATCATAATGAAATAATTCATAGACATACAAATAATATTTTATGTGGGATTTTCATAATCAGTTCAGATAAGTAAACTTATTATCTAGTATATACTCATATGTTTGTTTATTTATCTTCATACTTTAATATATGAGATCAAACACCTTTTTAATAAGAAAAAAACCTAACATGTGCTAGCTTTTTTTTTTCCTTCTTATCTATTCCATCTTAATGAAACTGACTAGTAAAAATTTAGAAATGACACAAAAAATAAAATACTTTGATATATGAGATCGATCAATTTTTTTTATAAGAAAGAAACATAGTATGTACTAGTCTTTTTTGCTTATCTATTTCATTTTGATGAAACTATGACTAGTAAAAATTAAAAAATGGTACAAAAATAAAATTTGAATATCATATTATGTTGTCATCATAATTTTCAATTACATAATAATTATTTTAGGAATTTTATCTTTAGTATTAATTACTAGATATAATTAAAATATATATATATAAAGATAAAGAATGCCTTTATTGAATATATGTATAATTTCATGTATGGGATTCGCAACTAACTAGTTTACTGTAAAGGCATAAACTAATAATATGGTTTTATTATGGTTTAATTATAACTTATTTTTTTTCTTATATATGTAGCCTTTTGTAGTTAAAACTCACATATTTTCACGTGATGGATATGCTTTTTGGTCAAAACTTGATATATTATCTAAGGAAAATGGAAATTAAACTTAGAGTACAACAGTTTAAGGCATCCATTTAAGCCATATTTATTGCAAACTAGATAGGTAAATGGATTGTTAATTTGATTAAGATGGTTATACATTAGATGAATTTCCTATTTATAATAATTTTTTATATTGTATTTGTATCTCTTTATATTGCTCTCATTCACTTTAATGTATTCCTTTGTTCAATTCAATCAATCGTAATAGAGTAATAAAAACACATAGACTATATTTTGTAGGTACTTTGGTATATTGAATGGAATACACTAGAATGTGGAACCCTAATATTGATGTTTTTTGCCTACTAAATTCAATGGTAAAGCAACCTTAAATTCCAAAGTTAGCCTTACTACCAAAGTTGTAAGTCCTTTAGTCTAGTTTGGTAAATTTAATTAAATTAATCACTCAAATTGGTTCATTTAGATAATTGTGATCCATTTTCTTAATATTAATTATAAGTGATCTCCGTGGGATGATAATTTGAGTTTAAAATACTTACTCTATTACTTGTGGTCGGTATATTTGCTGGTTAGTTGCTTTTAACTTTGTTTTGTAAAAAAAGAGTTTCAATTGTTAAATTTGGTAATTAATTTGAGAATTTGATATTAATAGAAACCAACACATCAAGTTTTTGGTATCTTTTTTGGGGGATCCATTATAATTTTATTATTATGGATTTTTGGTTTCAATTATCCTAAAGTTGTTCATATTGTTAAATATTGTTTGTATTGATTGTTTGCTTTTCTTTTTAAGTGTGTTTTGTTTTTATTTTTTTATTTTTTATATTTAGTAGTTGTTTTCATCTTTATTTGTTTTTGATCTTGTATGAGAACTTGTGTCCATTAGTATGAGAAACTTGAATTTGATCTTGAACTTGAAAGAACCATTCGTAGGCAAAAGAGAGAATCAAAGGCCACCACATCCTCTAGTCACAATCCTTTAGATTCAATTCCTTTAGAAATGGAGCATCAAGAAGAATTAGTTGCTAGACCTCAAGAATAAAATAGAGGACCTACAATGATGGAATTGACCTTAAGCAATAGAAATTGTTGGCCCTATATGACACCTAAGAGGGGTGAATTAGATTTTTAAAAATTGTTTTCAATATTATCAACCTAAGTCTTTTTACCAATTTCAATTAAATGCGGAAGCTAAGTAATAATTTAATTGTATAAATTAAATAAAACACTAAATTAAACAATTAAATTAAATGTATAAAAATAAAAGAGAAAGGGAAGAAGAGATACAAACGATTTATTCTAGTTTAGCATAATCTACTTGCCCTACATCCAGTCTCTAACACCACTGTTGAGATTTTATTCTTATTGCAATCAATAAGAATTCACAATGCAGTCCTTTTTACAGGCTCAAGAATAACCTTTCACTAACCCTTTTCTAAGGCTTAGGAATAACCTCATAATACTCCCTTTTCTAAGGCTAAAGGAGAATCTCACACTCTTCTTTTTCAAGGTTTAAGAATAACCCACAAAAATATCTAAGTACAACTTTACCAATAGCTTATATACACTCAAGAGCACTCAATAATAATCTATAAACACTTTCTATACTTCTTTCATACATAAACAATACTCAACACACCTATTTATACTCTTCAAAAGCTCAATTAGTCGTTGTCCAATGTTCTTCCCATTAAATGTTGTATCTGTTGCAAATATGCATGTTGCCAACTTATCGTTGCGTATTCTTAATGTTCAGTAGATCGAATAACCTTATTCGGTCGACCAATGGTCATTTAGCTTATCGATGCACTCATTAAGTCGACCTATTGCTTGATTCGGTGAACCTACCCCTTATTTGGTCGATTGATGTTCTCATTCGATCGACTAATGTCCTGTATAAACTCATTCGGTTGATCAATGCCTGTTCTGATAGCATGTAGCACCACTTGATTTTTTCTTCATATCTTCTTCAGTCTTTATCCAATTGACATTAATGTTTGTGGGTGGCTTTGTGACACATCGTTCTAATAGAGTGTAAACGTTCATACCATTTGGAGCTCTAGAAGTATACTCACTTCCTTTCCCATTTAACTGTACAAATGTTAGAGCTCAATTGAGCTTGTTTAACAATCAAGCTTTAAAAATTTGCACAAACATTAATCAATCCATGCAGAATAAATTATATTTAGTTCTTAACCCCATTCAAAATATAAAAAAAAACAATACTAATCAAATCTTAACATATTTTACACAATTATACAAACTTAACACAATCAATTCATCTAGTTTACCAAATTTCCTTATCACAATAATCTAAACAATTTAATTCACTTTATCTACATGCTTAATTAATTTATACAACTTCAATTTATATAAAATTTATCTAAAACATTATTCCATGACTTACTTAAGTGATACAAATTTTATTGAATTACAAAATTATTTACTTATTCATCATATACACTCCAAATACTAAACAAGCACAACAAACTCTACAAACATATTGGTAGAAACACTTTGTCATCATCAAAACAGAGATGGAACCAACCCTTGGTTCAATAGAAATTATCCTATAGCTAGCATGGTTAGACCTAGGATAGAATCTAATGATTTTTAGGTCCTTCATAGCATTGTTTTAACGATTAGATCATCTCAGTTTAGAGGTTTTTCTTTAGAAGACCCCAATGATCATTTGCAAAATTTCATAGATGTATGTGATATGTTCAAAAGTAAAGGTGTATCTGATAATGAAATTAAGCTTAAGTTGTTCCATTTTTCTCTAAGGGACAGAGTTAAAGCTTGGTTGAATACTTTTCAACCTAGTTCTATTACAAGATGGAATGATCTAACGAACCTGTTCTTAGCCAAATTCTTTTCACCTGCAAAAATAACAAAGTTAAAGAACCAAATTTATTCTTTGTCCAATATGAAAATGAGAGTTTATATGAAGCTTGGGAAAGGTGCAGGGAAATGATTTAAAAGTGTCCAAATCATGAGTTTAATACTTGTTGTTGAACTAAGGATGGTTCCACCTTATTTTGATAATGACAAAATAACCTTTGATACTAATGTGTGTGCTTTTAAGTGTGGTTGAAAGATAGGTTAAACAAAGTTCAAGATGATCAATTAAGGAGTCTTGAAGAAGAAAATGAAGAATCATATGAAGAATAAAAAATTTTAGATTAAGTTTATATCTGTTTAATGTATACTTTACTTTGGTGTTCTTAAGAGGCTCATATTTAATCATTCATGCATACATATTTTAGAATATGCATATAGGTTCATAATCAAGAGGTTTTAAGTGTTTTTATGTAATTCAATGAGAATGAACCTTTTGATGCTTTTTTTAATTAATTAGGAAAACATAAACATAAGATGTTAAGTGATTAGGATAAATAATTGTTTGGGTATATATATTTGGATTTAAGAAATGGTTAAATAGATAAGTAATGAAATGTTTATGTTGTGATTAATCGGTTGTGGGTGGTTTTTAGGTCGGTCTACGGGATGATAGATGAAGGTTTATCGATCAACTGAATGATTGGATCGATCGATCGAAGCAAGGGCGAAGGCTATCGATCAAACGAACTAAGAGATCGGTCATCCGAATATAGCAAGATTTGTGATTTCACAATGGTCATAAATGTTAATGCTGTATAACGTTATCTTATGACCGTTGGACAACGAGTCTGAGTGCTATTGTCTAACAGACACATAGTAAAGTTTCAATATAAAAAGGTACGTATCTGATAGCTTTTGTAGAGAAGTTTCACACAGGTTTTTATACAGAGTCTAAGTGATCATACACACGAGTTACAATGTTATTTATTGAGACTTTAAGAGATATTTTACAAATAATTTTTATTAAGTGAGTTTGGCTGTGATAGGTGAGGTTCTTGAACAACTTTTGTGCATTCATCTATCAAGCTCTTGTGTTTACCAAGTAAAATTGAGTGAACTGTTGTATTGCTATTGTGAGTTATTGAGAGGTTATTCTTGAGCTTAGGAAAAAGAATCGAGTGAAAGGTTCTCCTTTAGCCTGTGAAAAGGGATTCTACTTGTGTTGTATTATCTTGAAGTTGCTGTAAGAACAAAAGCTCAATAGTGGTATTGAAGGAGTAAGTGGATAGCTCCGAAATAGGATAAATCACGGTGTACTCTCTCCTATCTCTTTACTTTTATTTTTCGCATCTATATTATCTGATTGTTTTTTGGGTAAATTTATTTAAGCTTTTGCATTTATATTACTTTTTGTATTTGTTCTGTAAAAGAATTTTTAAACAATAGTTCACCCCCCTCTTAATGGCATATCTATCCCAACACTTGTGATTAAGTTGATATCTTTTATATTGGACTCATTCCCTCTACTAGGAGTATGATTGATATAGCAGTAGGAGGTAATCTAATGAGAAATCTCTAGATGAAGCTTTTAGGTTAATAGAAGAAATGACGACTAATAGCTTCTAATATAATTCTAAGCTTAATCCGAGAAAGTCTTTAGGAGTTCATGCTATAAATGACACAATTGCATTAATAACTTAATTGGTAGTTCTCAGTAAGAAAATGGAGAATCTAGAGAAGAAAGTTGATGGTAGTTCTTTTAGAAATATTAAAGCCTATGAAAATTATGGTAATTCATTTCAATCATTTATAGATTGTCAAGATGGAAATTCCTCTGCTTAAGACCCTAAACAAGCTTAATATGTTCAATTTAATAGGCAAAGGGAAGATCCATTCTCCAATACTTACAATTTTAGATGGAGAAATTATCCTAATTTTTCATGACGTGATAATGAAATAATTTAAAATCCTTCTGCCAATTTTCCAAGGAGCCCTCCTAGTTTTAGATCAAATCAACCCATTCAAGAGAATTCTAGTGTGGACGAGACTATGTTTAGATATATTCAAGAAACTAGGCAAGAAATAGAAGGTCAAATAAGGGATTTAGCCAACTAAGTGAGTTAGTTATCTAGTATTGTTTGAGAGCATACCCTAGGTCAATTGTCTAGCAATACTGAACCTAAACCTAGAGAATATGCAAAGGTTATCACCCTTAGAAGTGGAAAAGAAGTAAGAAGTGAAAATAAAGAAAGGAAGGATAGTGAAAGAGAAGAGGTGGAAGTAGAAAAAGAGAATGACAATTAAGAAGGTAAGGAAGTAGTAAGAGAGAAGCAAGAGCGACCCCATAGGCTATTTGCAGATCCAATTGTAGAATCATACAAGCTTAGAATCACTTACCCTTCAAGGCTAAAGAATGCTAATCTTGATAAGCAATTTGGGAAATTTTTGGAAATGTTCAAGAAATTACATATAAATATCCTTTTTACAAAATCCATTACCCAAATTCCAAATTATGCAAAATTTCTTAAGGAAATTTTATCTAAGAAGAGGAAATTATAGGATTATGAGACTGTAAAGTTAAATGAAGAATATTCTGTAATCCTTCTAAGGAAGTTGCCCCCTAAGCTCAAGGATCCTAGTAGTTTTATCATTCCTTATGTAATTGGTGACTTGCAAATGGATAGGGCTTTGATGGATTTAGGAGCAAGTATAAATTTAATGCCCTTATCTATCTTTAAAAAGTTAAGATTGGAAGATTCAAAACCTAAAATAGTCTCGTTGCAATTGGCTGATAGATCTATCACATATCTATATGCAATTATCGAAGATGTTTTGGTTAAGGTGGATAAGTTTATTTATCCCGTGGAATTTCTAGTGTTAGACATGGAAGAAGACTACAAAGTACCTATTATTTTTGAATGACCATTTATAGCTACGACCCTTTATGGCCACGTCACGTATTAATGTTCATGGTGGTAAGTTGATTTTGAGACTTCAAGATTAAGAGATTAAATTCAATTTATTTCAAGAAAAGCAGAACCTGTCAGATCATGATTGTTGCAATTTTATAGGATTTAAGCATTTTGAGAGTGACCCTTTTATTGAATTATGTACTAATCCTTTACAAAATGTGTTGACTCATTCACAGTCTTAAGATTTGAATGAAGAAGAAGTTAGTGAAGTTTTGAGTGCAATAGATGAAAGAAAGGTGTCTTTTGGATGGTATCCTTTTAAGAAGTTTGAAATGTTAGAAAAACCAATCAAGTCTCTTCCTATGCATTTAAAGTATGTCTTTCTTAGCCCTCCATCTAGTTTATCGGTTATAATTTCCTCATCTTTATATGATAAGATGGATAACGAGTTGATATCAGTGTTGCTAAATCATATAAGAGCAATAGGTTGGACAATTGCTAATCTTAAAGGATTAATTCCTTCTGTTTGTACACATAAGATCTTTATGGAAGAAGGAAGTAAGCCAAAAGTTCAACCACAAAGAAGGTTAAACCTAAACATGAAAGAAGTAGTAAATAATGAATTGGCCAAGTTATTAGATGCACTTTATCGTTTATCTCATTTCTGATTCACCTTAGGTAAGTCCTGTTCAAGTAGTACTTAAGAAAGATGATATTACTGTGGTTTTGAATGAAAAGAATAAACAAATAGCCAAAAGAAAGGCAACTGGTTGGTAAATGTGCATAGGTTATAGACAGTTAAATGATGCCACTAAAAAGGATCATTTTCATTTACCTTTCATTAATCAAGTGATTGAAAGGTTGGATGGGTATAGTTTTTATTGTGTATTAGATGGGTACAGTGGGTATTTAAAAATTTTAGTTACCCCTAAGGACCAAGAGAAAACAACATTTACCTATCCTTATTGCACATTTGCTTATAGGTGCATGCCTTTTGGGTTATGTAATGCCTTAGTAAATTTTCAAAGGTGTATGATGGCTATATTTTTAGATATGATAGAAATTTGCATCGAAGTGTTCATGGATGATTTTTCTAATTTTTTTTAATCCTATGTGCAAAACTTAGATAAAATGCTTAAGAGTTTTGAAGAGATGAATTTAGTGTTGAATTGGTAGAAGTGTCATTTTATGGTTCAAGAGTGTATTGTTCTTTGCCATAAGATCTCTATTAAGGGCATAGATGTAGACCCAATAAAAATAGACGTGATTGCTCAGATCCCACCTCCAATCAATTAGAACAGTCAGGAGTTTCTTAAGTCATACTGGCTTCTATCGTATATTCATTAAGGACTTTTCAAAGATAACTAAGCCCTTACTAATCTTTTGACCAAGGATGCAGTGTTTAAGTTTGATGATAAGTGTTTGAATGCTTTTAAACTATTAAATACTAAACTCACTAATGCACCCATCCTAGTTTCACCTGATTGGTCATTACCATTTGAATTAATGTGTGATGCAAATGATTTCACCATTGGTGCAATGTTAGGGCAAAGTAAGAATAAAATATTTCATCCAATCTATTATACGAGGAGAACTATCAATGAAGCTCAAAAGAATTATAAAACATCTAAAAAAGAGATGTTGTCTGTCATCTTTGCTTTTGATAAATTTTGTTTTTACATAGTTTTATAAAAGGTGATAGTATGTACTAATCATATAGCATTGAAATATTTGATGAATAAACTTTATGCCAAATGGAGATTGATCAAATGAGTCCTTTTATTGTGAGATTTTGATATTGAGATTAAGGATAAGAAGGTTGCTCAGAACTTTATTGCTGATCATCTTTCAAGGTTGAATGAAAAAGTAATGGAAAAAGACAAAAATAAAAAAATTCAAGAAACATTTCTAGAGGAACATTTGTTTGCAATGCAGTATAATGAGCCATGGTATGTTGATTTTGTTAATTATTTTGCTGGTAATATTATTCCTTATTATTTATCACTTCAATAAAGAAAAAAGTTCCTCTTAGATGTTAGAAGATTTGTGTGGTATGATAAGATTTTATACAAGATTTGTGTAGATGGATTGATTAGAAAATGTGTTCTTTATTCAAAAGTGTCTTCTATCTTAGAACACTATCATTTTAAGGAAGTAGGAGGACATTTCGGCCCAACTAGAACTGCTCATAAAGGTTTAGAATCAAGATTCTATTGGCCTACTTTATTTAAGGATGCATTTGAGTTTGTTAAATCTTATGATCGCTGTCAGAGAGTAGGAAACATTTCTAGGAGACATGAGATGCCTTTGAATAATATTGTAGTATGCGAAGTGTTTGATATGTGTTGCATTGATTTTATGGGTCCATTCCCTAAATCATATGCTAACCAGTATATTTTAGTCGTAGTTGATTATATAAGTAAATGGATAGAAGTAGTAGCCGTGCCTACTAATGAAGCAAAGGGAGTGGTGAGGTTTTTAAAGAAGAATATTTTCACAAGGTTGATACACCTTGAGCAATTATAAGTGATGGAGGTTCTCATTTTTGTAATAAACAATTTGTTGCCCTCTTATCAAAGTATGGTGTAACCTATAAAGTTGCCACTCCATATCATCCTCAAATAAGTGGTCAGGTTGAAGTTTCCAATAGAGAAATCAAAAAAATTCTCAAAAAGACCGTTAATGGATCTAGAAAGGATTGGACTTTGAAATTGGATGATGCAATATGGGCATATCGTACTGATTTCAAGACACTTATTAGTTTATCTCCTTTTTGCCTCATTTATGGAAAATCATGTCATTTCTAGTTGAATTAGAGAATAAAGCATTTTTAGCTATTCAGGTTTTAAATTTCGACTCTAAACAAAGCGGTGAGGAAAGACTTTTACAATTGAAATTGAGTTGGATGATTTTCATTTGGATGCTTATGAAAATGCTTAACTTTACAAGGAAAAAGCTAAAAATGGCATAACAAGAAAATTATTCAGCGAGATATCCAAGTTGGTGATAAGGTTTTGGTATATAATGCCAAATTGAGACTCTTCCCTAGAAAGCTGAACCAAGATGGTTTGGTCCTTATAATGTTATTCGAGCCTATCTTTATAGAGCTTTTGAAGTTACTAATGGAAAATCCACTTTTAAAGTAAATGGTCATTGAGTTAAATTGTATTCTCCTAGATTAGTTAAGGAATCTACTTATTCTGTTACTCTTTTCAATACTCCTTGATTTAAGCTCTGTTTTTATTATCTTTTAGTAGTTCGTTTTGTTTTTGTTTTGTATGTTAGGTTAGTAATTTTTTGTGTTTAATTATTTTGTTTTCTTTTTTCTTTTTCCTGACCCTTAGCATAATGATCCTTGTTTTTTTATTCATGATATCTGTTTTAGGAGTTTATCTTTAGTTATTATATCTATTCCTTTCACTTGTGCGTTGATCTTTTTCAGGTGTGATTTCAATGGTGATTCCCTTTTCTATGGCACTAGTTTCAAATTTTCTTATCATTCTGGGTGCTTACTTTTCTTTTTCCCTCATATTTGTGCTTTCTTTTTTTTTCTCAATATTGAGGAAAATGTTCAATTTAGGTGTGGGGGAAGGATAGAACATTTCACACTTATGCTTGAATTGTCTTAAAGTATCTTAATTTATCATCTTTTTCAACATAATCTATATCTTGTGGAAACTTTTTCTACTTTTAATGTATGTTTTTTGACATTTTTCCTTTTTTTTTCATTTACTATGCCCCTTTTAGATATTATATTGTTGATTAAGTACGTTAAAGATTGAATGGTTTTAAATTACTTCATGTTTTGGATTATGGCATCTTTTGATCATTATGAATTCCATATTTGACATGCATAGTTTTAAAGCAAAATGGCTTTCTTTTAAAAATCATATCATCTTGCTTTAAATTGAAAAATTAAATGAAAAGAAAAAATGAAAAAGTGAAAAAAGCTGTTAAAAAAAGAAAGGAAAAGAAAAAGAAGTGATAAGTGAGTTTATTCACTTTTTTGGCTTTAAACCAATTAATTGAAGTTTATGAGTAGTGCTAGTAGCTAGTTGCTGTGAGGTGATTTGATTAATGTACCGGGGAAGTTTACGATAAAATGTTCATCTTCGTGTAATAAGATTACTTAACCTCTCAACCAATCTTCTAAAAAGCTAACATTTTTGCTTTATATTTTGGTTTTAATGAATTAAGGATATTTGATGGTTTTGAAAGATGATACATCTTGCTTTAGCACTATTTATTTTGCATGTGGAATGGAAGTGTGATTGAGTTTGAATTTGAAGAAATATGAAGAAAT
>JAOXYD010000136.1:15183583-15201282 GCA_028565735.1 Pinacopodium congolense
ATTAAAAACCAAAAACAGAAGCTATACCAAATGACCCCTAAGCACAATAACGTGTATATGAATATGCAATATGATCAAGATAGACTAATCATAAAATCTAGATAGTTTAAGCACTCTATGAATATTCATCTCAAAATACAAATATAAGTGCTTAAAAATCAAACAAAAAAAAAATCAAAGCACTACTAACACCTTATGTGAACTAACCATAATCAATTTATGCACCAAGAACTAATTTATATGATGAAAATCGTGATTGAATGAAGAATATCAAAAACTGGACAATTTTGATGTATAAATGAACTAATGCACAAAAATGATGAAATATCTAATAAAAATTTGAAAATAAGATTATTCTAACTCCTAAGAACCTAAACAAGCATAAAATAATAATAACAAATACAAAGAAATAGATTAAGCAAGTTGAAATCGGAATCAAATTCAAACTAGTGAAAGCTGGAGCTATCTTTAAGTATATGAATGTTTTAGCTCAAAGATAACTTAAACAGGCCTCAAAATTTTGAAACAAGATTCAAACACAATATAGAGACCTTAAAAAATCTGAAAACTCCAAGAACACGATTATAGAAACAGGTTTTATTACCTGTAATTGAGATTCAAGCTAGAACAATCTCAATAGAGACAGTTTTGATAGATGAATGAGTTTCAGCTTTAATCTGATGAAATATCCTTTCTAAAATGTAAAAGATGGATCAAATAAACTCTTAAACACTCAAGCAAGATATTGAACACAATTTCTCACACCCAGAAACACAAATTGACAGCAACAGATCAATTGCAAGTAAGTGCAGTGAAATTGTGGCCAACTTGAGGCTTTTGAGAGATTTAGGAGATTTGATCAGTTTTTTGAGAGTCTAGAGTATCAAAATTCGTTTCTAAAGAGTATATATAGTGTCTGTAGACTTAAGGAGGGGTTTAAGAGAGTTTTTAAGATGTTAAAATGAAGACAAAAAGCATAAACTTGAAAGTAGAAACTAGCCGTTGGAGTCAGAATCATCAACAACACCCTCTGGGTTGATCAACGGTGTCATTGTTCATAGAACAGGCCACTGTTGATGCTCCTGGAGAACGAATTATCAATGGCACTCAAGTAGGGTGCCGTTAAGGATGATCAGCCCGCCGTTGAATGTCTAGAAAACACAAAATATGCTGTATAATTGACTCCAAACCTTTCCAAACAAGTTTCTAGTGATAATTGAGACTTCAAACATCTTTTAAATAATATATTGAGGCTATATGAATGATTAAATACCTTCAAACAATTTAAACACATGATTTAACCTATGAATTAAGATACTATACACTTTTGACATTTCAAATGCAATGCATGATCAAACCTTAAGCCCTTAGATCAACTGAACATCAAATAAAACTTACAAACATATTTGAAACAACCTATCTAAGGTCTTGAAGCTTCTGAATCATTTAAATTTCCATTATCTTCAAATTTGACCTTCAAACTCCAAGCTTTCCATATTGAATTCTTCTTGAAAAATATCTATATTTAATATTAACATCATAAACTAAAACCATTAGTAATCAAACATGTTTTGTTATCATCAAAACCAAGATTGGAACCTCCCTTGGTTTAACAGGCTTGTTTAAGAAAGTATGCATGCCTTCATTAGAATCAAACTTGACTCAAAATTGGTTAGACTCAATTACCATATTTTCCATCATGCCATAATTATTTAAAGACTTTGAGAGGATTCACTAGACCACTGGGTAGGTAGGCCATTTAAGAATGAAAAGGCCTACTAATATATGGTTAAGCTTCACACCCTTCTTCATTAGATCAAAAGGTGGAATGGCGATGATTTGGTTGTATTCAACTTGTGGATGGTAAAAGATTAAGGTTTGTTTGGCTGAGGAAACTTTTTGAAGATACAAAAGTACATATTTCTAGGCATAAGGGACAAAGAAGCTAGAATCTAGACATAAGATGTTCTGGCCAGGGTTTAGGGAAAGGCTAATTTTTTTATTAAGTGTTAATTGCTAAAGATGGGGGAGGAAGAGAAGGCTAATGAGAAGATGATGGATTGACTTAGATTTTGAGTTGAAGAAAAGGGATGAAGTTGTGATTTAGACAAAGAGTTAATGACTAAGTTAGGATTGGACATAAGATTGTCAATTTAGTAGAGGATTGGAGAGGTAGAAAGTTAGGGAGGTTGAATTTGAAGGAGGTAAGGAGTACGATTTGGCTAGGGTTTGAAAAAGGATTTGCAATTAAGGTAGAAATGAAAATTGAACAAAATTTAACAAAGAGATGATCACTCTCTAAACATTTCTTGATTTTTTCACCACTTGAATGCTCCCTTAAGTCCAAATCACAAGACAATAAAAGATGCAGAAGAAAATAAGAAGAAACCTTAACTATGATGAATGTTTAATCTTAATCTCTAATTACAAGTGTTGAAAAGTGACAAAAATAAGTGTTTATATAATCCTTAAAGGTGGCAACTAGGGTTTTTACTAAGTAGGGTAAACAAATAGGGTCACAAGCATCATTTCATTGCATCTAAATTGCTAATTTTGTCTTTGACAGTGACTTCAACTTTGGTTAAAATGTTGCATAGTAGTGTCATTCAACACCTACCGTGATCTCTTTATTTCAAGCTTCAATGACGGTTATCTAAAGAATAATGATGTTGTTGATCAATCCTAGAAACTACTATTGATCTCAGGTGCTAAGCCTCTCTTACTCCTTTTTACTCTGTATTGCCCTAATTTCCGTCCATAAGCTCCAAGATCATAAAAAATATGAAATTTAATTAAAAAAATCTTTTAAATGATATAATTTATGCATTTAATGGGTAAAAATGCTACATGTTATGCCTTAAAAGTCATGCAAATTAACCCATTAATAAGAAGCTTTTAGAAGGAATGAAGACTGGTTTCTTACCACTAGAGTTACAATAATTGGTATGAGCCAAAGTGGACATATCATCCTAACTTCACATGGAGCAATGACTTATACTTGAACCCAACCCCATGCGATTACTATCATCAATAATAAGAGAAGGCTAGGTTGGAAGAATTATTATCCAATGCAACATTAAGATTTGAAAATCAATCTACATGCTTTGAGTAAGTTCAAAGGAACCTTGAAGAAAAACTTCCACCCATAAAGGAAGTCAAACAACTCATTGAAGCCTCTCTCCATTAAATGGAAATGTAACTTAGGCAATTTATAGAATCACTTAGCAAATAAAAACAACAGCAATAAGAATGACTGACGAAGCATGATACTAAGAGTAATTCCAATGATTTTGAAGAAGAATAAATCTTGCAGAGTAATATTGAATCACCAATGGAACTTATTATATGTGAGATTGAGGATAAAGTTAATGAGTTTAGGGTTGTGGAACCAACAAAAGAATTAATATCTCTAATGGCTTACTCTAGTGATATTGAGTTATCATTGGAACCTATTGCATCTAAAGTTAAGGATGAGGATAACAAGGTTGAGGAGGATGAGGTCAATGAGGTTGAGGAGGATGAGGTTAATGAGGTTGAGAAGGAGCTAAACGAGAGTAAGGTTGGAGCATCAACACATGAATTAATATCTAACGTGCCTTATTTTACTGAGCCAATAGAAAATTGTACTGACTCATTTTCACTTTCCTTTCTTTTGAAAATCTATACATTTTGTGATCTACTTCAGGTATTTCTCAAACAAAGGAAAGAAAGTGTGACAATACTATTGACACTCTGTAAACTAGAAATTCCATTCATGGCATAGACATTTGTGGTAAGTCATTACTTTTGTAACGAATACATCACTTGGAGATTCAAAGAGATGTTGATATTGAAGAATCTCTAGCTATAAGATCCAGTTAAAAGACCTTAACGAAGTGGTTAACTCAACCATTTATCATTTTGCTTTGGTTTTCTTATTTATTTTGCCTTTACTTTCTCCAATAGGTTAGTTATTATTTTTATATTTTCTTTTTTTATGCTTATAACGGTGCTAATTTTCCTTTTATATGATATTTATCCAAGTTTCCTAGCTTCTAATTTAAGATAGGTGTTTAACGGATTTATCATACTTTGTCTTTGTCAAAGGTGGTCTTCGTTGATCATTTAAGACAACATTGATTCAGGGAAGTTTTGTTAACCCCCATCCCTTCTTTTTTTTTGTGTTTTTGAACTTTAAGGACAATGTTCAACTTTAGCGTGTTGGAGGGGTTATATTTATTGATATCTTGTCTTAAAGTTTATCAATTCCATCATTTTTTTTGGCTAAAAAGTTAATCATTTTATGGATAATTGTTTCTCTTTGATGGCATATCATTAAAATCATTTATTGTGATTTTGATTATTTTAAGGACTTAAGATGTTTATGTGATTATTAATGACCAATTGAGTTTCATTTACTTCATTACTTTGGAAGAAGGATATTTGATGAACATTATGAGATTTTATAGTAACATGCATATGCATGAGCAATTGAAACTTATTGAAAGCATGCTCATCTTTTAAGCTGTTAAAAATGCATAAAAATTGAAAAAAAAATGTGTGTGAATAAGTAAACAAACTTTATTTACTTCGTTAACTTCTTACCTATAAAAAGGTATAAGTTAAAGAGTGGTATTAATAGCCAGTTGATAGAAGTGACCCAGTTGAGTAACCTAAGGTATGCATGACAATTTGTTTACTTTCGCAGAAAAAGACTAGATGACTTCTCAACCAAGCCATTAAAAGCTAACAATCAAGTTTTTTCTAAAAAAAGATGAATTAAAGAATTTGAATGTGTTTAAAATTTGGAGCACATTACTTTTACAATTTAATTTTACTCATAAAATTAAATAATATGATTTGAGTTTAAGTTTAAAGAAGTATGAAATAAATTAAACTCACTTACGATTTGAAATGAGTAACTAATCACATGACATTTTGATGATCCATTATTTTTTAATCATTAATGAAGAAGTTTCAATGGGTATGCTTGATGTGAATAACATTTTCCATACCATTATCATTCATTTGAAATTTTAAATGATGAATTTAAGTGAAAACTTATGTGTGGGGAAATTTGATGATGTGAAAAATATACATATTATAGATGCATTTCTTGATTAATTTTACACATCATTTGATCATTTGCACTCCTTATAGTGTGCTTTTATGATATTTAGGTAATAAGTCCATTTAAAGAATGAAAATCACAATAAGAAGCAAGATATGAAGGAATTTTATAATAGTAAAAAAACATTTCTCTAACATTCAAACATACAAAGTTCTATAGGCTAGTTTTATCTTTCCAAGGAATTAAGAATTAGATCATTCGGGGTTCTGTAGGTCAAGATATGGCTTTTGCAATTTGATGTCTAGTGTAGAAACTTAACCTAAAAATTATAGTAAAATGTTTTACTTTTAAAGTGGAAAAAGATGGTAGAATTTCAAAGATGGCCAAAACTAGAAAGTTGTAGAGAAAACATTTATTTTTCTAAAGAATTAAGAATTAAGTCATTTGAAGTTATTTAGCTTAAGATATGGCTCTTGGAAATTGAATGTCTGATGTAAAATGGCGTCGTTATGTATCTAGGTAACATCATTATGGATCTGGAGGAGAATACTAATGGACCATAAGAACGCTATTGTAATCAATATGTAGGGTTTTGTTGTAGTTGCAGAATGTGGTAGGAGCGATAGTTTTTAAGCATTTTACGAGATTTTAAATGCCAACTCATTAAATTAGGATTTTCTATCTAAAAAGACCTTAAGGATATAAAAGCAACATTATGAACCTAAAAGGGGGAGCTTAGAAGCCTTGGTTTTGCTCAAATAATCTACAAATTTCTAGGCACCTCCATCCTCATTCTACTAACTACCGATCAATTTTTTGATAATTTAAAGGTTAAAGGCAACAAGATTAAAGGGAGAAGAGCTTCAAGGATATAAAAAGAAGCTTATTCCATTGGCTAAAGAGAAAGAAGTGCTTGGAAAGGAGTCTCATTTCCATAAGTTTTCTCTAATCCCCTTCAGTCTTCTCCATAGTCAGCTTTCATTATTCCTTTGCATTTTTTTTATTTTATTTGTGTTTCAAGGTAAACAATTGTGTCACTTGCTAAGGAGAAAAAAGTTCTTGGAAAGGAGTTCCCATACCTTCCATAAGTTTTCTCTAATTCCCCTTCATTCTTCTCCATAGTCAAATTTCATTGTTTCTTATATCTATTATTATTTGAGTTTTATTCAAGATGTTTAAGAGGTTTAGGCTATTAGGCTAGCTAGAAAATTTCTTGACAGGAATTTGTCATGTTGTGGACATTTTAAATCTCAACTTTAGTCTCCTCTAATCTTATTCCATTGTTTTGTTGGGACTCGATTTATTGTGGTTGTAAGAATAAGTATATTTTAAAGTTAAATTAAAAGAAATCTTGTTTGCTTTGGTTTATTGAGCATTCTACAAGTTATATTTCGTCTCATTTTGTGTTTTTATAATTTATGAAAGTAGATATGAATATGGATGCTTAAGTTGTTTTAACTTGGTTAGAATTTGGACTTGTTCTTACCCCCATTAACCCTTTAAAGCTAGTTGTTCTTAATCACTTGATTTTGATTCATTAATTACTAACTTTAGTTTAGGTTAATTTATTTTAACCTTTACTTTAAAATTATTAATTTTTTAGGTCAATTAATTGCTTAAAAATTCATGTTAGTGCTTACGACACTTCCATATGGGATAGATACTTAACTTATTGCTATATTATAAAGAATGATAGGTGCACTTGCCTAAAGTTACATGTAGTATAAAAGTTAGTTATTTTAATTAAAACTTGACATTAGCATTGAATATATACACACATGTTACGCGTGAACCAATAAGCTTGGTTCTAAGGTACACTTTCCTTCTTTTCTCAAGGAGTTTCATCCTATGTCCTATTGCAATGCCATATACAAGGTTACTGCCAAGTTACTGAACAATATATTACAAGAGGTCATTGGTAGATTTATAAATGGTTCTTAATGTGGCTTCATTAAGGGAAGATTTATAGGTGATAATATCCAACTTACACATGAATTTTTCAAGCATTATGATAGAAGGAATTCAAGCAAAGATTGTGATATGAATATTGATTTACATAAGGCTTATGACCCTATTAAATGGAACTTTATAATGGATATTTGAAGGCTTTTGATTTTTTGGATACTATAAATTGAGCAATGTATATCAACTACATTTGATTTATAATGCTCCAATGAAACTTAATCGAAGACTTTTATGAGTTGTTTGATGAACACCAACCTATCTATATACTTGTTATGTGCATTTAAGTGTAGAGAACAACTGTTGTTTATTGTATGCTTTTAAGTGTACAGGCAACTAAGGTTGATAGTAGTGCTTAAGAATCCAGTGTAAAGAACCTTTTTGCATGGATTCTCCTAGGTTTCAAAGACTTATAGCTTGTCAGTCCTTTGTATTCATGGATGGAACATCTTGGTATTCTCATTTCGTTTTCATAATTAATTTTTTTATTTTTCAAAACAAAACTTAAGCACACGTCCCCTCATCAACTTTTTTTTTTCCCCAAAAATTTGTGGGGGTGCATTTAGACCCTTCTTTGCATGCATGCTAATAATCAATGTAATAAGGCATTTCAGGTTATTCTAACAATCATGATTTGCGTCATGAACTACTAGTTCACAAGGAAACCAATCTTATGCCTCGTCAAAGTACCTTTTTCCAATAAAATCCAAGGACTCACTACTCACTAATCCCCGTGGACATTATGCATATTATATTTACCACTCCAACGTTAACATCAAGCACAATCATTCACACACACACACACCAAAAAAAAAAAGTTTGGCTCCTTTATTGGATTATAAAGCCATTTAATTTTCAATTAATTTTTAACCCTCTTTTTATAAATTACGAGCTATAAATTTATCATTCAAAACTGTGAAAGACTAGAGTTTCTGATATGTGCAACAAAAATTATTATAGATGTGCAAGTCCAATTTGAAAAGGTGCAAATGCGGTTAAAAATCTCTCACTGAAATAGGGTACAGAAAAGACTGGAGCTAATATGTTGCACTAATCAGAACCGAAATCCAAATACATTCTATAAGCATTCCGCTCCAAAGAGTAGTAACCTTGGACGAACTCATCAATTTGAAAACCAAACTTCTTATACAGATTCATGGCTGCAGTCCTCATGGGATCAACATGGAGGGTTATGCGATCCACCTTTCTTTTTCTGCACTTCTCGATTACAGCTTTAAGAAGAGCCTCTCCATACCCTTGCTTCCTGAAGTTCTCCTTCACTGTTTCATTTTCCCTCAAACAGTTAACAATTCCAATACCGTAGGAGAAATCACAAATAACAACATCAATGTGATGGTTTGGAAGTTTTATTCATTATTCAAGGAAATAAGCTAAGTTCTCCCAAATTTCTTTCTGGGTACTTTCATCATACAGCATGTAAGCATTTCGAAGATATAAAAAACAAAAACAGGCCTGACGAGGGAAATGCAATGAGGCAAAGGGCTACTTGGACCTGCAAGCTTCGTGACAGAAGCACACAAAGAAGAGGGCCAAGAATACATGGCGTATCCTACAACTTCTCCATTAACGTGAATGTATAGTAACCCCGAATTCTTCTTTTTAAGATCTTCATCAAACGATCTAGCAAGTGACTCGTGTTTGGGAAAAATTTTCTTCTCCATCTTAACTATTTCTCCCACAACATCAGCGAAATGGCGTGAATTTCTCTGCAGCTCTAATACCTTCACTTCTGTCCCCATAGTCTGTTTGTTTTTTTTTTCAGCGTTATCACGTATCTTTTTTTTAATGAAACGAAAATTGTCAAGGACCAGTCATTTTTCTATCATTATAGTTAATAATGTCTAAATTATTTTTATCTTAACAATATGAATTATAATAAATATATTTATCACAAAATTAATATTCATATAATCACATCCTAAATAAATACTATGATTTTTTTTTTGAAAAACATATACTATCGAGTCCTTAATATTATAATGTTATGATATTTTTTGTGTAGACATGCATTATTTTTTTTGAAAATTTATTTTCATTCCTTATTTTTTTGGCATTGTCATATATATTGTTTAATAATTAAACGAAAAATGTTAAGGACCCATCAATTTTCTATCATTATAGTTAATATAGTCTAAATTATTTCTATCTATCTTAATCCATTTAATATAAAAATATTTAATATAATATTAATTATAATAAATATATAAATCACTACAATAATAGTCATATTATTAGGTCCTAAATAAATATTATGATTTCTTTTTGTGTGTGTAGGCATGCATTATTTTTTTGACAAATTATTTTCATTACTTATAGAAAGTTTGAGTATAAGAAAATCAAGGCCTAAAAGTTAAACAAGTCAACACAAAAGTTCTTTATAAGAGATTAATCTGATCCCAAATTGTTGCAGAAGGATTATGTTATACAATTATTAATCCAAATTAAAATTATCATCAAGTGAAAAACATATTATTTTTGGTTCCTATATAATATCTAAAAGGTAAGGTGAATTAATTAATACTTAAAATTTTTAAATTTTTATACCTAATTGAAAATTACCCTCTTAATCATTATAAAAAATAATATAACAAATAATAGTAAATTTTGCATTAAACCATTCATATGCAACATATTATCAATTATTACATTTTTATTCCTACCACTTATTCTACCTTTGATTACCTTACCATCAACATTATCTCTTAAAGTCACATGCTCTCCATCTTTTTCTTTAAACACGAGGAACTTGATTGTATTTCGAGTCAATTGCAGCAATGACTTTCCATATGTCATTTTCACACTTATTTACCTACAAAATAGTTCATTTAATTTTGGTTACCTAAATATATTTGGGTCCTTAAGGTCACTATGAAAGTTTTTTTTACCTTAGGTATGGACTTAAGCGATGGTCACTCCTTGATTGCCTTTACATTCCCCTCACCTATATACTCTTACACTAACATGGTTAAGAAGTACAATTCTATCCATACACAATTACATTAACTAAGGTTAGCATCCAATTTTTCTTTCTATAATACATCAATCATGTTGAACTAAGATGGTTCTAATCATATTTTTTTATGATGACAAAACATTATTGTTACTAATATTTGAGTTTTGATGTGTAATTAAGATAGGTAAATTGTTGAAGTACAAAAACATGTTTGTAGAGCCAAAGATAGAAGAGCTCAAGCATTGGATGATCAAAAGCTTAGACATCAAGGATCAAATGATAAAGATCAATTGATAAGCTCAAGCATGGATGGTCAAGAGCTTAGATATCAAGAGAATGAAGACCAAAGTTAGTTAGGCTTAGGAAAGGGTCTTAAGATGTAAGTTTTCTTGATCTTAATTTATGCTTGAAAAAGGCTTTCACATTTTTATGATACAGTTGCATATAGGCATTTAGGAGTTGAATTGTGGTTTTAGTTATTAATTGAATTTAATTATGATTGTGGCATATTAGGACTTGAATTAGAATAGAATATAGGCTGAATGTTGCATAATCAAGTAATAGTGTGATGAATTATTTTAGTGTATGCTTTTTAATGTGTTTAAGTTAATTGAATTGTTGTTTGAAGATGTTTCTGTATATTTGAATTTGTTTGAATATCTTTGTGTTATAAATTTTGGTTTATAAAGGTTTAAGAATTGTTTGAAAAGATTTTAAAGTTGTTAAATATGAAAGGTTTCATAATTAAGGCTACTTATTATATTTTGAATCAATTGAATGTTTTTATTAATTTAAAAAGCTTTGATATATATGTTTTAAAACTTGTTTCAAGTCTTGATTAATTTTAAGAACTTGTTTAGAAAGTTTTATAGTTGATTTGAGCATATTTTATATTTTCTAAACCTAAAACGGTGAGTCACAAGAAGTTAAATGATGGGCTCTAACGGTGCTGTTTTACTCCATATTTCCAGTGCCTTCAACAATGGGTTATTCATGCTATTAATGGTGCTGTTAAATAATCCAGAGGGTGTTGTTGAAGGTCCATTCTCTAACGGCTAGTTTCCTCTTTTCCTCTTTCATCTATATTCTCCATGTTAACAGCTATTTCTTATTCTAATAACTCCAAATATCTCCCAACACTATAAATAACATTCCCAAACATTTTTAATAACTTTAGAACCTCTGAAAAATGAATTACAAAGATCAATTATTCAAATATTCAAAGCTTTCTTTATTTTTTGTACAGTTTTCATTCAATTCTTATTTTCATGTTTTAAATTTTTTTGCAGTAAAATTTGTGCTTTTCAGTAGTTTAAATATAGACGAACCTTAGAAAGCTTTTATTTAATTTTTTGATTCATTATTTTGTTTGTTTTAAGCCTTTAATGTCTAATATACCAAAACTGTCTCTATTTTAGTTAAAGTGTTCTTCAATTTTGAGCTCGCAAAACTATTTTTATTAATTCAAAATTATCATACACATTTTTTGAGGTCTTAAGAGTACAACAAAGTTTTTACTTTGATTTTTGAGCACTCATAACGTTTGTTTAAGGTCTAAGAACACAAAACACTTAAAATTGTCCAATTTTTATGCAGCTTCAAAGTTCACTTCAATTTTGATTGTTAATCAGTTTCTAGGTGTGCAAATTTGATGTTTTTAGTTTTCTTAAGGTCTTAGGAGGTTCGTAATATTTTTTTTTCAATTTTTAAGTCATTATATTGTGTTTTTTAGCTTAATTTTGCATGTTACCTCAAAGATATTCAGGTTTTACTTTTTCTACTTTGGTCTTGATTTAATCCATTTATTTGATACTCTAAATTTGTGTTTATTACTGCAATTTGTTGTTAACATATAGATTGAGGTTGTAGTAGGTTTTTTGCATTTATTTTACATCATTTGGTTTGATAAATTTGTTTGTTTATAGGCTGAAAAATTAAAGACTGCACATTTTGACAGATTACGTATTTGAATGTTCAATCTGATTCTTGGTGAAGTAAATTCATTATTACTACTTCAATTTACTTGTTTATGATCTGTGAATGTATTAGGAGTCTTTCCAAGTTATTTAATTGACTCTAGAATTTTCAGAATTGGTTTTATTGCATAAGCAGTAGTAAAACACTATAGAAGGTGTGCTTGATTACATAATTGGTTGTGCTAATTATTGTGATAAGTAATAGGCTGCTCTTTACCTTTAAAATAGATTTTATAGTTTTTTTTAACTTATAGAAAACAATATTTGAATTACATTTAATATTCGATAGTGAATTGGATTGCTTTAGGCCTTGTATGTGCATTAGACATTGCATAAGGCATAAGAATTGCATTTGTTGCATTTAAGTCCTTATCTTGTATTGATTTTGATCAAGGTTTAAGAAGTTATATAAGCTTGTGTTGAAGTTCAAGGGAGCTTAACTTAGGAGTTGTCTGTGTGGGACAAAAATTTGTATAATTTGATTGTGATAATTAGGTTACTCTTCACCAATTAGAAAGTAAGATTAATAGGTTCCTCATGGCCGTAGAATCAATATTGTGATATGTTCCTCTTGGCCTTTAACTAAGATTGTTGGATAGGTTCCTCTTGGCTTTAGAATCAAGATTGTGATAGGTTCCTCTTAGCCTTTAATTAAGATTGTTGTAAAGGGTTTCTCTTGACCTTAGAATCAAGATTATAATAAAGGTTACTCTTCGCTTAATTAAAGTAAAATTAGTTGTTAATAAATTTCTAACAAGTAGTTGGAGAGATGACGTAATCTATCTTTGAGGGAAGAGAACCTCTATAAATCTTAGTGCCCATCTCTTCTTTTATCTCTTTATATTTGCGCATTTATACTTGCTTTATTATTGCTTGAATTTATTTAATATTAGCATAAAGTTTGACATACTATTTAGGTTGAATTTTGATTAGAAAATTTATTTAATTGAAATTGGCCTAATGTATTTAAACTATTTTAATTTATAAAGACAATTTTTAAACAGTCAATTCAGCCTCTTCTTAGGTGTCATAGGGGATACAAATCACATTATTCAAATTATTATCATATTAATCTAAGCTCTTATCAGACAATAAGTTCTCATCAAAATATATGACATTGTACCTCCTTATAAATGTATATAATATATGATTAAATACTCATATGACAATGCTAGTTGTATTAGTACGAACAAAATGTATAAATAACCATTTATATAGTATATGTGGTTGTAAAAACAGTTTTCTATTCATTATCATCTTTCATTCCTCTTTAATTATTACCAATTTTTAATATACACTTAGGAACTTAGATATTAGATATTGGATGTCGATATTTTACAACAATATTGTTATTTTCCTTTCTATCAACACATGTTTTTTTTGTCTCATCCTTCTTATGCTCAAGTAAGATTGTTACTAAATATGCACTTATGCTTTTCATCGTCTCCCTTTAGCCATAAAATTCTTAACTTGCCTTTGTAGTTTCTTTATCTACTTTGCATTGCTTTTATAGACTAGTTGGTTATGAACTATAGTTCTAAGTATAAATTCCATATAGTATTATATAGCTTTAATGAGTGGCAATTTAGTGGGTACATCTTTTAAGAAAACATCCTCATATTTCTACATTAAAGAATAAATTAAATTCATTAGTGTCCAGATATGCCTCTATATATGTAAGTATAACCATTAGCTAGTTGGTAAAATAAGCTCCCTTAATCTTATCTCTTTCTCAAGAAACTCATTTTTTTCTTTATTTATATGTCCATGACCTCTTTTTCTCTTCTCTATTGTGACTTCACTTTAACTCTACCATCTTACTCTTTATACTCGCTCTTTATGTTTCTTCTTAACCTATCGAATTCCCTTTTATTATGACACTAATTCCATATGTTTTGTTTTTTTGTTAATCTTTCTCACTTGCCTCGTCTCATTCACTCTTTCATTGGATTATAATTTTCTTTGTTGATATTAGAATAAAGTGAGTAAGGAATTAATAAAAAGTTAAGCAAAAAAAAGTTAAGAAATAATTGAAATGAGGAAAATTGTAGATTCGGAATGAAGATGCCAGATTCTGAGGGATTCGGATAAAGACTGTCTCCGATGCTAATGTGAGCATATGGGCCTCCCTATTAAGTTTTTTGGAAATGCTTTGCGCAATTAAAAAGGAAATGACCGCGTCAGACAATCTCACAAAACTGGATGTGTTCAAAAGGATTGTGTTCATCAATCGCAAGCGTTGATCAAATAAAAGTTGAAAGTCAAGGGTTGTGATTAACGGCAGAGCAGCTATGCATACAAGAGAGTAGGAAACGTTTAGTATCATGCACCGGGTCATTTGCTCTTTATCCTTCGAACGCAAAAGCGTTTTTTAAGACACCCGAACCTTGCGGTGCGCTTCTATTTCTTTTGCTAGAATTAACCATATTTCGGTTAAGAGAATTGTCGTGCTCTCTCTCTCTCTCTCCCCAATCTCTTCTTTGCTCCACAATCAATCAAATGGAGTTGCCCTCCTGCTCGCGTGTTTCTCTTCTTCTTCTTCATTTCATGGCTCAGGTCTCTCTCTCCATCCTTATACGAACTCGAAGGTCTTCTACGACTCATTCTGTACCTACTCCCCAACGAATATGTAAATTTAGGGTTTTTTAAACTCCACTCTCTCTCTCTCTCGCACACGCACACACACTCACTCACTCGCAGTCTCCCTCTTTTTCTCTTACTTGTTTCAACTTCTTTACGTCTTTTTGAGGGTTTTCCTTTGGTTGCCGATACTTGCTGCGACTTAGGGTTCTGTTTTGGAAATTGAATCTTCATCTCTTGCTAGGAGATTGCTGTTGATTGTGGAATTGGGTGAATTCTCGCGGATATCGATCTTAATTTTTTTAAAAGAGAAAAGATTTAGGATTTATGTGATGTTGCTCTATTGTTTGTTCTCTTTATGAGACGGGGGCGATTTGTAAAAAGTTGAACAAGGTTTTCACTTTGGTTTTGAGCCCTTTTGGCTTGAGTTTCCGGCGATGTCGGGAAGATTGGAATTAGGGTTTCAGAGGACCAATGCCAGTAGTTTGAAGGAACAATTAGCAAGAACTACTCTTAACAATGTGAGATTGCAAGGGCACCCTTATGTGGAACTTCGACAAGATGGGAAACGGTTCATATTTTTTTGTACTTTGTGTCTAGCACCGTGTTATAGTGATTCAGTTTTGCTCGACCACTTGAAGGGAAATCTTCACAGGGAGAGGTTATCTGCTGCTAAACTCACTCTCTTAAAACCAAATCCATGGCCTTTCAGTGATGGAATTCATTTCTTTGATATACCAAGTGGGGATCAAAAAGAGTATGTGATTGCAAATGATGATCAGCATAAGTTTTCAGAGTTGCAGAGAGTAAATAACAGTCGTGCCATTGTCAAGTTTGCTGGAATTAAGAGACCTGCATGTGATAGCCATGACGAAGTTCTAGATGATATTGGAGGGCCCTGTGATTTGGTGATTCCTTCTGTACTCGTTAAGGATAGAATTACTGATTTGAAGGCAAGGTTCATCGGTTCTGCAAAAATTACTGCTAGGTTTTGTGGGAAGGATGGAATTTTTAATGAGGTTAGTCGCATATGGTGTGAATGGCTGGGAAAAGAGAATCTTGATAATGAAGATAAAGTTAATGTTTTGGATCATGACTTTGCTGTAGTTACTTTTTCTTATAACTGTGATTTAGGAAGAGGGGGTTTGCTTGAAGATGTGAAGTTGTTACTCTCAAATAGTCCTTCAGCTGAACTGAAGAATGATGAGGGGACTAAGAAGAAAAGAAAGAAATCTTTTTCTGACCCTGAAGATGTCAGTGAGTCATTGTTTAATAGGTGTGATTCATCGGGAGATGAATCATCTGCTTCAGTGTCTGCGTCTTCCAAATTGCTGTTGGACCAATATGAGAATCACCTTCTGCATGCAAGTTCCATGTCAAATAAAGCTATTAAGAAAGAGTTAAGACGACAACAGCGCCTAGCAGAAGAGAGACCTTGTGATATCTGTCAACAAAAGATGCTTCCAGGGAAAGATGTTGCAACATTGGTGAATTTGAAGACGGGAAAACTTGCCTGCAGTAGTCGAAATCTGCATGGGGTAAATTGGTTTCCTTTCATCACTTAACTGCTACTGTCTCTTATAAATTATTACAAGTTTGATTACAAAAAAATGTTTTAACATGCTTAAGGCGTTTAATATATGTCTTGTAGGTATTTCATGTATTTCATACGTCATGCCTTTTGCACTGGATCCTCCTCTGTGAGTTTGAAATGGTTAAAAACCAGTATCTTAGCTCAAAAGCTCAAGGAAGATCAAGGAGGAAGAATGGAGCTAAAAGCAATAAATTGTCAAAGGATGAAAAGACAAAGGCTTTGAACCAAATTGATTCTGTATTCTGCTCAGACTGCCAGGGCACTGGTGTAAATATTAACGAAGATGAGAAGGAGATGCCAAATTGCCTGCTTTCAGAGGTTTGCATATCCATAAATGCCCTTTTCTTGCCTGCTCTGTAGAGAACATTTCAAACTTTTTCAGCACAATGTGTGTATACAGTAATTAGTGTGCAGCTTGTATCTCCCAGTGAGAAGTGGTTCTTTCCCTTAATACTGTAGTTATGATTTATTATTTTCAGTTGTTCAAATTGAAAATTAAAGTTGGCGATGGACATAGGGCATGGATGAAATGTCCTGAATTGTTGGAGAACTGCTCAACGGGTTTAAGTTTTCCTTGCCACTCTGAAGAAGGCACTCAGGTTTCCCATCAAATCTACCTACAATTGTTCATCACTGATAAAATAAGCCGTTATATTGAGCTTTTTCCCAATTTTACATTTGCAGGAGAAGGTTTTGCCACTAAAAACATTGCGTTTCTACAGAGCCGATGTGTAGATTGCTGTCAAGTTCCAATAGCACTGAATCTTCGAAGTCGCAAGTCGATTTTAGTCTGGTGTATAGGATGTAGAAATTAGACTTAGCGAATGTGTGTCGCCTGTTCATGACCGCTACAAAGAAGAGAGAAAATGAGCTGATAGTAGTAGCCTGGTCATATAAGTGTCTCAAAGACCAATTTACTGATATTCATCTAATCGACGTAAATACATGGAGGTACATTGTGTCCAACGTTTGTATTATAAGTGAATTCTTTTTCTCAAAATTTTTACGCCCTATTTGATAATTAGTGACACTGATTTTGAACATCAAGTATTACCATTTAGTAAAATGTTTCTTCAATGTGAACATTCGTTTATCGACCGACTGAGATCATAATTTTATAGCTTGTTTCCCGAAGAGGAAAATTCAAAATTGTAACCCAATTAACTTGCTAGGATTATTGCTTATGAGATGGTCGAACAATACCAACAGGCCAGTTGCCTATCTTTGGCTGTACTCCTGGTTCTCGTGTTTGACATTGTTGATGAGAAGCATTTTAACAATATTGTAAAAATCGGACCGCATATCGAATCGGTAAAGGAAGTGGTTAAAGGTTTAATCGTTATAAAATCGGTATTAAACCGGTGTAAAATAATAAGATGTATAAATTATTAATCTATTTGCTGTTAATCTTTTACTAAATTAAAATATCAAAAATATATGATATTAAAAATTTTTATTTTAATGTCTATTATTTTAAATAAAAAATATAACAAAAAATTATAAAATAAATAAATAATATCATATAAGAATTAAATAAAAATAAAAACAATAGATTTAATAGAT
>JAOXYD010000136.1:15214733-15233412 GCA_028565735.1 Pinacopodium congolense
CACTCAATTGATTAACTTTTCAAACGTTAATCACTCAATTGAAACTTTTAAAAGTTTGATCACTTAATTGAAAAAATTCGAATAGCTTGATCACCTCCATGACTATTAACCCTATTATTAATGTAAAATTAATAAATAGAATTATACAAATATTCAGAATAAAAGAAATATAGTAATAACAAAACAATTATTCTATTAATTAAAAATTAAAATGAAGTAATGTTAATTTGATCTTCTTATATTACAGAGAATAATATTTTTAAAATTTTATATTTCAAATATATTATAAAAGATGAAATTCATGAGGTATAAAAATTATGATTAGTTGAGTTATGAAATTTGTTTTTATAAATTATTAAATAATATATTTTCAAAAATTTTAAGAATTTATAGTGGAATCGTACATTGATATATTATTTTAATTTATAATAAAAGTTAATATAAATATAAAAAGAACTTATTTCCTGAAAAGATGGAAAAATATTCCATTAAAAAAATTCAATGCATGATCTAGTTATAACTTTTTAAAATTTTTTTAAAAAGAATATTATTTGATGGTTTATTTGACATTTTTGATATATCGACTAACTATAAGAATTTATTAGTTTTGATATCTCATAAATTTTATCTTTTATAATATATATGAAAAAAAATTTTAATATTATTTTTAATTAAATAATTAAAATTATTAATATATATATATTTGAAAGTCATACATTAAGTTTTTGTTTAGTAAAATAGTTTTCAAATTCTTTAAAGAATAAGATCTTTTTTTTATGTTTATATATATTCTTTGTTATAAATCAATAATATATATTTAAATCTTAATTTATTTATGAGAAGATATTTTGTGGTTATTATATATTTAATTAAAAAGATTTATTCATAAATATTTTCTTTAAATCAAATACTTATTAGGTCTAAATCCTAAATATTCTTTAAAATATTATCTAACATATAATTAAATATTTGTTAACTAAGGTCTCGTTTAGTTGGGCATTCTATTTTTGTTTTTTTATTCTATTTTTTAAACACAAAAATCGATGAAAATAATGTATAAAAACTAATGAAAAATATAAAAACTAATAAAAACACGCAAAAAAATAATAAAACACATAGAAACCGAGGAAAATACACATAAATTGATAAAAAAACTTGCATTAATTTCCATGCTTAGGAAAATCAAAATCAAAATCAAAAACAAAAGATTGAACCAAGCAGGTCCTAAACTTAAAATCTATTATACAATATTTTTTAATAAAATATTAAAATATTAATCACTTGTTATTTTTCTAATCAATTTAATTTAAATAAATTTTAAAAATTAGTCACTAAATTAACTAAGTTGAAAAATTTTTAAAGTTGAATATTATATTAAAAAAATAGTTATTTAATTAAAATTTTTTAAAAGTTGATGTTTTATACGTAAACTTTTATATGATAATTTTATAAATGAAGTTAGTTTCGTCTGCATGAAACTCACGATATCTAACTTTTTTTGAATTAAATAAAATTTTAAAATTAATTACAGTTTAACTTTTCTGAATTAAATGAATTTTAAAAAATAAATTATTAAATAAAAAAATTAATCTTCTAATTAAAAAATTCTAAAAAATTTGATTATTAGACGACATGTTTGAAAGTCAATTTCTTATTAACAACACTAATAGCCCAAAGGGGAAGATTAAAACGCCCCATTAAAGGACCTCCATTTGACACTCTCACTTAACGAGGGAAATTACCCCTTCGTTGGGTCAAATGGGAGCCCCTTTTGATGTAGCCCAAGAATCCCACCTCCGCTTCGGTTATGATAAATTTATATTTTTATTATAATGTTATAATATTTTTTGGGACGACACGTGTCAGAAACTATGTTGCTCCTTATTCACTCCAAAGACAAAAGAGATAACACTGACACCCGCAATCGAATGAGACTCTGTTAACCACCCAAATGTTTCTACTTTTCGGTTACTTATCACGCTTGATCAATTAGCCACCAAAATGGTCTTTAAATGTTAGCCACTAGCAATTTCACTACCAATCATCGCCGGCAAACGGAGCCGAGCCCATCTGAGTCAACCCCTCCAAGGGTTCTTACCATCTTGTCTTTCGTGATAGAGAAGCTAGTGGCTAGAAATGACCGACTCGTAGATGGCTGGGACCAGAAACTGGCTGGAGTGACCACTTCTGGTTTAGCTCTTCTTGGAAGGAGCTTAAATGCATTTCATGGGGTGAGGGCACCAAGCATAAGCGTACTGAAGTATTTGGAGAGGCTTTACAAATACGCCAATTGTAGCCCATCTTGTTTTGTGGTTGGGTATGTGTACATAGACAGGTTGCTGCACAAATACCCTGATTCGCTTGTGGTTTCGCTGAATGTACATAGGTTGCTGGTCACAAGTGTCATGATAGCCTCCAAAATGCTGGATGATGTGTATGCTTTCTCTTTCTTCCTTCTGAATGAACTATTATAATTTATGTTTTGTACTTTGCTTACAATCATTTATTACAAAGATGCAAATGACATTTACTAATAAAGATGGTCAAATTACGTTTTGTAGTCGCAAGAAAACTCAAATTCGTGTATTCTCAAGGGATGGGGGGCATGTGATATGAGTTAGTGACTATCCCACTTGAGTTAGAACTAACCAAGTTTTTGTTACGCTTCGTAAGTGCGGTTTTTCAGGTTTATTATGTATTTGCGAACATACGCTTAAATGATGTTTAATTAACAATAAAATTTCCTGGACTTGCTATAATAATTACAGGCATTACAATAATGCTTTCTATGCTCGGGTTGGAGGCGTGAGCAATGCAGAGCTGAACAGGCTCGAAATTGAATTCCTTTTCTTGCTGGATTTCGGTGTTATGGTAAGCTATCAAGCGTTTGAGAGTTACTGTTTGCACTTGGAGAAAGAGATGATGTTAAATGGTGCAGTTCTCAAAATTGAAAGGCCAATTGTGTCCAATGCGCTGCAGCATCATGAGAATACCTCTGCACCAACCGCTGAAGAAGATTAAAAAAATTCTTCACTACCTCAAACCGTTGACTGACTTGTTAGTTAATTAATTGATTAATTTCTCTGCATTTTATTTACTTGATCGGTTATTGTAAACACAGACCACTTTTCAAGGAGTTCCCGTTTCCTTAATCTATATTTTCAGAGTATCAATCATGACAAAATGTTACCAGATTTTTTATTTTACTGTAAGGACCAGGGTGTAATGTCTTATGCCAGAAGTCCTTAATTTTAACCATCATTTGGGATGTATCCGACTACAGTTTTTATACATCTGTGAATATATAGGAATGTTTGTATTTTTATTTTTGTAACAGGAGGAAGAACATGCACAAAACTACAAGAAGTTGCAAAGACTCGGAGTCTAATCAGCAAAAGCTGAGGCTAGTAGGATACGACAGACAAAAGCACTCGGCTAAGTCAGCTTTCGAGCTATCCATAATTATCCAAGAGGCTTTCGGAGGTCACAGTAGAAAGTTACTCCACTGTCAAGAAGAGTTAGGGCTTGAATTATACAGTATCTATCTATGCTTTTCGGTATGATTTGTGAGCGTTGCTTTTTTAGTAAGGAATGCTTCTCTAACATCTGCATTGTAGTATTGTTGTTGAGATGAGGACTTGAACAGGTCTTTTAGTTTTCTTGAATATTCAGTAGTTTCTCTCTGTTAATATATCGTACTCAATGTTAGTTTATGTTCTTATAGTCAATCTTTTGATTATAATTACTGATACTGTAATTTTTTAAATTAATGAAAGGCAGTTTTTATCTTTATGTGTTTTATTAATTATATTTAATAATTAATTGTAAAAATAAAATTCCTAGAATAATTACTATACAATTAGAAATTATAATGAAATTATAATTATGAGATTCAAGTTGCATTTATTGTATTATTTCTAAATTGTTCCTAGTTATAATTTCATCAAGATGGGGTATTGATGAAGCGATTAGACTAGTCCATATTATGTTTCTTTCTTAAAAAGATAGTAATCAATCTTATAGATTAAAGTGTGTAGACACTTAAACAAATGTGTAGGTGCTTATTAGAGAATAAGTTCAATGAACTGGCCCGATATTGAGGATCCCAAATGGATTGTGTGTCTGTAGATTTTCTCATTATGATGGTTGTATAATTAATCCTTAGATTTGAGATTACCAGAGTTATCTCATATAAGAATTACTATGTTTTGATGCTATTTATGATATGCTTTATAAAGTGTAGTATAAACTATATGGATATAGTTGTGTGAATCAATACAGAATTCGTCACTCTAAAGTAATTAGAGAGAATGTTCTACTGCTTTTGATTAGTGATGATTTAGAAATTCTCTGGCCATAATGAATTGAAATTTGAAAAGAAGTTTTCAAATATCAATTATAAATCATTTACTAATTAGTAAGAATGAACATGATTGGATTTTATAGAGTAGACACTAATTCCGTGCTCTAAATCCATTTGGAACATTGTATAACGAAAGGATCAAATTATATAATATAATCATGCATGAACAGGTTCGTCAATCCATTTTGACATTCCTAATATTTGGATGGTTATGATATGTTACTAGACGTTAATTTTGATCTATAATCATAAGTTATTTAATTAAAGAATTAAAGATAAATTAAGAGGAGTTTTTATTTATCTAATTTTAATTATGAATTAGCATTATAATTTATGATCATTGCCAATTTATTAGGAACCTAATGGGTCACTCATATAGGTTTATTAAAAGAGAATAAAAATTAATTACGTTTGACTTAATTGTAAAGTTTATGAAACTTTAGGGTCAAATGTAAGACATTTAATTCAGTTAAAATTAAATTATAATTATAATTAGAGTTAGAATTTAATTATGATTTATATTTAATTTTAATTTTAAAATTAGGAAAAATATGATTTTTTCACTATAAAAGGACGCCAACCCTAGGATTGCTAGTACCACTCTATCATCCTCTCAAAAAAGTTTTGAGTTCTCTTCTATCAACTTGTGGATATCATTAGAGGTCGGATATATGAACGACTGTAGTTAGGATACGAGAAGAATTCTCTGCAATAGCAAATCCTTTATTCAGGTTTGTTTGTAATTTTATTTTTCAGTTCAAGTTAAATTTTGTTAAATTAATTCTGTGTAAGTAATCTTAATTTTTCGGTTGTGATATCGATTTGATTAGTAGAGGTATCCTAACATGATGTTTAGTGGCATGCACTTTCACGCATTCCAACTCTCAGCTCCATAAATTTTGTTCTCTATGCCAAAGCCAAATGCACGATTTTCTTTATACCTTCTACCTATATTGAAGCTAACATCACTACAAACCTAATATTGCTAACACCATGAAGCATAATGCCCAAAGCCATGTAGACCTTGATGTACTTTTGTTCAACTTCTTTAGCATCACATCAACGTTGCTACAGGCGATGACGAGAACTCTAATGACCTAATTCATCATGGTGATGCATTTGAAGACGTTGACGGAGTTGTTATGATTGGCAATCGTGATGTCGAAGACGTGGATCCCATTGACTAACCGTTACACGACTTGGTAAAGGCTTAAGATGTCGACAATGAGTTGGCCACAACTTTTTTTTAAATCACATTAATTAATTTGAAAATAAAAATAAAATTTTCCTTCTCTTCCAATTCTAACCCAAAGTGTAGAATATTGGAGAAGCTTGCTCCGACATTTTTCTCATTTATTTTTCCAGCAACCAAATACCCATTAATTAAGGGGATGTTTTATTGGGTTGTAAATTGTGGTTTTTTATTATGGTTGTTGTGTTTTTGTATTGGTTATTGTGTTTTCTTTTTCGATTTTTGTGTTTAGAAAAACAGGAAACCAAAACTAAAAACCAAAGCCCAATTAAACATGGCCTAAACCTTTCCCACATTCCAAACACAATTTTTTGATTTCCCATTATTCTTCTACCAAAAATTTAATTAATTTTTTGTAGGAATTTCTAAAAGACAATGGTTAGGGCTGATCAAGAAGCCATTGAAATGTTCATGGGCATCACAGATGTCATTGCACCTATAACGTCCCCAAATTATCATTCTTAGATCCACTTATGTTATCTGATACCTATATAGAAATTCCAATATCAAATTTCCAATCTTAAAATCTCGTTCAATTGAAACTAAAATCTTAATTAAAAAAAATGAAATCAAAAGTATATCTTTACAACTTGATTGGCCCACTAGTAATCTCTACCTCCTAAATGGACATTTTGTGTTTAATGTGACATTTGATAATTTTAAGTGGTTGAAAGGCTTTTGGGCTTTAGAATGGATTTGGCCTTGAGAGTTTAATTTGGGCCTATAATATCATTTAGGCTTTAAGGCTTGGTTGGTATTTAGGCCATTGATGCTAGCCTTTTAACCTGGTTGGGGCTAATTGATAAATTGGGTCAATTGGGCTCTTAAAATAATTTTAGGTCTTTAATATAGTACTTTTTTAGTATGTTTTTAATGGGCTTTTGATGTTTATTTAAGATCTATTAATCACCAGTAGTGTTGGGCTTGATCTGAGGATTGTAGATTTCAGGAGTTCGAGTAAGGAATTCTAATTTACCCTTATAATATTTAATTAGTGAAAATGCTATAAATTGTATATTATGTGGATTAAATGAATTTTGAAATTTTTGTACTTATTTGAATAATGTATGTTAATGCATTGTTAATTTAGATAATGATTTAGCATTTCACTAAAAACAAGAAACTTTATAATTGTTGATTAAATATGAATAAGTTATAGTTTGACTATTTGATTGATTATTTGACTAAGTATTCATCTATAATAATAAGTTGGGAATTTTAATATATTTTTTGATTAAGTGAAAATGCTTGACTTCATTATTTGATTTAATTAAATGTAATCAGTCAATAATAGTTATTTTATAAAATGTGTCATGAGCATGGATACGCCAGATAAATAAACATAAAATTATCAAAAATGAGATGGATATGATTAAAGATTTTGATTAACAAAAGAGATAATCAGTGAACTAGATTGACTATTAGATTGATAATCATTAGAAACAAAATGACTTACCTAGGTCAGGTATATTCAATTGTCCATGATTGATATTCATTTATATGATATGAGATTAAGATAGGGCTGGTACCTATATGTGGAGTAGGTATTATGGCATCTTGAGTGCCAAGGATATCCTAGGTACCAGAATATCTTGAGTACCGAAGATATTCTGTGCCATTAACTAGGTATCAAAGTAGTTCTAGGATATCAATATGTATAAGTGATAGAGACCATGTGCCATACGTACATTCATTTATGTGCATATTATATTTATTTATCCATATGAGATTGAGATTTGAGGTACGATAATTTGACCCGGCAGACCATTGAATATAGCCTATATGATTAAACGGGGTCCTAATAAGTGGAAAATAGTAATGTTTAGAATTAATAAATGAAATTACATCTTGAGACATCATGAATTTGCATTATTTTTTGTTACTGAGTTGGTAGCTCATTTTTTGTCCGTTGATATATTTTTTTTCAGGGGTTTAATTGCAGTTGTCAATCCCAAATTGTACAAGTTTACCTATTAAGTTAGGTGGGGTTAACAACAAGGGCATTTTACTTTGATGTTGTTTAAGACTTTTTTTAGGATATTGTTATAATAAGCTAATTTTTATGTTTTTAGTCATTTTCTAAAATTAATTTATTTTGGTTAATTTGGATTTTGAGACTAAAATTTACTATATGGATTTAATGGAAATTGTGATTGGATTCATTATATCTATTTTATGGATTAAATTCTCAGAAGCGTTATAGCATCTATGGTCGTTCTCAAACTAGAGGTTAAAATTCTTTCTTTTAAGGAGGCCTTCTTATTTTAAAGAAATTTTAAAACTATTTTAAAGAAAATTTTTAACTATTTTAATCATTAGGAACTAGGGCTTTTCTTAATAGTCATGTTTAACATTTTTCTAGTTTAAGTTGCTTATTGTTGTACTCTTTTATTTTTTGAGGTGGATGGTTGTCTTTTTATATACAAAAAATTCTATTTTAAGTTCAATCTCTAGGTTAGTATTTTTGGGAATTAGCTGATGATAATCACGTCAGGAAGAAAAAAGTAGTGATTACTGCATTCTTTTTTAATGGTTGCTCTCTAGATCCATACTTCATTATTTTTAACATAGTTGGCTATATACCAAAATGTCATTAATAATTCTTAAGCTAATTTATATTTTTTCCCCTTTTAACCGATATATTTGAAGACCTTATTCTCTTTTCATGTGAATTTTGAGATTAAATGACAACTTTCTGATTAGAAAATTGCTGTGATAGTATGAGATGATATCTACCTCTAGTATAGGGATGATTTTTCTTGATTGATTTTGATGTATTCACTTTTTTATTTTCAAACCAATTTAGTTTATAGTAACTTCTAAAATATATCTAATATTAAGCAAGTTATCGTGCATCTAATTGATATTACTCTTGCTTTCATTAAGAGCACAGTGATGATCTTAGTGTAGCTGTGAATGAACACTTAACCGAAGGAGATAGAAGCACTTTAGTTATTATGACATCATATATCCTATTCCATATTGTCCTTCGTTTTCTTAACTGTGTTATATCATATGGTAATAGGTTACCTATTTTTGTTTTATCCTACCATGTTTTATGAATTGATGTTTAAATTTTTTTAATCGCTATAGTTCATATGAAAATTATGTTATAGTTCTAAAGAGGATTCAAAGAGATAAAAGATCCATTAGAGCTCTTTCCTAGGAGAAATTTGTTTATCACTTCTCTCTGAGGATAGCATCATGTATTCATTCTTAGTTCTCATCCCAAAATTCCTTGAATAGTTAATAGGACTTCAGATATTACAAACCTTGCACCTTATGTTTAACAACTAAGAGAAGTGATGTAGATAGAAGTCAAAGATGGAAGTTGTGATACATCTATCATGCTTCTGTCATTAAGGATCATCATTAAGGACAAAGAAAAAAAATATGAATCTTAAGTTGGTTTAAATGCAAATGTTGTGCAAAGGAATGAACATAAATATGATAAGCGATTCAAATTACTAATCCACTTATGATAGGATTAATTAATAAACATGATTTTTATATTTTTATTTGAAAGTTATGTTTTTTGAATTTTAGTATAAAACTTATAATTTAAAACAAAAGAGATAACTTTGTCTTTCATATGGAGAGACGCTGATTGGAAAAGGTTGTGGATTTGAGAATTCTTTAACCCAAAGAATACAAGGATAATTCGTAAGTTGTGATTATTCTTAGATTATATATATTTAATGAAAGATCATGTTATATCTAGTCTATGTGATTGTGGTTCGTTGATCTTTGTGATTGATCTTATTTTCTAACACTGGTATCAAAGAAAAAAAAGGTGGATAGAAAAGGACAATATAGAATTCACAAAAAACCAACGAGAATGAGAATGAAAATGCATCATTTTTCTAGATCCTTTTTTAAACAGATATCATTAACATTTTCTAATCATGCCAAGAGCAAATAAGCTATCCATAAAAGATAAGGCAATATCATTCAAAATAAATGATGAAAAAAACATGAATTTGAGTTATATTTAGATGCATATCAATTATCAAAAAATATAAGGCACACCTTATATGAAAAGGATTTATACAATAAACGAAATTGATTATGAAGAGATTTTTTTTCCACCTATTGTGATGTTTGCTTCGATTAATCTCATCTTGACTATAGTAGCTAATATGGATCTTGAAATACATCAAGTGGAAGTGAAGATTGCTTTTATAGATGAAGAAACGATTTGTAGGCTTTACCAAGAAAAGCCAAGAATATAACAATGTGTCAATTATTAAAATCAATTTATGGCCTGAAACAATCTTCAAGATAATGGTATATTCATTTCATAACTTAATTATTTTGTATGATTTTAATATGATCAATGAGGACCATTGCATACCATTAAATGATCTAAAAATAAATTTGTAATTTTATCTTTATAGGTGGATGACATTTTTATTGCTTATAATGATTATACAATTTCTTAAGCAAATCAAAGATTAGTTGTTATTTGAATTTAAGATTAAGAAAACGAGAGAAGTTACATACATTCTTGGAGTTAAGACTTCAAGAGATCATTTAGAAAGATTATTTTCTCTTTCTAAAATGATATATATATATATATATATATTAAAAAACATTTGAATTATTTTGTATGCAAGATTTCAAATTGATTAATAATCCTATTACTAAGGATAAAGGCCACAGTAACTAAATTTACTTGTCAATGTCATAAGAAAGGAGATGAATAATGAAAGTTAATTATACTAGTATATTTAAAGTCTTATGTAAGTAATGATGTGTTCATGATTAGATATTTGTCACACTATTAGGATGGTGGGTAAATATTAGTCCAATAAAGGACAAGTACATTTAAAAGAAGTAAGAGAAGAATGGGGTATTTAGAAGGTACTGCTAATTATGCATTATATTAATAAGGCAACGATTTTTGTATATAGGGATATATGGATGTATATTAGGGAGATGACTGCTGTAGGTTTTTTATCTTCTTACTCAATAATGTTGTAACGTCATGCAAAAGTAAGAAATAATCTTGCATTACATTGTCCACAATATAAACTCAAGTGAATGCATTCTTAATTATAGTACAAGAAGCAACGTGGCTTAGAAAATTCTTGGTTAATTTAGGAATAAGTGAAGGTAATAACGATATCTTGATAATCAATTGTAATAGTCAAGTGATGATTACTTACACCTAGATCCCAAACATCATAGTAAAACCAGGTACATAGATACTAAGTATAATTATGTGAATGACATAATTTCATAAGAAGAAGTGAACATGAGTTTGAAATACATATCTATAAGAGATGGTGACTAGCCCAATGATAAAGCCAATTTCCTTAGATGCATACATTGGGTATGCAAAGTCATTATGTTTATGTAGATATTAAAATGTAATTATCAACATTTCTACATGTATGTTTTTATAATATTTAGATGTCAAATTATTATTGACTTAGAATGCTTGTATGCCATTACATTGAGAACTATGGATACTTTATGTGAATTTGTTTTGCATAAGTATATGTTAGAAGAAAAAAAAAAGATTAGCTCTCTCACATAAGCGATCGCCTCTAGTATTCGTAATGGCAGGTTTAAGATTTATTATCTAGGTAATAATTGAGAGCAAAACTTAAACTATAAATGTCATTCTAAATAAAAGGATAACAAGGAAATTTATTAAAAGTAATTAAATGATCACTATATCTATCTTGAGTCACTAAATATAAGTTTTAAAGGTGATAAATAAGAGTAGATAAGTAAATTCAATTTAAAGTATGATATTATATGGATAAAAGATTTACATGATGAAAGAAAAAAAGGTAATAACGTAGCATATGACGCTATGTGCATTATAACGACCATAAAGGGATTAATGTTAGTTACAAGATCTCAACTTATATCGTGTAAGACCCTTGAGGTTAAAAGAAATCTCATCATATACCCTCATAACTTTTGTCTAAATTCTTGAGAATTGAGTTTAATATTTTGCTACTTTAGATTGTTACTAGAAGTGCATGTAAGTTGCGATCTATGGAACAATTGTACGAAAGAAAATTAGACTGAATTCAAAAGAGCATTGAGAACAGAGAAAGGTCATTTTTTTATTGATGACTCGCATAAAAATATATTTAAAGGCACACCATCTCTTAAGTAGAGAATTGAATACGAAAATGATGTAAAAAAATAAATGAGATCAAAGAATAGTTAAAAATGTTATATATGACCTAAAATACAGCATATTATATCTACTCAAGGATCGTTTCATTAATCAAGATGTCATACACTCTTAACAGATGTAAGGCAATAAGTTCTCATTATATATTTGTCATAAGGGCTGTTGAATAAGTATGAGAATGTGCAAAATTACAATCAAATAATCCCATCATGTGTGAGTGAGAGATAATGCAAATTACTATTCCACCCATGATAGGCTTAGATAATAGACATGACTTTTAAATTTGAGTTTGGAAATTATATTGTTTAAATTTGGGTATAAGATTTATGATTTTATAGAAAAGATATAACTTTGTCTTTCATAGCGAATTGGAAGCCTTTGTGGATTCAAGAATTCTTTAACCTGTGGAATACAAGGATAATTCGTTAATTATGATTAGTTTTAGATTATGCATATCTTGTTATATCTAAGCTATGTAATTATGGTTCAATTATCTTATTTTTCTAACAATAGGTTTGGTGGGGATTCTCATCATAGAAACACTAGACTAAGTGCTCCTAAATTTGACTATTTGTTAAGACTATGGAAGTGAAATAGAAGAATAATTGATTTAAGTTGACACTAAGGCTTCAGAATGGGAAACTCGGATAATCTAACCGGGCTAAACTTTTAGGGGCTGCAGTTTAGTTAAGGAAATTATAAAATTCTTCCATCTTTTTCTTTGTATTTGCTTTAGTTTCATGCTTCATAAATTGATCATAGATTTTCATAAGGTAAAAAGTAAGTGATTCTGAAACCCAAGGAACACACCCTCATTTAAAGGATGCCAAACTTGCTCATTTTAATTCATTATCTTTGAAGATTTATCCTTTAACTTTTGTACTACCAAGATTATCCCTTGTTCTCTTTCTAACAGTAATTAAAATACAGATAGCAGAGTGCGAGAAAGCATTGTGTAAATAAAGTGGAAAGTTGGAGGAATGGAATTTGGACACACAAAACTAGCAAAGGTGGAATTGGGAAAAGTATCATTGCCTAATGGAAGGTGAATCTATGTTTGGTAACATTTGTACCACCATGATGCTAAATGTTAAATACCAAGTGATAAAGCTACTCTTAAAGTAAACTTTTTTTTTTTAGAATAAGAAATATTATGTTTATTGGACTTGATTTTTTATGGAGAGTGGAAGTTCATATATCAAAGATGAAGCTGATCATGTGGTGCAACAACTTCTTTTTAAGAATAGAAGGTCTACTTTTGGATATTTAGGGTCCATCAACGATGTTGGAGTTGTTAATGTTATCTTAGCATTAATATTAGGGAGTTAGTCCTAACGGCACTTAAGAGAGGAGTTAATTAGATATTACAAAAATTTCTAGATTTACTATCGAAACCAATTTTTCAATAAAAGGTAATCTTTAACTACAATTCACCCTAAATGATGATAATATATAGATACCAAATGATCATAAAGTAAATATAAAACAAATACATAAGTAATGGTACTAAAGAATAAAAAAGAGACAACACAAGCAATTTATAACGGTTAAGCAATACTAGTCTATATTTATTCTCTAAGATCACACTTAGAGATTCTATTATTAATAAAAAAGTTTTACAACTTTTTCTTTAGATGAAGAATGACCCTTATAAAATCCTAGTCTTCTTTAATGAAGACAAAGAATAACCTTGTACAAATATTTTTTAAAGATTAAGAGGAATCTTTTAATTCAATTCCAATCTTAACAATCACAAAAGGCCCTTTAATAACATTAATTACACTTTAAAAGTGTTTCACTTGAAAATCTAACTAATAGTTTCATTATACCCAAAGCTTTTTAAGATAAAAAATGAGAGTGAAAAAATAACTTGAAAGCTTTTAAAAATCAGCACAGGTGATGTAGCTTTGATTGAGAACAATAAAGAACATATAATCTTACTCAAAAGCACTAAACAAGCATGAAAAGATCAATAATTACAATAACAACTTCTTTGATCTTTTAAATGCTCAAAAACACATTAAAACTTTATAAAGATTCTTTAATAACCCTTAGAATATCTATTTGTAGCAATTTCAAGTTCAAAATACGGTTAAAGATCAAACTAGCTATTACAAATAACAAAAAACATGATAGATTCCAAAAATTAATTGTTACTACACCTTATCATAAACCATAATGGCCTATCACAACGGCATTTTTATGCATCATCGTTGTGGCTTTGTACGAACAATTGACTATAATAAAGCCATTTATATCACCGTTAATAGTTTGTAAACATTTTAGAACTACAACGGCATCGTTAAGGTCACCATTGTGTATCACTGTTATACTACTAAAAAAAGCATTTCAAATAGTTTAGGCTAAAATGACGTGGTTCAACAAGTCATTTTTAAGGTGTTGTTAATCCTTTATAAAACTCTATAAAATTTAATTAAAACACTTTTAAACATCCAAAAAATAATTTAAACAGATTTAAGAAGTTGTCCGAAGTAATTTCTTTAATCAAGACTTTTAATTTGAAATAAAAAGGGATAATAAATTTGCTAGTAATCACTTTCTAAAAAAATTTTATTTCAATATTCAATTTTTTAAAGGTTTCAATTTAAAGATCAAATTTCTAAAACTCCTTCAACTCAAGTATTTCATTATATTTTTACTTATACAATTAATGAAATCTAACACGACCAATCTTTAAAAATTTTCAATCTAATAGTTAATCTTTAAAAATTTTTTAATTTAAAGATCAACTTTTGAAAGTTTTTAATTTAGTAACCATTTCTTTAAAACTTGTTCAAATAAGGTCCAAAAGTCAATTTAAATCTTTGAAATTTCAAAACTATTCACTAAAATTTTAAATTTTAAATTTTCAATTATTAGACTTTTGATAAAATTTTCTTGCTTAGGCTAACAAAACTCCGCATGTGTTACATGATAAGCATGGATATTTTTTTAATAGAATATTTTTAAATCTTTTGAAGGAATAATTTTTTTTATATTTATATATTTTTTATAAATCAATAATATATATTTAAATATAAAAATATTTTAAAAAGATATTTTGGGGCTACTATATATTCCATTTAAAGATTTATTCATGAATTGTTTTCTTTAGATTAAAGATTTGTTAAGTTTAAATCTTGGACATCTTTTGAAAGAGAGTTTAATATATATATATATATATATATATCAAATCTTAATCTTAGATATCCTTTGAAAAAAAGTCTAACTTATAATTAAATTTTATTAACTAAACTTAGAAGTAGTTATTAAATACTTTATAATAAAATATTTTTATATTAATTACTTATTATTTTTTAAGGAAAAAACTAATTTTGACTTAATTTAAATGAATTTAAAAAATTAGTCACTAAATTGAAAAAGTCTAAAAAGTTGGTCATTGAATTGAAATTTTTTAAAAGTTTGATATTGAATTGAAAATTTTTAAAAGTTAGTCACTAAATTGAAAATTTTTAAAGTTTTTTCACGATGATATCTATATGGAAAAATTCATCAGTCACACCAATATGAAATTAATGGTTTATAACTTTTTTTTTCCTGAGTTAAAAGAGTTTTTAAAAATTGTTCACTAAATTAAAAATTTTTAGAGATTAAACACTAAAAAATCTTAAAAGATTAATCATTAGTGCATTTATTATTTCTATTAAATATTTTATTATTATTAAAACTAATATTGAAACCTTCTTAAATTCAATACTAGGCATAATAGTAGTCTTCAACAGCACACTGGAAATGCCTTCTGATGAGGTATTTTCACATTACTCATTACTAATTTAATTATTTGAAATTTTTGCCTCAAGGAAGAATGTTTAAGATTCTATGTGCAAGCTAATATGCTTAGGAGCATCATGAAGCAATGATGCTTAATGCGGCATCAATTCATGCAATCAGAGATTCCACAAACGGCTCATGTACCCCATCCTCCATCACCTTCTTTGCAAGCACAGTGCTTGATTCCTAAACAACAGGTTGAGTTTTTTTTTTCCCTTCAAAATAAAAATGAGAATTGAATTTTCAATACGGTCATTGGTGGTCTGATGAATTTTTGTAAATGTACGGAGGGTGTAGGATGAGGGAGCATCTTGCATCATTAGCTATTCGAGAAAAAGAGATAAAGGCATTAGTGGAAGCTGAAGCTCATCGTTTACAGGAAGAAGTGGCTAGAAAAGCCTCTTGAAGAGGAGACATGAAAAGAGGGGGAATTATGAAAGCAACTTGAGGAAGAGCAGGTATATTTTGATCTTCCTCCCTTTTATAATTGGAAACTTACACACTTTTTGAAATAGCATGTGGAAGAGTTGGCATTGATTTTTTTTTCTTGATTTATGTTTTTCAAGATTTAGTTTGTTATTTAAATAATTGATCCCCTTGATTGGGGTCCAAGGTTGGAGAATTTGAAGATTATCATCTTTAACATTTCTGCAAGAATGTCAAATACACCAAAACTTAAATGGCAATATCATGGCTTTTCCTTTGAATTCACGATGTTATTCTATGCTATGATCATGGCTTTTTCCTTGATCTTCATGATGTTATTCTGTGTTATGATCATGGCTTTTTCCTTGACTTCGTGATGTTATTCTGTGCTATGAGACAATTGCCATTTAGTTCTCTTTAATTTCCTTCATTTCAAAAGACATAAAAAGAAAGGGAGAAGGGGAAGGGGGGCGTTGGTTTTGATTCTTGTTAGATTGGTAAATTTCCATAGTTATCTCTTCTATCATGCTATTCTAATGACTAAAATGCTGTTGATGCGAAGAAAGATGATTGTTTATAGTATTGCTTGCATCTTTAGGGATAGGAGGGGGCAATAATGATGAGATGGTATTCACATTTTGGGTTTTATGACTGCATTTGTGATTCTTTATTGTAGGAATTGGAGAGAATAATGGCCCAAAACACATGATCCTCAATCTTCATGATCGAATGGAATTTCTTACATTAGTATTAGAGTTCATGTGTGGCTTATTTTGTGATCATATTTTTGATGATATATCGGGAACCACTTAAACATCGGTTGAGTTCAACAAGCTCACTATTGTTTCCCTAGGGTTTTGAGCCCTTATATAAGTCAAAAGTAGAGTCAAGATACTTAAAATCCCACGTTTGACTTGTCTAGGATCAGGCCTGCTGTTACGATTGTGACAGAGGGCTTATGAATAGTGCTACCTGATTCTTGTAGCTTTGAACACCCTTCACTATGTTGGCCATAACTTCTTATCTAGACCTCCGATTGACCTAAAATTTGAAATGGAGACTCCTAACATCTTGATCTCCCTCTCCACCAATTTTCATGACCATCTGAGCTATAGAAGTCTCCTAATAAGCCATAAAAATCACCTGAAAAATATACAAATATGAAATCCTGACACCTGTAAAATCAACCAACAATGTGCATCAAACTATCCCTAAAATAAGCTCAAAATCCACCCTTAAACACTAAAAATATAAAGAAACCCTTAAACACTTCAAAGATCATGCAAAGTTACAAAATATGAAATAAACTAAAGCTAAAATAAACAAAGAAACACTTAAAACACCTTAAAATAACCTAGAAACAAAACCTGAAAACACACTTATCATCACACAAGGTCTTAGGAGCTAGATTTTGTCATTTTTATGGCTCAAATGCACTATAAGAGCATAAGATAAGCTTGGGGAGTCAGTGGTAATGGCAGTCAAAGAGAGAGAGAAGAGAAAGAGGAGAGTGAGAGAAACAAAAAGAGGGGGTCGGTTAAGTCACAACATTTTTAAGATCGGTGGACTGAATTACTTCTTCGGTCAATTAATAAAGAGAAATAGAAAGAGGGGGTTAGTTTAGTTGTGACATTTTTAAGATTGGTCAAACCATTTGATTAACCAAAAGGTCATAGACATTGAAAATAATTCCAATTCAACCCAAAAAATCACACAGTAAGTCAAATAACTTCTAACAATATTTGACATACCTATATACATTTTACAATAATAAGATACCTTTTAAATTGTTGGTTGCCATATTTTTATTGTGTTATTTTTCACTTAGTTCAAAAATGGAGATTTCTTGTCATTCTTTAAGGTACCTAAAAAATAGAAATTTAACGAACCTTTCGCACCCTTTTCATCTTGGGTCCATGAATGTTAGTGTATCTTTCACAACCATTTGATAACACATTGACATTCCTCAATTAATCATAACAAAAATGTTTTACATGTCCATAACTTTCACAATATGAGCAAATAAAGGAGTTAAATTTCTATATGCATTTATATGCTTATAATCATGATAGAATCTTGGTCAAGAAGGTTGTCTTGGTTGGTTAAATATTTTTTGACGATGCATTTGACTTCTAGATTTTTTAGAATAGATGTATGTATGGTGCTTTGTTTAAGTTTTACTTTGTTATGCATTTTGACCAAACTTAGGACTATCATCTTGCAAGTTCTTACCCTTTACAAAAATGATTTTACTAGATGATGCTCCATTATATCCTAAACCATATTTGTCATTGGCCGTCTTTTGAACACTTAGCATGGTTTCTAACTTTTCTTCACTTTTTATAAATTTTGATAATGATTCTTTAAAGGATTCAACTTCCTTATTTAAAGCCATATTTTCTTTCAAAAGATGATCATTATCCTTGTTGATTAAATTCATGTCTTTTCTAAGGTTATCAATTTCTAATTTGTACTCATCTGTCATTTTCATGGATTCCTCATTTTTGTCATGTAGTTTCTTATTTTTCTTAGCTAAATCTTTTATGAATTCTAAAATTTCTTTACATGTATACTTAACTTCACATTAATCATTAGAGTTAGGGATACTTACCTCATTGTCAGCTACAAAGCACATGTTTGCTATTTCTTCTTTTTCGAATTCGTTTGACTCACTCTATGCTGCTTTTAG
>JAOXYD010000136.1:15233512-15266121 GCA_028565735.1 Pinacopodium congolense
GAAACAACGTGAGGAGCTCAAAGTTTGTGGGCTGCTTTTTTCTTCATCTCCAAACAAGGGTCTGCAGTTTTTCTCCACACAAGGGATGTCTCTCATGGTGTATTTCTTGGTTAAAAGTTGTAGCTTAAAGACTAAAACCATTGGTGGAACCAAATCCTTGTTCAATCCAAAGCATGGAGAGAAGCTTTACCTTAGTCAACAATCACGGCTACACTCTTTGCTTTCTTTTTTAGTTTTGTATCTATTTTGTCATTTTATTTTTTCTATTTTATCATATCTCCTTAGCTTGGTCTAATTTTAATTGTTTTACACCTTTTCTATCCAAATTTTGATGGTTTATATGAATTTTTCTGCTTACCTTTACATAGCCGAATCCTTCTTTTGCTTGCCTTAGCCGAATCTCAACATTATTTTAATCTTATGATTTATTCTCTCTTATCCAATCTTTGAATTTAATTTTATTTTCAAGCATTGAATGATAATATTTCAGATTTATTTTGATCAAGTATTAAGCTATTTAATGTTTATTTTCATGGAGTTTCAAATAGTTATAGAATGCTCGATTCATGTATGTTTAGTAGTTAATTTATATGCATGTTCTTAAGTTTTAATTCATTTAAATTTCAGTTTTGTTTAATTTTTAAATTTATAATTTTTATTTAAAATGTCAAATTAGGTCTTAGTTAATTAAGTTCTAGATAACTGCTTATTAATTGAAGTAATTTAAGTTTTCATTAGATAAAGTGTTGAATTTGATTTCTTAATTTAGTTATTAATTTTCCAACTTTTGTTTTAATTTATTAAGTATGATTTATGTTCATTTAATCTTTGTTTTAGGTAGGTTAATCATGTGTGGCTAGTTCGTTTAGGGATTTTGAGATATTAGAAGGATGAAAGGATGAAAATTGTGAGAATGGAGTTTAAGTATGCTTAATTAGATGCTTGTTTGTCTAGGTTGGTTTGGAACTTAGGTTAAATGTCATGAATTAGAAGTTATCTCTAGGCTTGATCACTCTTAGGTAATTTCCTAAGCCAAAAGCTAGGGTTGAGCATATGATACGTAATAGTCCATAGAAATTCCTGAAAGTAGCAATAGGTTAGTTAAATTTATTAAGATACTTAATCAACTTACCCAGGGTTACATACCTTTAGGTTACACTTTCTGAGCTTGTGAGTAGGTGACCTAAGTTAGTCGTTCCTTAATACCTAGAGCGTCTTCACTATTAAATCTTGAGAGCTTATTCTAGGTTATAGATGGGAATAGGGACATTTCTAGAGCTTATTAGAATTGTCTAATTTAGAGGAACTGAAGGCTTGAGAGCTTATTCGAGCCTATAGGCTAGCACCATGACTATAGTACCTCTTATTTGATTCGAGGATCAATGATCATCCCGACATCCTAAAGATATCTCCAACCTACTTCTTTGCTTTTGTTATTCATCTTTCCTAAATTTGTTTTGTGTTTGTCTCTCTATTTGTGTCTTTTGCAATTTGGTTTATCTTGCTTTTATCTATTTAAGGTGTTTTATTTTCTCTTTCTTTCAACATTTGAAATAACATTTGCATCCCAACTCTCTGTGGTTCAACCTTAGCTTACCATTACTACATAGTTTGGGCAGTTAGGAATTTATTATTTAATAGCTTGCAATGAGCTCATCATTGTGTTAGAGAGGTTATTCTTGAGCCTCTAAAAATTAACTTGTCAACGTTGTTCTTAAGCATTAGAAAAGGAAAAATAGGGTTATCCTTAAGCCTTAAAAGGAGTTTGTAAATGGTTGAAATTATAACTCTCCATTTATATTGCTTACTTATTTTTATTCAATAATATAAATTTATTTTATCTTTTCTGTGCATTTCAATATCTTTGTTTAACTTCCGCAATTTTTTGTTAAGTGTTGTGTGATTTGCATAAATTTTTACAACCTAATTTATCCCCCTCTTAGGTGTCATATAAGACCAATAACCTTGATCCAAAGCCTTTTAATTAATAATATATAAATCAAAATATCTTACTTGAATACTTTAATGACATAAGGGTCAACCAACATTATATGAATGAACAAATAACCCAATCTTCTCAAAAAAAGGCATTCAACATTCAAAAAAACTTAAATTTTCACTTCAATCCCAATACCTCATCCTTGGAAGTTAACATTTAAACTTCCCCTTCGTTCAGAGAAAATCATTAATTTCAGACCTTCCTTCCTTTAGGGTATGAGTTTAATCTTAGAGCATAAACCTTTTTTTATCACTCAATATTTTTAAAAACTCAATTGTTAAGAAGGCTCTCTTGCCCTAGAACTTCCCTTACCTCTTGTTGACTTGCGAATCACTCCTGTACTATTTCATCATGACATGGCCAACTTTAAGAGAGGCTTCCTAAAAAATCAATCTTTTTAGGAGGAGACAACATAGTTTCTCATTCCATAAAGTTTTTTAAATTTATTCTCACATAATATATAACAGATGCCAAGGATTAGGGACTACTTAAATTTCACTTGCCTTTAAGAGATGCGAACAAAATCTTCATGTATTCTCCACTATCAACGGTAGCCAAAGGTGCAAAATAAATAAATAAATAAATTATTTCCCATCAATTTCTTTCTAGAGAAAATACTAGCTTTCTTAGTGGTATACATAGCATTAAATTTAATGTGGAGCAACTATAGGCTATAAGAAATGCTTATAACTAACGTGATTTTTTTTTCAAATTTGAAACCTTAGAGAGATTAATCTCTATAGTAGATAAAGGTTTGTAGCATACTAATGGTAGACCTTTGTTCTTGAATAAATGGTGAAACAGGTTAGACCCTTATGCAAATGAGATTAAAACTACTTCTATATGGGCCAAGCTTTATAATGTTTAATGCAAAAGACCAAAGGAATGGAAGACTATTAGCTTCTCTTATGACTAGAGACCTCACATTTCAGTAGGAAGGAAAATGAAATATGGAAGCCTACAGGAAAACTTTTTAAACCGAGATCTTAACTTGATTTCATTAAGGGAATGAGTTTGTAAAACAAGAAGAGTCAAACAAGCTAGTTAAGGAAAATCAAAACTATAGTACAACTGATGATCCCTACACAAGCTAACATACTAATCTAACTCAAAAGTTGTTTATAAGTCCATAAAAAATATCATAAAACATCAACATCAAAATCATTAAGGAATGAACAGTTGAAATAATCAAGGACTTATCTAGTCTTGGTAATTCCAACCTCTCTATTACTAAACTCATTGAAAATTCTACTACTAATGATTCCTATGTTTAAACAAACTTAGATGCTAATATACCTTTAGATGTTGACTTTTTGTGCTTTATTATTATTGGAAATGGGTAGAAGGAAATAAAAAAGGAGGATAAAATCAAAGTGAAAGAAAAATATTTTTTGAAACCTAGTTATGTCACTATTAATTTTGAATATTAAGGGCCTTAAGTAACCTAAAAATAAGTAGGTATTAAAAATTGCATCAAATCAGTCAAGCCATCCTTAGTTTACCTTGTAGAAAATAGAACTAAATCATTCTATAACATTCTTACTATATCTTTTACCCTTCTTAGTAATTGGCTTTCTATTATCAAACTCCATCTTTCTAGCATCACCAGAATCTAAAACCCAAATATTCTTTCTTTCTACACTAAAATCATCACGTATCAACCCATCTATATAAATGTTGCCATCCCTTATTGCAACTTTGATTTATCTTACATATGTGCTTATGACTATAATAATCTTAATCTTAAAAAGAACCTCTAGGAGAGGTTCTTGTCTGTTAACCAAAATCTATCCTCTACCCTGTGGTTAGACTTGGGACATTTTAGCACTTTCTCAAACCCTTTGGAATCCTCAAAATAAATTATCACTTCAAAAATGGGTATGCTAAATCTTAAAGTTTCAATTGTAGCCTAAAATTCTTAGGCTCCTTATATACTTTAAGTGATGAGCAAAATGAGTCACATTTTCTTTAAAAAAAAAGATAAATCAGTAATCAAACTTGCTTACCTACTCATAAGTCTAAATCATTATGCCTATTTTAATCTCTAAACTTATCAAATCATTGCGCTAGTAAAATCTCCTTCCTTTCAAGATCTTGCCATAGGAACACCCCATTCGAACTTTTCAATTTCATTTTAAAGCATCCTAAAGTTTTGTAAGATGCAATGACATTTGATCCACAAAGATCCTAAGAATACACATGTTCCTTGTACTTAAAACAATGAAAGATATTAAATATGCCTTTAAATCACTAAACAAAAACAAAACAAAAATGTAAAATTTCTATGCAATAAACTAGATGTCATTCAAGCACAACTCTCTTTAAATATTACCTATCCATCCTTAAGGAAGTAACAAAAGACCATAATCTAGGCCTACTACCTAGCATTTGAAGCTTAAAGAATCATTCCTCAAACAATCCTAAAAAATCACCTTATTAATGGAAGGGAATAATAACTCCAGATCCATTTCAATTCCATGCATAAGAAAAGGAATGTAATCATAATAACCATTATAATATACTCTAACAACTCCATTCTTATAGACCTAGAGGATATTAAAAACCAAAATTTGGTCTTTTAAAAGGAAATTTGGCCTTAAAAGGGCTAGTATATTGAATTTGCATTTGTTAAACCACCACATTAAATGCTTTATAGATACTCTCAAACCTCGGTCCTAATTACCCCATATTCCAAAGATCAAAAACCATACTAAATTGACAGACAATAAGCCAATTTCTTATTATAATATGATGTACAAAGTGTTCTTAATACTTTTAATAGATAGAATTAAAATAATTTTAGCCTCTTACATTATTAAAAATCATATTGTCTTCATAAAAGGAAGGAGAATTAGGGAAAACATTTTTCTAGCCAAGAGTTTCTAAAAAACTGCCTAACATAATGGACATCCAAGGTGTACCTTCAAAATAGATCTTAAAAAATTGTTTGACTCAATCTATTAAGACTTTTTACTCCATACCATGCACATACTTGGCTTTCCCCCTGTGTTCATGAAGTGGTTCTTCCAATGCATCTCCCCTCTTACCTTTTCAATTCTTATAAAAGGATAGCCAACATCATTATTTATTAAAAAAAACTAACCTTAGACAAAGCAATCTCATCTCCCCTTATTTTTTCATTATTGGCATGGATTCATTCACACAAATTCTTCACTTTCATTCCTCAAACAACTTAAATCTCAACTACTAGTAAAATGTGGCAAAATCAAAATGAACCATTATATCTTTACAAAAGATCTTTTATTGATTTACAGGGATGATACTTCTTCTGTCCTTAGTCTTTTAAAAATCCTTAGCCTTATTACTCATTTTCTTTATAGGTTAAAGATCAACATTTCGAAATTCCAATCCTTTATCTTAAAAACAAAACTGATTTATGTACCCATTTATACATTATATTAGGAATTCCTTTAGGATAATTACTTGTCAAATACCTTGGGATTTCCATATTCTCTACAAAGCTATCCAAAATTCATTGTGCTTCTCTACTATCCAATATGGAAAGCAAAATCTCTTCTTAGGTTACTAAGTCACTTTTCTTTGTAAACATACTCTATCTAGTAAACTTATTGTCATCTAGTTACCATGTTTGCTAGTCCTCTCATTTTTCACATCCCTCTAGTGTAGTCAAGGAGATTGAAAGGAACACTAAATTTTTTATGGTTATAGGCTAGTAATATTAATACTGAATCCATAATTAAATAAGAGGAACTATACAAACTTAAAAAAGAATGTTGAGTGTGAAATAAGTACCTTAGACCTTGGAATAAATTTCTCTTTGTAAGGAGAATATGGTGCTTGTTCATAGATCATGAAGCCCTATAGGTTAAGTGGATTTATAATTTCATACTAAAAGGCAAAATTTGTTGGGTAGTAAATCTAGCTGAAGGCTATTCATGGTGATAGAGGAAAATTCTAAAATTAGAGATATCCTTAAAAAGAACTTTCAGTTCAAAATTAGAGATGGGATCCTAACAAACCTGTGGCATAACCTTTGGCATCCATTCAGCATCCTTACTAGGATATTCCTATCATAATTAATATATGATTCTAGACTCTTTACAAATGAAAATGTCTCGTCTATTACTTAAAATAACACTTGGAAATGGCCTTCCTCAAACTCCTTTGAACTTATTGAGCTCAAAAGTTTTCACATACCTTTCTCCATAAATAGTTCCAAAAAAAGAGAAGATAAAGTGGACCTCTTATCCATCTAAACCATTCACTATCTCTTTAGCTTATAAACTATTAAAATCCCCATCTTCTCTCAAGCCTTGATCAAAACTAGTATGGTGTAAGACAGCAATTCTAAGATAGTATTTCATTATATAACTTTCCATCCAAAAAAGCTCTCCACCATAAATAGAGTATAGTTCTCTCACATTCCAAATTTGTATTCTCTTTGCTAATTAAACTCTGAAACTCATGATCATGTATTTTTTAACTACTCCTACTCTAAGGAACTTTAGACTAATTTGCTACATTAGTGCTTTATAATCAGTCTCCTTATCCATTTATTAATACAATGCAATGGATCCTTGATCTATTAAATACAAGCTCTACAAATTCCTTCTTAATCAAAATCATCTTCTCTACCTGCTTTTATTATTTATAACTAAAAAACAATTAGATCTTTAAAGATTAGAAGACTAGTTTACAAAATATCATTCAAGAAAATAACAATAAGTCAGATAGATCTTTCTCTGTAAAAGAGTTGAGAGTGTGATATTTGTAAATGCCATAATTAAGCAGACCTAGTATTTATAATGTCTATTTATTATACAGGTATCCTAAGAAGATATAAATTGACTATTCCCATTAAAATACATGGATAGAAAACATTGTACATAGAAGACTGGAAATAGAATCTTAGCCATTTAAAAGAGAGGCAAATGACCCAAGATAAAGAGATTAAGCTCACGAGTTAAAAAGTTAACTCCAATAGTTACTTTAGAGGAACACCAGTATATAACCTAAAAAGTCATAAAACAATTTCAACTAATTGTTAGGAGTTTCAAGGATACTGCAGATCAAAATAATCCAATAATCTAAATCAATACTGAAGGAAAGAAAAAGAGAATAATAAGTCACCATTACTAAAAAAAAAGGAAGGCTTATAAAAAGATAAACGCCTCTTCTCTCTCTAATAGCTCCAACAAGGAAAAATTAGCTCTATCAGCAATAGTTTTAATTAAAAAAATTTGGAAGATTACCCTCAAATAGAGCTAAGCAAGCTAATAAAATTATAGATGAAAAAAGAAGGAAACAAATGGAAATATTGTCTTCAAGGCTAAAGGAGCTACAACAAACCTTATAATTTATGGAACAACATTCCTTCTAGTTATTATATGAAGAAATTCAACAAAGGAAGTGAAAATAAATCGAGACGAATCTAGCACAATAGAGGGGGGGAATAATAAAGATTGCTCATACAATAGTATCTAACTCAAAAAACCCAAAAAGCAAATCTAAGGAAAACTGTAAGGGAGACAAGGAAGACGCTATATCTTTACTAAAGGTTACTATAATTCAAAATCATTATAAAAGTAATAACAAAAGATATAGTAAGTTGAATTAGGAAAAATACTTTTAAAAAAATAGACCATAGTCATCCTCTTCAACGGATGTAGGGTTCATCATCAAGCAACAAATTAATATAACTAATAACAACAAGCAAGGTGAGTTTAAGAATCAAGTCAAAATGCCAGCCACAAAAACAACAAAGGTAACCAAACAAAAAGGAAAGGAAAGCCAAGCAAGAAAAGGAATAAAAGGAGTGTCTCATATAATATTCACTTATAGAATCATTGAACCTCTAATTGTACTGATCCATTTAGCACCTTGTCACACTTCTAAGAAGACCTCTTAATAGCTTTTGGTAATAAATATAGCTTCTACCTTGCTTTTTCAATTTTACAACATTATTAACATGTATAACTTGTGCTTAGATTGGGTTTTATCCTACAAAATTCTTTTTTTTTTAGTTCTTTAAGGCTGATTTGTTATTGTATAGGTTTTGTTAATGCTATCATAAATACTAGTAATAGGGAGATAGCCTTTAGTTGGAGTAGATTTAGGTTACTTCTTTTGTTAGATAATTTAGATGGTAACTTATGGCAATATCGTTTTTAATCTTCAATATTGCATGTAACTCTTTCCTATTATTAATATACTTTCTTTTCAACAAAAAAAAAAGGCTTTAAAAACCTTTAGAACACCTGTTTATAAGCCTAAAAACCCTAACTAGCCATTTTATAGCCATTAGACATAATAAATTCATAAAATATACCTTTAAGAAACAATTCATTGGACAATAATCAGGAATACTGATCAATCAGTATGGTGTATAGTCGATCAATCTAGCACATTCCTTAACTAGACTCACATGTCAGTTAATCAATACCCTATATTGGTTTACCAGTCTAAAAACTAGGCATACAAATATCATTTTTACCCACATTGGTCAAACACTCACATATATTAGTCAACTAGACTCTTTAGAAGACATACACTAGTGGATTAATACTCTTAAAAATGAACCCTTGTTTTCCTCAACAAATTTATGTAAACGAATTTATTTTGAGGAATTATGGGACATGTAAAACTAATGGAAGAGAGATAAAGATTAGTAAAAACAAAATTAAAGACATCATAATGAATAATAAATAACACACACTAGCACCTCAGCAATTACACTAAAAATTTGATAGCTTATCGCTAAACTATTAAATAATGATACCTAACTGGACATCACAATGTAGTAAGTGACAGGTTAGGGTCGAATCATAAGGAGCTAAAATGTTGATGCTATTTCAAATGTTGTAAAGAAAGAGAAAACAAAAACCCCTGAAGCAATGAAAGTAAACTAAGCTAAGATGTAATAAATGCATCAAGAAGACAAACACAAAGCCAAACACGATAGGACTACTAACAATATTGAAGAAGTGGGTTGAAGGTATCCTTGGAATTCCGGGACAACTATAAGTCCTCAAATTTAGATAAAATGTACTCTAGCTAAGGTTCTAGCCTATGGATTTAAACACGCTCTCAAATCTTAAGTTCCTCACAATTAGGTAGATCTATCAAGCTTTAAAAATACCCCTATCTCCACTATAACCTAGAAAAATTTTCTAAATTTAATAGTGGAGAAGCATTAGGTGTCAAGGAATGACTAACTTAGGCCACCAACTTGCAAGCTCAGAAATTGTAACATAAAGGTATGAGACCTTAGACTAGTTAGATGAGTTTGCCTATAAGTCCAATTAACCTATTGCTACTTCCGAGAATCGTTATGAACTATTACGTATCATAAGCTCAAACCTAGCTTTCGAATTAAGGAATTACCTAAAGGGTGATCAAGCCTTAAGGTAATACCTAATTCATAACATTTACCTAAAACCCCAAACCAACCTAAGCGTAAAAGCATTAAATCAAGCAACACCCAATCATATCCTTACAATTAATCACCTCTCCATCCCTCCTATACCTTTAAGCCCTTAGGTAACTAGCCATGCATGCCTAACTTAAGCAAAATTGTCATAAAAAAAAAAGACCCATACTTAATTAAAGGAAAAAGACTAAAAAATACAAAATTAATATTAAAAATCACAATTCAACTCTTAATCTAAGGCAATTTCAAGCTATTTATGCTAACAACTAATAAAACATAATCCAATTCACAAATCCCAAATTAATTACCTTAAAAATAGAAATTTCAACACCTAAAACTTAAACAAAAACTGAAATTAGATAATATATAGTCTAAAGAGATGCAAAATCACTAACAATAAAGCAAAATCCAACCTAGAACACCAAAAACAAAAGGAAACCAATAAGATACTTCATCATTCAACAATTAATCAATGAAACAGAATTTGGATAGCCTTTAAATCAACTCAAATAACTAAAATAAAGGGCTAGAAATGGAAACTAAAAACATCTATTGATATATATGAAAGAACCTATACATCATCCAACATATTCAACCTTAAATCTCATTAAATATTCAACCCATATGCATTAGAAAATAGAATAATGAAAATACAACTCCCACATCAATAAATAGCCAAAAAATGAAGAAAAAAACTATCCAAAACACTTAATCTAATTGCTAGAAATCAAGATGTAAGAAAAAAAACTCCACCTATAAACCTAAGAACATTAAGAACTTTCAAAAACACAAGGAGGAAATATGATGCAAATCTAAGGAAATATGGCTGCCTTCCTCACCAAGTTTTTGCCACTTTGGGGTGGCTTTTATACCCCCTCTAATTAGGGTATCATGAGCTGTATGCAAAGACATTTATGCTCTTTTTTTTATTTTGTGAACAATACGCTCAATGGTGCTATTTAGGGTTAAATGACCCTAAATGGTGCCTCCTCCAGCTGTCGTTTTACTCCAATTCAGCCACTCCTTACTCCTTTTTCAATCCATTTTCTTCCAAATCTTAATACTTTAATTCAGAACTTGTGTTAAGTGATTAAACCTACCATTAAGTACAATATAACATAAATTAAGCACTTTTTAAACAAAAAATATAGGTAAATTCAAGTGGTTTCACATATAAAAACATAGCAAAACTCATCCCTATCATTTGACCTGACAAAAGATGATTCATATTTGTGGCTAAAGGATTCTTTTAGAAAATTCACCAATAAGTCATGTAGGAAAGCTTTAAATGATTTGGGACTAGTGTACACTTGGCATAAAATTATCTAGAACAATCTTTTATTACCTAAAGTTTCCTTTATCCTATAGATTTGTGTAAAGTAAAAATTGCCTATAATGGATCTACTTCAATACATGAACACAAGATGTTGGCTGTGTAAACACCATATCAAAACGCTCATTCATTTATTGTTTAACTGTGAATTTTTCAGGTACATGTGATGTAGAACACAGAGGCTTTATTAAGTGGATTTGCAGCTAGTCAGCTTTGAAGACATCTAAAACTAGTTCATAAGGAGAATACATAATTCAAGCCCTGACTTGAGTTTAACTTTGATTGCATTTAGTTCAATAGTTTATAACTTCTAGGAAGAGAGAAACAATAGACGTTTTAGCGCATAGGAATCAACTAAGGAGCAAGTTCTACATAAGGTGATATTTTGGATCAAAGAACTACTAATGAGTACTAGCCTAGATTAATAATTCAACATCTTAATGGTAAGGATAGGGAGTCTGAGTAAAGGATGATTTTAGTTTAGAGATTTTGTCATTAGTATAAATGAATCTTAATCATAAGCAGTATCATAATTCGAGCTAATTGTCTTCTTCTTTGTAGTCATTAATTGTTAATCTTCCTTAGCCTTTGTAATGGTTAGAGCAACGGATGTTAAGTAAGTCCTCATTGTAGGAGCTATTATTTTGGGGATAGCTCCTTGTATTTTGGTTGTACAATGGTTTAATGGAAGTTTTTAATTTTTCAAAAACAGATTTAGACTTGATAAGTTTTATACCTAAAGGAAATAATTCATGAATAAATCTTTTGAATTAGATATATACTAGCCACAAAATATCTTTTATCAATAAATTTATATTAAATATATATTATTGATTTATAACAAATAATGGTTATAAACGTAAAAAAGAACTCATTAATTTAAAAAATCAAAAACTATTATTGAAAAAAAACTTAATACATGATCTCACTATAAATTTTTAAATTTTTTAAAAAATATTATTTAGTACTTTTGATACTTGGATCATCCAAAAATATTTAATAGTTTTGATAATTTGAAATTTTAATCTTTTATAATATATATGAAGTAAAAAATTTTAAATATTATTTTCTCTTATATAAAAATATCAAATTCAATTCAATTCATTGCAATTTTTAATTAATAGAATAATTATTTTATTATTCCTTAAAATTCTTATATTCTAAATATTTGTATCATTCTATTTATTAATTTTATTTTGATAATATGTTCCTTTCAGTTGAAAAATTAATATATTGTTTTTTTCTTTATAGTGAGTTCATATGTTAGTTTTTTTTAATAAAATAGTTTTCAATTTTTTGAAGGAATAAATTCTTTTTATAGTTATATCTATTCTTTGTTATAAATCAATAATGTACATTTAAGAGTCAATTACATTGCAACCTCATATGGTTTTAAGATTCTTTATATACCTCCCGTATGGCTTATAAATTATAATAGACCCCTCTAGTTTCTTGCAATTTTCAGCATAGACCCTGTTGTTAAAAAAGTGGGCTCCACTAACTGTTGCTGGCATGATATCTAACATGGCATCTACATAAAAGAGACGCTGACATGATGAGTAGGGTGGCAACTAATGTGCTAGCTGACATGGCAGGGGATATAATGGAATTTTCTTTAAAGTTTAAAATGTGTGTGTGTGCGTTTGTGTGTGTGTGTGTGTGAAATTTCAAAATTAAAGGGAGTTAAATGAAATTTGGCCGAAATATAGGAAGTAAAGTGTAATTTATTCTATTTTCCTTTTTAAATGTATGTTTATATTCATAATATTTATGTTAATCTTAGGATAATAATTTCATAATTTTGAGTAAATTAAAATAATTATTTTGATGAGATATATTTCAATATTTCTACTTTACTATACATATGAATTAATAAATAATCAATTAATAATTTTTTTAATTATATCTTAAATTAACTTGGCTTTTTTTATTTATTAATTAGATGTAACTAAAAAATGATTAATTGATAACTACAATTAAATTAATTCTAAAATATATATTTATAGTCTTAATATTTATATTTAAAATAATCGTAGAATAAAATTTCATAACTTTGAATAATTAAAATAATCATTTTAGTGAGATATATTTCAATATTTCTACTTTATTATATATATGAATTTATAAATAATCAATTAATAAATTTTAGTTATAACTAATCAATTAAATAATTAATTAGAGTTAATTTAAGACATAACTAAAAATATTATTAGCTAATTATTTATGAATTCATATGTATAGTTAAGTAGAAATATTGAAATATATCTCAATGAAATGATTATTTTAATGATTCAAAGTTCTAAAATATTTATCTTAAGATTATTTTACAAATATTATGAATATAAATATATATTTTAGAGTTAATTTAATTGGAGTTATTAATTGGAATTGTCAATTAATAATTTTTTTAGTTATATCTAAATAAATTAATTTAATTTAATTTAAAACATTACTAAAAACTATTATCAACTGATTATTTGTGAATTCATATATATAGTAAAGTCAAAATATTGAAATATATCTTATTGAAATGATTATTTTAATTATTCAAAGTTCTAAAATTGTCATTGTAAGATTATTTTTAATATAAATATTATGAATATCAATATAAATTTTAAAGTTAATTTAGTTGGAGTTATCAATTAATAAATTTTTTATTTATAATTTAAAAAATTAATTCATTATAGTTAATTTAAAACCTAATTAAAACATATTATTAACTAATTATTTATGAATTCATACATATTGTAAAGCAAAAATATAGAAATATATCTCACTGAAATGATTATTTTAATTATTAAAAATTATAAAATTTTTATCCTAAGATTATTTTTAATGCAAATATTATGAATACAAATATATATATTAGAAAGAAAAATAGAATAAATTGCATTTTGCTCCTTATATGTTAACCAAATTTCATTTAATTCCCTTTAATTTTGAAAATGTCACATACTTATCTCCTCTGAACTTTAAAGGAAATTGCATTGTACCCTTTGCCATGCACTTGCCAAGTTAGTTGCCACATCAGTATTTCTTCCACGTTAGATGCCACGACAACAATTGTTAATGGGGCCTAATTTTTTTATCCTTAGGGCATTATATTGAAAATTGCATCAAATTATAGGGGAGTCTGGTATAATTTAAAATTACAGGAAGTCATGATGTAACTTACTCTATAATTAAATTTAAATTTATTTATAATAGATATTTTGTAACTATTATATATTAAAATTTAAAAAATTATTTGTGAATTGTTTCCTTTAGTTCAAAGATTTATCAAATCTAAATCTTAGATATCTAATGAAAAAAGTATAATATATAATTAAATATTTGTTAACTAAACTTAAAAGTCGATATACTTCCTAATAAAATGTTAGTGTATTAATCACTTATTATCTTATAAAAATATTAATTTTGATCTAATTTGAATGAATTTAAAACATTGTTCAATAAATTAAAAAATTCTAAAGATTGACTACTAATTGAAAAGGCCTACAAAAGAAATATTCGATGGAAAACATTATTAAATGAATATACTTTTGATATTGAAATTATGAAATTTGATAAAAATGTTCTTGTAGATTTTTTAAATAGAGATGGATAAGACCCAAAATCTTAAAGAATAGATGATAAACAAGATCCTACTCCACTATCTATATAAGTGATAAAGTATTATGCTTTAAAGTCTCTAGATGTTACTAGTCATTATAGATGGTTGTATCATTATGAGTTATGGTAAGTCCATACTGAGTGATTTTATATGGTTGGACTTAATCTAGGAAACTAGTTCATAACATTTTCTCAATATTTCCTCCATCATTTTCTACAAGTAATCTAACTTAGATAACATTATCTCCTATTTTTATTTTTGTCTCTATAACAAATGTAATAATGATGTCTTTCTCCATTAAAATTCACATATTGATATGGTTCATCTAATGAAAACTGCACTAACAAATGAATTAAATTTTGATTTATATAACTTTCACCAGCTCTTGTATCTATTAAAATATTGTAAGAGTTATTTTTAATCCATCAAAATATTCTCCTTTTATTTGATAATTAAAAGAATTTCTTCTAGCAGCTGTTATTAGGGCATTATAACTTTGATCATTACTTACTCCTGTTTTAAAATAAGATAATCTAAGTAATAGTCTATTATGAGAATCTATTATAGGTTTAGGCTGTAAATATAGTGAAAAGTCATTTGCCATTTCTCTTAACTGAGCTAAAGAAGGGGGTAAACTTGTTTTATATATGAAAATAATTGAGGAAAATCAATAATATCTTATGTTAAAAAACATTCAGTATGATGTGTATTAGAAAAAGCATAAGAAAGTCTGTAGCTTATTGAATAATGTCTATTACCTTCATTCATTAAATATTTTCTTTTAAAATCTTGTATTAAACTAAGAGTATTAAAAAAATCTCTATCTAGAATATGATATCCTATTTTTGGTTATGCATTAAACATGAGTTTCTGATATCTTAAATTTCCTCTTATAATTCCTAGATAGGCTTCTTCTATATTTTTGACTCTATTATCCATAATTGCCAAGTTATTTGGACTATCTATTCCTTCTCTAAACGATGATTTTATTATTAATTAAATTGATCCTATATGAATCCAACTAACTTTATCTCAAATATTTCTTAGAATCTGTTCTAATTTTTTATGAATATCATGTTTGGATAACAAAGATATATATAATTTATTAGAAGTTAAACTTACCTATAAAGCTTTTTCATATGAATTAATTTTATAAAACATATGGTGTTTTTTGGGTTCAATTCCTATTTTTTAAAATTATGTCATATCAAATCCAATATATGAATTGATCGAATAAACTGAAGATTGAATTTTTTTTAGTAATTTTCTATCAATTAAGATATCTTGTCTATATTCTCCTTCTTTTCAAAGGTATCTACTATAGACTAAACTAGTTCAGAAGTTTTAGTAATGTCACTCATCTTTTGATGTTGAATCTTCTTTATATTCAGTTTCTATTATCATATAAATGCTTTCATTAGATGAACAATCATCAAATGTATTAATAAGAACGAATTCTTCATTTGCTATCATTTCATCTATATCACTATCTATCTCAATCTTCTTTTTATTAAATTTTTTAGGGCATTTATTGGCAAAATGTCCTTTTTCCTTATAATAATAACATTGAAATTATGTTATCTTTCTATTTTTTCTTTTATTTTGTCTAAACATTGGCTTTTTAGGTTTATATCCTATTTTCCTTTTATAATATCTAGCTACTCTTCTTTTGAAATATCTTTTCTTATAATATTTCCTCTTTTATATTATATTTTTATTTTTGAATAATAATATGGACTATCACATCCTATCATTGTAGACATTTTGATATCGTAACAACATAAAGTGTTTCTTGTTCTTAATCTTATACTTCTTTTAAGAAGTATGGCATCACTACATCATTCACTAAGCTTTTCTTTTAAATAGGCTACACGTTTTCCTAAAGTATTTATTCCTCCGCCCTGGCTATATAGTGGTTTTAATAATTGATCTTATATGAATCCATCTAATTTTATCTCGAATATTTCTTGGAATCTATTATGATTTTTTACAAATATCATTTCTAGATAACATATCATTTTTATGAGCAATAGCTTTATGATTTTTTCATCAAAGCCAAGATAGTTGAGTGATCTACCTCTATTGAGAATTCATCTTCACAGATGAAAACTTCTCAGGGTCAACATCCTAAGCAAACTTGGTTAAACACTGCTTTTGATAATATTTCTTTAAAACTGAATATTATCATCTAGTTGTCCAAGCTAATTATCATATTATGAGAGACTTGTACTATTTATCAAATAATGATACTTTTTACATTGATTTTCTAGAATTTATCCTAGATTGAATTTTTTAGAGGGTGCTAATATCCAAGGCGTTAGAGATTGGTATGATTTTGGTGCCATCAATACCATATATCTTACTAATCCAGAATTTAGAAAAATATCTTTAATCTCACAATGGACTCAATCCTGAGTTCAAGATTATTATTTAAATAATCTAACAATTACTCCCAAAGATACATGGGTTCTAAAATTCCTCTCAGTTGGACCAGATTTCTCTAAGGAAGAAAGATATAATGCTTATCATTTCATTACCTTAATGAGAGTCGATCAAATAAAAATTATAGTGGATACAAAGTTACGAAAGAATTTCTCTTGATATTTTGAAGTTGATATCCTTTACCAAAGAGGACATGAGATGAAGACATTGCTGATAGGCATGAAAGCTACCTTCAAAAGAGGCTTTATGACTTATGGTGGACGAAGCAATTATTCATTACTCATAATCTCACCAACAAAGCCGACCCTACCAGTTGCAGAAAATTATTTAAAGATGAAGATAAGAACAATCAAGCGTGGAAAAATCTACTCCAGTGTAGATGCACAGAACCATTTATGCCAGCTCTGCAAGCATATAAAAATATTTGTCCAACATATAATAGTAGAGTAAACACTAAGGAAAAAAATAAGGCTATTGAGGATTCAAGAGTCATGATCTTTATTGACTCGGATTAGGTAAAAACCTAATCAATCATGGATAAAGAGAATCTAAAAAAGATAAGAAATATCCAGATATGCTTTATCATTATCGGATGTAAAAATTAGTTTAAAGTTCAAACTTGAAGTCTGCCAAGCAGTATAAATAAGGCCTCTACTTCTTTTAAGAGGCATCTCACTTCAAACTACTCATATGTATCTTTCTCTTGTATTCTCTTAGTATGAATAAATAAAAGCTTTCCTTTCTATAAAAACATTTCCAAATCTTCTCTGCCTTCTATATTTTAGTTCAAATCTTCATTCTCTTCAACTTTAGTTTATGCCATAAGATAGGAAACGAATTAAGGCTATGCTGCTTTATAGTAAAGGAACGTCAAGTGTAGTTACCTTCTAAATGTTGGAGCCAAGATGCTCAATAAAAGACACGATAGATACCTAGTGTAAAGTTGGCCAAACCACTAAAATATGGAAGCGTGTTGGACCAATTTCTTCTATCAACTCTTATTAGGGCATTATATTTTTTATTATTACCTATTCCTGCTTCAAAATAAAATAATTGAGATAATAGTCTATTATGAGAATCTATTCTAGGTTTAGGTTGTAAATCTAATAAAAAATCATCTGTCATTTCTCTTAACTAAGCTAAAAAAGGTGGGTAAACCCGTTCTATATTTGAAAATAATTTAGGAAAATTAATAATATATGATATTGGAAAACATTTAGTATGATGTATTAGACAAAGCATAAGAAAGTCCATATATTATCGAATAAGGTCTATTACCTTCATTCATTAAATCTTTTCTTTTAAAATTGTGTATTAAGCTAAGAGTATCATCAAAATCTCTATCTAGAATATAATATCCTATTTTTGGATATATTTTAAACATGAGTTTCTGATATCTTAAATTTCCTCTTAGAATTATGCCTATTTGTAAAAATTGCAGAAATTTACACATCCAAATACAAAAACTAGAACGAAAGGTAAAAATTGAAAGAAAATATTCCCAAATGTTTGAAAATACGTTCAGATATTTAGCAAGCATTGGAGTTTTAGAAGCTACTTTAGAAAAAATTTGGTCAATCATTGACAGAGATATTGTAGCAAATATTCAAAGATAATTTTAAAAGATAAAAATGTGTCTCTTAAATTTGTTAAATTCATTTATAAATTCGAACTATTTTGATAAAATTTGAATTGGTTAATTTGAATTCCAAATAAACAGTTTTTTGTATCAAACATAAAAATTTGAAATTGGAAGTGAATTTCACGAAATTTCGAACAGGTTCAAAATCCATTAATTTTAGTAAATATAAACCAACCAATGTCTAACCTTTTTTCTAATTGAACGAATTTTTAAAAATTAATTATTAAATTAAAATTTTTAAAAAATTAAACACTAAGCTTAAATTTTTTTTTCTTAATTGAACAAAATATAAAAGTTAATTATCAAATTAAAATTTTTTAAAGATTAAACATTAAAATCAACCTTAAAAAAAATAAAAAATCAAAGTGCGAACATATTTATAAGCCCTTCAAAAAAGTCTAGTATTTTCCTGTTGGTTAGGGCTCCGAAACTTGCTGCACGCTGGCCGACTCCATCTGCTTCGGCTCTCTGGTAACCCATTTGCCAACGCTTCTTCTGAAATCAAGTATCCACTCTCTTCTAAAGGAATTTTCTGTTTGCACTTTCCATTTTTCATCGGTAACTCCTTTTATTATGTTCAGGACATTGATGCCCTATAATGAAGCACAGCAGTTATCATTGACAATTGAATGCTGTTTTCTTTCCTATAATATTATTTTTCCTTCTTGGCTCCGATAATCATTGTTGGAGATTCTAAGTTATTAAGAAAATGGTTGAAAGGAAGCTTTATAAGACCAAGTTATGTGTTTTGTATCGGAGAGGTCACTGTCCTCGTCAGAATTGCTCCTTTGCTCATGGAAATGCTGAACTCCGCCAATTCAATGCCTCTTCAAACGGTAACTCTATTGATAATCTTCATATCTTTGGTTGTTAAGCTATTATTTAAGGTTAATGAAGAATAACCATTATAGAGGTATTCGAAAGCTTGAGCTTTAAAATTGAAAATATCTGGGTTTAAATGCTAGACTGTGCTTGAAATGCTTAATGTGTATGTGGCTGTGTGCACAAAACCCTGCTGGCTGTTGTAGACTTTTGGAGTTCTCTTCTCGGTTGATTTTCACTATAAGCGGAATGTTGATGGATTATGCTTCCTAGGTACATATTTGTTTTGTATCGATTTATTGAAGAATTTCACTAAAATGCTGTTAAAATTTCACGAATTTTTTCGAATGACACATTTCTGTGACAGAAGACCATTAAAATCTCTCTACTTTTTACGACAAGTACCTTTTCCTTGCTGTTAGTTGATTATTGGCCAAAGGAAATTCCTTTTATTGCTAACTATCTAGAGTCTTATATCTTTCCTTTTGATATAACATTCGTTAAGTTTCATTTTCTTAGTGACCTTTAAAATCTCTCTACTTTTTACGTGAAGTACCTTTTCCTTGCCTTTATTTGATTATTGGCCAAAGGAAATTCCTTTTATTGCTAACTATCTAGAGTCTTATTTCTTTTCTTTTGATATAGCATTCATTAAGATGCATTTTCTTAGTCATTCTTATCATAGGCGGTTATTGCTTTGAGCACCTCTTCTATGTAGATGCTTACTTTTGTCAAATTATCAAGCCAGAGCAAAAGGGTCCAGATGTAAGTGATGTTTGAATAATGTATTCAGAGATTTGTGGTCACATTGACGTGCTGATTCAATATGCCATCATGTCTTTTCTGGAGATTAGCATTACAAAATATCAGCAGTCAGGACTCCTAGCTTGCATCCAAAAGCTTTACTGGCGAGCTTGTTATTACCCCTTCAGAGCCTTCAGAGCAGATATTACCGATTATCATGGTTCTTGATGATATTAATTATCAGTCATCTTACTTCGTCTGTCCAAGTACACACTGTTTTAATGAAGGATCAGCAATATGTCTGTTGATATCTCAATCTCTGATGGCGTTGAAATCACGAGCTTACTTGGCAAGATTCAGATGTTATCTGTGATTATATGTTGGTGAAGAATACTACATCACTTATTAATTTCTTCACCTGAATTTACTTGAAAAAGGAAATCTTTTTACGGTCGACATGTGCAGTATTTTTGGAGTTATGTCCTGAAGAAACATTTTTCCATTTGTTGACACTGTATGTCTGGTCAGTGTTTCATAATATGGCACCAGGGAGAAAACTATATTATTCAGACTGTTGTTATGTATCTTATTACTCAACAAGCAATTGGATATGTTGATCATTCTTCTTTATTGCTACTTCGGTATCAAAGAATTCTCCAAGTGTTATGTGCGCAAGTTCTATTTCTATTCATTATATGATTGGATAGTTCTATGGCCCCTTCAGAATTGTCAGGCAGGCTCTATTTCTGTTGATTATTATGTTAATCATATTGTTCCATATGATGGTAAGCTTAGCTTCAAGACTTGGTATGAATACTCTACCTCTTTTGACTGAAGGATATATAGTAATCTACTATTCCTTAAGCTTTTTCTTTCTTATGCTGCAGGTAAGCATGCTTATCGGGGTGGTGACTTGAGAAGTAAACTTGATAAGAGACTTTCTCCCAAGAGAAGATATTCTTCAGGAAGAGATGCAAGAAACCGGAACAGATTTTATGGTCAGACATTTTAATTTCGTCATGTTCTTTTGCTCATATAGTTGTACTGGTTGCCTTCTCTGTTCTGTTATGTCTTTGGAATGGATGATGTGAATTGGGCCTTAGAACCTTTGATCTGTTCATGTTAAGATTGCAATCTGTGATATCATCAACAGATGGCAACAAATCACTGTGTCTGACCTTTTTTAATGGGTTCTGTTGATTCTGTCCGTTTGCAGGTTCTAGCCCCTCGAGGTCCGTTGAGACTAACAGGTTAATTTACTTGATCTCTCTGCATCCTTTTTTCTTGAGGCCTTATAGGCTTGTCTTTTTCTTTGTTATATTTTGCAGTTTTCAGCTTTCTTTTACCATTACGTTTTTCATCCATGCATGTTGTACAAAGGAATCCTTTAACCATGGTGAAACAAATCTGGACTCTTCTATAAAATATGATTTGTTCAGCTAATGCCTAAACTTAGGGTAGCTGACAATTAGGGGTCGCTGCTGGAGAATCACCTTGTTTCTTGACTGCACATGGAGAAGAAATTCTTGTCAGACTGTGCAATCAACTTGTGCAGATTCTCTGCAATCTTTTAAAAAAAAAAAAAAATCTGTTCATCAAGCAGGAGTTCAACCAAAAAAGGTTACTTTGGTTTGGTTTACTTTTGTCTTCTGAATAACCTTCCACAAGAACATATTTCTTTTGTTATTAGCATCTTTCTCTGTAACTCTTTCTTCCACATGATTTCTACTTAAATGTTCTCACATGTATGCATGTTGGGTCATTTTGCTTCTCCTTATGTTCTGTTTCATCATCATATTTTTACCCATACCAGCCACAGAAAGCGAAGAAGAGAGACACTTGATGATGAAGTTGATTTAACAGGAAGTTTGAAAATATCTGACCGACTAGAAAGTCATGCAAAAGAAAAAAGTTCATCTGGTTCAAGAGCTGTTTTTGAAGAGCAGGTTAGAACCAAACCAGTCTTGTTACTGTAATATGCAAATCTATTTTGTAATGAAAATCGTTTTCCCCTTGTCATTTGGAACTACTGGCAGTTGAAGGACATGCAGTCACAAATTGACATTCTTGAGTGCCAAAAGTCCCAGTTAAGGGTGAGCGTACTTTCCACTTAGTTGAATTGTCTTTTAATTGCAACTTTATTCAAGTTTTTGTCTTATAAATTTTATCCTTTTGATGCCAAATTCCTTATTTCATGATGAATTGTATATTTTCAAATTGTGAGACTTTACAGTTTTGCAAATTTATTATCATTAGTTTGTTTTATTAATAATGACGAGTAACAACTGACATCTTTTTATGTGATTTGAGTGAAGTTATAACCATGCATTCTTGTATTTTGCCTTTTCATATCAGAACCAAAGAACCAGTTGATTGGGTTATTCAAGTCTTGCCGTCCTTACCTTGGTCACATGCCTTTATAATAATAATGAAAAGACTGTTTTGATTTTATACCAATATTTTTTAGCCTAAGAAGTCTTGTTTAAAGTATTTAAACTCTTCTGGCTTTAAGAATCTTGCTGATCTTTTCATCTTTACCGGTGCAAACATTTTGATCGGTTAATGACCAAAGACCAGAAGTTATCATTGATCTTCTTATTTAGTTTCCCTTACTTTGGTATGGGGAGTGAAAGCACTGTGTAATTATGTACTAAGCTCTTTAGAAGTGGTAACTGATGCTGAATTCAACTCGTAACTTTTCCTTTTCCTTTCTAACATGACCATTTTCAATCATTACTTCATTTCTTTCTTTATGACAAGTACAAAGTAGTTATTACTTTTTTCTATGGAATGATGATTACAATGATCAGTGAGGGTCTTGTGGCATTTTGCAGAAAGTGTTCATAAAAGGTGTATGGTTTGGAAGAAAGTAAACTATTAGTGTCAATAAAAATGGCATACATTATGTGGGTATCATGTTGGCCAGTTTGAACTCCCTGCTCTAAATACATGATAAATGCTGGCCGCCTTATGAGCAAAAAATAAATGAAGAAAAACCTGTCTGCTTTATATGTTTTGGGGAACATAAAATTTGACAATTGGCGCATCTTTTTTCCAAAGAACAAAGTGGAAGAGAAAATTGAAGAAGCAGACACCCTCACTTCTAAAATGCAGGAGCTCGAAGCTCAGTTGTTGGAGGAGAAAGAAGATTGCAAGAGGTAACCTTTTACATGGTTGAATAACTCAACCTGCTTCTCCTTTGTTGTGCAATCTGTTAATACACATTTCTAATATGATACAGGATTACCTCAAAAATTAAAAAGTTTGTCAAAGCACATAGACGTTATGTACGGTTTCAAGATGAGTTAAAAAGGTGGCCATGCATTTCAGTTATCTTCTTCTGTATATCAATATATGATTTTTGTTTGTTCTGACTGATTTTATGGCCAAATTGTTTGATTTGATGCTTGCTTCAAGAAACAATTGTCAGGCATATCAGATTTTCCTATTAATATGTATAGGTCACAAGTGCGACTTCAGGAGTTGGGAGATTGGCTTGGTAATGGTAACACTACAACTGGTGGCAATGAAGAGGACTCAAGCATTAATATTGTGAGTGATGGAGAAAATATTGGCAGTCATGCAATCAACACAATTTATATGGTGCATTCTAAATCTTCTCCAACAAAGAGAACTATGGGTATCAAGCTGCATGGTGCAGAAGAATCAGCACAAGGTGATCAGTCATATGGGATTATTATGATTATTTTATGAACTAATGTGGATGTTTCTGACATATTATATTTTTTATCTATCTATACAAAAAGTTTTTGGAAGCATAATTGTGGAGTGGGAATAAATTAACAGAAAGTTGTGTCTGCTAATCATGGTGAGAAGAATAGGTTTTCTCTGTATTTTATTAGGAAAATACTACAGGTATTTATACAGAAATACATAGGTTGAAATAGGAAGGTAATCCCTATAATCATGCTAAGATACCTATGACTATGTTATTTACTTTAACTTTATAATCCCTATGATTACGTTACTATATTCTGTAACACTCCCCCTCAAGCTGGAGCATAGATATTGATCATGCCCAGCTTGTTACAAATATAATTAACCTGACTTCCTGGTAATGCTTTAGTGAATACATAAGCTAATTAGCTTCCTGTTCTGACATGTTGAGTTGAGATTGATCCATCTTCTAGCTTTTCCCGAGTAAAATGACAATCAACTTCTATATGCTTGGTTCTCTCATGGAACACAATATTATTTGCGATATAAATGGCTGCCTAATTGTCACACCATAAGTTCATGGGTTAAGATTAACCAAACCCAATCTCACCAAGTAAGTGACGTAACCATATAAGTTCATAAGTAGTCTGAGCCATAGCCCTATATTCTGATTTTACACTTGATCGAGATACAACACTTTGTTTCTTACTCTTCCAAAAAACAAGATTGCCTCCCACAAAAACATAGTAGCCTGTGGTAGAATGCCTGTCTAAAAGATCTCCTGCATAGTCAGCATCAATAAATCCTTCTATAGTGTGATGACCATGATTTTGATATAAGATGCCACGTCCTGGCGCACCCTTTAGATATCTCAAAATATGAATAACAGCATCCCAATGTGAGGTTCTAGGAGATGACATGAACTGACTTACAACACTTACTGGAAAGGCAATATCAGGACGAGTAATAGTAAGGTAATTCAATTTTCCCACAATTTTCCTATACTTTTCAGGATTTTCAAGCAAGTCTCCATCCTCAACTTTTAACTTCACATTTGGTATCATAGGTGCATCACATGTCTTTGCCTCAATAAAACCAGCATCATTTAATAAATCCAGACAATATTTTCTTTGAGATAGGTAGATCCCTTTATGACTGCGAGAAACTTCAATTCCTAGGAAGTATTTCAATGGTCCTAGATCCTTTGTCTGAAAGCAAGTCCCAAGGAATGCTTTTAACCTCGTGATCCCTGCTTCATCACTTCCAGTAATTACTATATCATCCACATAGACAACCAATAAAATGCACCCAGAACTAGATGATGCAAAGAACACTGAGTGGTCATATGCACTTCTTCGTAAGCCAAACTCAATCATTACAGTACTAAATCTTCCAAACCATGCACGAGGAGAATGTTCCAAGCCATACAGAGACTGTCGTAATTTGTACACTTTCCCTGACTCTCCTTGAGTAACAAAGCCAAGCGATTGCTCCATGTAAATATCTTCAGATAAATCTCCATATAGGAATGCATTTTTCATATCAAGTTGGTGAATTGCCCAATTGTAAGTAGCAACTAAGGAAATAAACAGCCAGACAGAAAATTTTGCAACTAGAGAAAAAGTCTCAAAATAATCCACCCCATATGTCTGAGCACCCCTTCAATTCATTAATGATATCAATGAACCTAGTATACAAGTCAGAAATGCTTTCATCATAATGCATGGAAAATAACTCATATTAATGAGTAAGTACAGACATCTTACTTTCTTTCACTTGGTTAGTACTTTTATAAATAATTTCTAACGTATGCCAAATTTCATTAGCAGATTTACACATAGAAAATCTATTGAATTCATTTCTACTTAATGCATAAAATAAAATATAAATGGCCTTACTATTTAATGAAACTAGTCTCTCATCATCTAAGTTTCATTCCTCCTTCGCTTTAAGCACTCTTTTTTCATTTACAATCTTAAAGGGAATCTATAGCGTTTTACTCACAATATCCCACAACTTAACATTTTTTGTCATAAGGAAGAACTTCATCCTAGTTTTCTAATACAAATAATCATTCCCATCAAAGAAGGTTGCCATATTTATGTGTTGCCCGTCTTGGCTAGGAATACCTATCAAGTGTGTCATTTATGATCTTTTCCTCGTAATTTTGATAGAAATTGAGCACACTCACGTGAGCCAAGCTCTAATATTAATTATAAGGCCTAAAGGCACTCAAGAGGGTGGGGGTGAATTGAGTCTTTAAAAAACTTTTCTAAGCTAATGATACTAATCCACCAAAACCAATTGCAAAGGATGCAATCATTAAACTGATATTCAACCTAATATAATATACATATGTCAATGCCAATTAAACACCAATGTGATAAGTAACCAAACCACATAATAAGTAATAAATAAGGAGCCAAAGTTTAAGAAATTATACCAAATTTTATAGCGGTTCAGCATTCCCTAACAATTGCTTAATTCATTCTCCAACTACTTGTTAGAAATTTGACAAACTCACTATAACAAGCACAATCTTATTTTAGGATGAAGAGTAACCCTTAAAAGACACAATCTTCTTTATTAAATGTGAATAGAAACCTTTAATAACGCTTTTTCAAGCAAAGAGGAGCCTTCACAAGGCCAACCAACCAATAGAACCAAAAAGCCCTTTTGAAGTAACAATAGACACCTAAAGAGGTGTTTCACTTAAAACTCAACACACAAAGGGCTTTAATGCCTTGATAAATAAAATGATTAACCATTGATACTCTCGAAAGCTTAAATAAATTGTAAATGATAAATTTGAAGCATCAAAAGCTAGTTTATAAGATGAAAGATTGAAACAAATATGAAAAACGCCTATTATGGAAAGATTTCACAAATATGACTTTAATTGCTTGAAATAACAAAATAAGCCTCTAAAAATGTTGATGTATAATCGATAAAACTCTTGAAGACTTAAACAAACAAAATTTGACACTTTTGAAGCACCAGAAATGGATTTAAATCAAGAAAGATAAGTATAATGAATATGTAACAAAAACTAGGTAGCTTTGTCAAATATGAATTATGGGAGCTTTAAACAATATTATGAGTGCTTAAAGATCATAATTAAAGCTCTAGGATACTCTTAGAAACTTAAACAAACTAAAAAAACAACTTGCAGTTTCAAAAACATATTAGAATCAAAAAAATTGAAGATGAACAATAAATAGCACAATAGTGGGACAATTTTGATGATTTTGTATTTGGGAGCTTAAATAATGATCAAATGGTATAAAGATTGTTTTGAAAGCTTTAGGACAGTTATATATAGTGTTAGGCAGCTTAAATAGTCTTTTTTGTTTTTTTTTGTTTTATACTTTACCACAAGTATATGAGTTGTACATTATAGTATAACTAATATCGTTCCCACAAGAATTAAATATAGTCACCTAACAATTTGAATTGCACTTTGTCTAAGGTAACAAAAAAATGAAGTAATTAAAAATTGAAATAAACAAATAGAACTTGATGAATGAACAAGTAAAATACAACAATGAATTTTAATTTACTCAATAATAGAAACTTAGGTATTATTCTATCCTCATTTTGTCCTCCCTACACCTTCTTGAATCAACTATGCTTGATCCTAAATATCCAAAGATTTTAATTACCCTCTCCCGTGATCTAATTAAGTAATCCCAACTAAAATAGATAAAAGTTGAGTTACAATCTCTTGATCTCTCAAAACCACTCCTAACTACTCAATTGGATTTAAAGCAATCCTAAAGGATAACTAACAACCAATTAAGATATCTCTTCAATTTCTTATTAACCTAATAATTTTAGGTCTATTAAGGTACTAACTCTCGTTGCTCAACTTAACAAAAAATATATTGATTTAATCTCTCAATTCAAATCAAGTATAAGCACAACAAATATCATAACACATTAATGTACTAAACTCAACAAGGTAAAATTTATACAAAACAATGCAAGAATAAACTCTAAAATAGATTTAGCAATACATAATCTTGTTCAAAATACAAGTATTCAAATTTGGTATTCAAGGCAAGGAAATAGAAGGAAGAGAAAAGAATGAGATGCAGTTTGAAGGAGTTGATCATGATGTTTCCACCTTTAATCTTAAGTTTCTTCTTGTTTTTCTCTTCAAAGCATATTCTTTTCTATCTTTGGATGTTTTCTAACACTCTATAATGGATCCTAGGGTTTTCTCATCTATTTTGTATCTAAAAATATCTCCAAGTCATCCAAATCACGTAATTTTTGTGTCCATGAATTTCTACAGCATGTCACGATTGTAAACTGGAGCTAGGCTTATCTTCTATCATGATCGTGACTTACTGTTTGGTCCAAATTGCTTCATCTTCTCCTCCTATTTGCTTCCTAATTCAACTCCATATGAAAACACATTAAGTACCCATACAATAAGCTCAAATTCATGTCTAACATTAATAAAATCACATATAACAAATAAACATTAAAAACACACCAAAAGAACATAATTCTATGTCCTAAACACGTAATTATCACCCTAAAAATACATGCTATCATATTTAACAACCAAAAATCATAAACTAATGCACCCTATCAATTTCTCCATGCCAAAACCTTTGATTGCCCCCAAGAAAAACCAAAACACAAAGCACTTAAACACATAAATCACATAATGACGTAATGGTGACATAATGACATGAATAAAAATTATATAAATATAATAATGGCATAAGAGTTTATAGAATTAGCTTGTCTTAGAACATTGATCATTCAAGAAAAACCAAAAAATTCACTTATTCCATTCATATCTTGATTGTCTTTAAATTTAATATACACCTTAATTAAGTTATCGTTAACCTATTCTCACACCTATGGGACTTATAACCATGCACTAATTTTATTGACTATGTGGAAGGTAGTCTATCACTAAGTACCCACTCATAAAAGTTTCATGACACTCAAAAGAAGGTCCATAGGCTTTCAATTTTCTTTTAAGAATAATGTTTACATTTACTTTGTATGAGACAAACACTTTGTCATGAGCGTCCCCTAGTTACCCAACTAAGTTCATTCTTTTGATCTTGGTTTAAGTGTCATTCTAGCCTTTTTTTATGAAAGGAAAAATATTTTGTCATGAATGTCCCCGTTTACTCAGCTATATCATAACTCACAACGGGCTACTATCTCTATTCTTAACCTCTGCTTTTTTTATATATATAAGGCTAGGGGAAAAGGAATCATATATTTATCATGTATTTTGTTGCCTTAACTTCACTTATGTTTCTAGCCTGTGTCATTTCTTCCTAATCAATTCACTCTCATGAAATGTCACTAGTGATATCTACCAATTTAAGTTTAATTCACTAGAAATGCATCCAAACAAGTGTTAAAAAAGAAAGAATAGATATACAATATCCTAATTAAGTTGTAAATTCCATGGAAAGCAACCCAAACCATGAATTTCACAAGAGAATGCTTCCTCCCAAATTAAATAATCTTGCTAAAAGTCAAGTTCATTCCTTTCAATCGCATGCCATTGAAACATTCAAACCCATGCGACAAAATGCAAACATTGATACATGAATGCATAATCCATAACTAACCATAAAAACACATGCATACTTATAAGCAAACCGATATGAAGAATGCAAGGATTCCTTCCCAACACTTAATCAATACATTGTCTGCAATGTGGAAAAAGAAAATACAGCAAAGAAAATAACTAACATAATGTTATCAAAAAAAAAGAGGAAAAGGAAAAAAAAAGCTTATAGAGATTGGGGTGTGGGAGATGGTACATGTATGCCTTGAAGTGCAAAGAATTTCAACATCTTCTTGGTTTAATAATGATGTCGGCATGCCACTAGCTTCAATTAGGCCTCTTGCTAGTGCACCACTTACTATAATTGTTCTTCCATTACATCCATATGTCTTTCCATCTTCTTAATGGTATCCTCTAATGTAATTAGAATACTCTACCATCTTTCCAATTCTTTCTCATAGCTCTCACTAGAAATCCCGTCGTCTTCTTGGAATTTATGTGAGTTTGATGGTGCCTTATTTTTTAGCTTCTAGAAATCGGTTCTTAAGATAGGATTTCGGAGTTCTATACCATAATTCTCCAAAATCTTAGCTCGTATCAAGTGTATAGCATAAAAAAAACTTACAGTCCATAATTTTTAGTCTATTCACATTGACATTGAAATATTCAGCAAGTTTAGTGATAAGAAAACACATTCCTAAATAGTTCTTTCTTTAATCGAAGGAACTGACTAAGAACTGAAAAACATGATATATTGTGCACACCCTACATTTAGTATCCATACACCATAAAAGAAATAACTCCTTTATAAAACATTTTTTTCTTTGAGTTTTGTTTAAAATGGCATGATATATGAATTTATGCAACAAAAGGTGTTATAGGCTTCAAATAAATGTATTGAGTGCATTATAAGAGTCAAATTCGGCTAGACTAGTAATTCTTTTCCAATAAAATGATGAATAAAATCTGAGTGGGAGTCATGAAGCTTAGTTTGAGAAAAGCCAAATATTTCAACTATAACCTCATAATCTAATTTATATGATTTTCCTAATATTCTAAACCAAAATTCATCTAATTTTTTTATGTCATATTAAAGAGTCATAAAAAAAACTCAAAGAGTTAGTTCCCAATATATGACATACTTATAATATATAAAAATTTTCCCAACATAGTTTCTTGTTTAATTTTTCAACTATATCTTTCAAACTTAATTAAACTAACGGGGAAAAATCAAAATATCTTGAAGTGACTAAAGGTTTATTTTGAAATGCTTGGAAGTTCATACCTTCATCTCATGTAAAAATAAGGAATGGAGAACCAAATTTTGTTACTAAATCGCTCAATTGTTTTTACCTTTTAGGTCAAATTTCCTTGTGGCATGCTTCACTCTTTTAGTCGTGATGGTGTTAAAGACCTATAAAATAAAGACGAGTGAGAAAGACATGAAAATAGATAGGTAAAGTGATGAGATGATATGTAGAAATTGTGATTTTTCGTGTTTAAGTTAAGGTCAATAGCTTGACCATTCCTCATTCTTAATATAATTAAATAAGAGAAAGGAAAGATATCACGTCCCTTTCTTCTGAAAAGACTCCTCCAAAATATTTTGTGCATGTATACCTATTGGTGGGTTTGTCAGGGACCACCAAATAATAAATTTTACCTAACTAATCTAACTAACTATGCAATAGGGTGAGTCAGCGTCGATCTCATAATGAGCTAGGGGGAGTTATAGCTATTCCTAATGTTACATTAAAAGAAAAAGAAAAAAACCTTTGAATTTTTATGAATTTAAAAATAAATATAAAAGATTCAAATGAAAACAAAACAATAAGCAAGAATGCAAACAAAAAAAAGAAACAGAAAACAATAAAAGAAAGCAAGGCAGAAGATATATCTGGGATTTGGGATTTATAATTGATCTTCACAAATATATATTATGTGTTTCATCTAAGATGCCAACCTATGGAACAAAAGAAGCTCTTCAACCCTAAGTTCCTTAGATTTTAGACAAATCTTATACGATAGAAAATTTATCCTTAATTACGCGATAACCTAGAACGAGCTCTCTAAATTTAATCTTGCGATAGCATTAAACACTAGGGAATGACTAGCGTAAGCCACAATCTCGCAAGATCATATTATATAACTTACAGAATTGGAATCCTAGGACAGATTGATTAATTTTACCTACAATTTCAACTAGCCTATTGCCACTTACAGTTTTCGCTAATGACAATCACATATCAGAAGCTAAAACCTAACAATTAAACTAAAAATTACGCCTAGGATGGCCAAATCTATAGGAAAATTCCTAATTCATATCATTCAACCTAAATTCCAATTTAATCTCAACCTAAAACACAATGTCCAATACCAATTAAATCATTTCTCATAATTATAAAGCCATTATCCCATCAATATCTTCTTACCCAAAACAAATCAACCTAACATAATGAAATTAAAAATAAAACAAACTAAAATTAACAAGATAGCACATAAATAGGAAGAAAAAATAAAGGACTTAATGGAAATAATGTTGCAAAATGAAATAAAAGCATCTATTAACAAAATAACAAGGGTTCTTACAATATTCAAGTATAAAACTCATCACAAATGGAATAATAACTAAGAAAAACATAATAATGTTAATAGAGAACATTAACAAACTAAAAAAATATTTAAAGCCCTAACTAAGTTATCTAACACTAATATCTAGTTACATTGCAAAGGAAAACATTAAAACACCAAAATCTATGAGAAATAAGAAGAAAATAGAAAATAACGTAAAGGGAATGCAAAAACTACTGTTCCCAACCTCCTTTAATCCTTTTATATGTTACATCTAAGGTTGGGAATGTTTGGTTAAGAAAAAGTTTGTTTTGCCCTTATTTTCTTCGTTTTCAGGATGTTAAACAATAACTGCTGGGGACTTAAATGGTGCCATTTAACCGGGGCCATTTAAGTCCCATAATTTTGACAATTTGTGACTCTCTCCACATTTTCTACTCTAACTTCTTCTACATACCTACGATTGCCATGAAATTTGGTATGTAGGCTCCTCACATGATGCTCTTGTACCCATAAAATTTCAGAGTAATCTGAGCTCTAAAAGTACACCAAACGCATCACCAAAGTCACCTCTATCAAAACTAGAGTTCTTTAAGTTTCCCTTACTCTTCTTACTGCAACTCATCTCCAAATTTGGGCCTTTCAACTTATATCTGTGTTCAACAATTAAATATGCATGTAAAATCAATATAAACATAAAATAAGAATTTAAATATAAAAATAGGGATGAAGTGATAAGATTGAAATTTATTAAATTTTCATATGCTTTTTAATGTTATTTCAATCTTATTTTATTGTTTAAATAT
>JAOXYD010000136.1:15269922-15300110 GCA_028565735.1 Pinacopodium congolense
TTATTATTTGATTAATTTGGTAAATTAGGAGATAAGATTAATATTTTTAAGATTAATATTATTTAGCTTATGAAACTAGTGAACTTAAGCTAAATAATAGGCATCTTAGGGACTAACAATTTGTATTAGAGTACACAAGTTTCATTAGTATAATACACATAGTTTAGATATGCCCCTTTCTTTAGTGGAGATAATTTTAGAGATTGGAAAAATATGACAAAGAACCATCTCTTCAACCAAGGCATAAAATTTTAGGATATTGTAGAAAATGGACCATACATCCTCATAAAAACTATAATTTTTAATAATGTAGAGACTTTAGTACCGAAGAATGAATCAAAGTTGGACTAAAGAGATGAAGAGATTATTTTTCCTAACCATAAAGTTGTTCATATCTTGCTTTGCATTATAAGTAGAGAAGTATTCGATAAAGTTCAAGATGTGTAAGTGCTCAAGAAATCTAGTGAGTATTAAAAGAATCAGATGGAAGTACAACTCAAGTAGAAGAAGAGGAAAGCGAACATGAAAAGGTACCATATATTTGATTCTTGGACGATGACGTACACAATTTTTAAAATTTTTTTAGTGATGATGTACCTAGGTTGCTCCAAAATTATGGTCATATGTAAACACTTTGGATAGGTAAGATAGTAGAGAGAAGGGAATTAATAGTAGTCTATAAACAATTAATTTTCATAAGAGGAAAATCCAAACTCAAACTAGATATATTATGATATGATAGGTGTACTTGCTTATAGTGGTCTTAGTATTTATAGGGTTAAGATTTTAGCTTTTATATTACTTAAAACTTATAGGACTGTAAAAATACTACCAGGCATCACTTATAAATGAGTTAGATAAACTCTTTCATAGTTAGAATCATGATCAAGCAAGGGGCTGTAATTACTTATTCACACCAAATTATGGCTTAGGTCATGGCCATGACCTAGGCTATGAAACCCACATCTTTTGCTAGAAATTTGATTACCTTCCTGTCCTTTAATCTAACCTTTCCTGAGCATAGTTAAATTCAAAGCCTATAAAAAACAACCATTTTTGTACAATATTATAAAAACAATATCAAATTCAATAATTGGAACATTTATGTTCAAATTTTAAGTGAAAGTGACTTAGAAATAATCTTTAAAAGATTAAAATGAAACTAAAAATATGTATAGCTAAGGCTTATCAAGTACCCCCCACACTTGAATTGTTGCTCAGCATAATGAAATGATAAGGGTGATTATATTGAATTCCAATATGTGTTTAATATGGTTTCACCTCTATTTTGATGTCAAAGTACATAATTTATGGGCATGTTTAATTGGGTTGTGGGTTTTGGTTTTTTGTTGTGGTTGTTATATTTTTGTATTGGGTATTGTGTTTTTTTTTTCCCGATTTCTGTGCTGTATTAGTGTGATTTCATTATCGATTTTTGTATTTAGAAAAATAGGAAACGAAAAAAAAAAAGTGGAACTAAACAAGTCCTATGTTTTTATGAGTTAAAATGCAAGTTTAATCCTGGAGGCACAAAATATAGGTGAAACAAGTCAATAATGAAAATGAAAAAAAATCAAGGACTTCAATGATGATTGATCAACATTGGCATTGATCTTTATGAAACCATTGTTAATGCTCAACTATTAGATACTTCAACAATTGTCCATCAATGGTTATCTATTTTTTGATAATTTTCATTCTTATTTCAGTTACATTTATTTTACTATTTATATTTTTAGTTAATTTTATTTTTAATTAAAAAACATTAGGAATTGTAAAAGCTAGATAGCTCTTTATGAAATCGACTTTGATTCATCTTATTACATATTTAGGAGAGTAAGTTAGGTTATTATTTAGTGACTTATGACAGCTTAACCAAGCAACCACTTAGATATTCCCTTAGAATAATTCCAAAAGTAGTTAAAATTTAATTAGGTACTAAAACACATATCAATGCAATTAAACATAGCTAATATCTCCTAAATTAATCATGACTATGACCCGACTCAACACATAATCACATAGTTAGTCAAAACAACCCTTTGTACACAACAATAAGCATCCAATTAATTATGTACATATCATCATAAAAAAATTGGTGAAAGGTGTTTTGGTACATACATTATACACTCTATCTTACATTAAATGCTTCATCCTTCAATTTAAACTCTTTTTTTTCACTATAAACTTTTCAATATTTAACACAAAACTCTTTAGGAGGAGTTTGAAGTGTAATGGACATAATGCATGAATGTAAAGGAATTCATGAATTTTTATCAATTTAGGAGGAGTTTGTAAGATTAAAGTTGCATTTTATGGAATTAGAGTTCGTAAAATTTGTTGAATTGTTGCTTAAATGTGATTAAATTAAGGCAAGTCATTAAAATTTGATAATTTGGTGATTTGAGTAGTGATTAATCGCTAAATGTCAAAAATACGATTAATTTTAGTTAAGTTTAAATGACATTGAAGTCCTTTAAATTTTGGGTATGGAATTTTGTGATTAGAATATGTGATTATATTGTTGTTTAAGTATGAATATGGTTGTTTTATTATTTTATAAAGGGAAGTGAACTTATTAGTGGTTTTAAATAAGCTTTCAATGGAATTGGAACAAATTTGATATCTGCTTTGATGTTTGTTGTTTTAGAATGACTTTTGGATATATGGTGATAAGTTTAAGTTTTTGGTGATATTAATGTCTTATAACTAGTACTAAGATTTGGTGATGTTTTTAAGTTGATTATTTAATATTGGTAATGAAGTTTTAATGTCTAAGTTATGATATTTAATAATGTGATATAAAGGTGGGGGGAGGGGGCGTGAAGAAAGTTAATAATTGGCATTATGAAAGGTTAATGGGTATTGCAATAATATGTTGTTAGCATGTGAACTTTTTGGTAATTCTAGAAAGGGGGAGAAAGTGTGTGATAGTAGTTTAAGTGGGAGAAATTTTGTTTTGATCTATATGAGTTTTTTTTATATGTTTTCTTTAATATCACGTGGTTTTTTTATAATAAAAAAGGGGAGATTATTTAACTAAGGATGGTTTCATCTATGTTTTGATGATGAAAAAAAAATTCTACTAATGGTTGTAGTGTGTTTGATGTTTTGGAAAGACAAGTTTAAAGATAAAGTGTATTAAAATATAAAATGTGTGAAAAAGTGCTTAAAGACTAAAGGTGTTATGTAGATACAATTTGGAGCCTTGGAATATAAATTGGAGCCTATAAAAGATGAAAGAAAAAAGGGTTAAGATGAATATCAATATAGAAGTTTAATAGGTCATTTGTCTTAAGTTTTGATGTAATCATATCTAATTCTGACATTGTGTTGAAAGGGATCACATCATACCTCTTAAATTCATGGTTACTAATTTTGGATACAGGGTTCATAATCAAGAGGAATTAATCAAACTCACACTCGTAACAATTAAGCAATCCCAACAATATTCAATCTATAATCATGCTATAACGCCAAGATAGATAACACAAAGGATATTAAAATACAAGGCTATTGCGATTTTATAGTTAAAGGTTTCATAAGTTAAAACATACATCAAATCGCTGGAGAAAAAGAAGACCCGTGGAGTACCCTATCACCATAGGTCTAAACAGAAGATCCTTAAAAGTAGTTGAGGGTAGTTAGATATCACTAAGTGAATTAATATTATAGTTATGTTATGCACCTCAAGATTTCAAATGATATATATATATATATATATAATATAAATATACCACATCAACAAATGTAAATACACAATATAATGATCATAAGCATGTATCCATGCAATTCTCATATTAATATCATGTCCTATATTCATCATAAATAACAAATAATAGTGGAGAATTGACGAAGGATCCTATGACATGTCTTATACCCATGGACTCCAATTATAGGAGATCTTTTGTTCCACACGAGTCACTTAGTCTAAATATAGAAGACTGTCGTCTGAGAGTAATCTCAACCAAGCTGCCACAGTTTCATTACGATGTGGTTTCCGTCCGAAAGCAACCTCATCCGAACACTCACAACCATGCCACTATACCATGTATCATATACTGGTTGAAGTCCAAGAGCTACTTCAACCGAATCGCCCTAATAGTGTCATATCTCAATTAATAATCCATTAGTAGATTAACCAATATTCCAAATCCATACTTGACCAATTGACTTATTATACGTATAGTTGGTGACACCTACCAGGTAACTATCTCACAACTATCATCCATATCAAAGCAAAAATAACATAGCATAATATAAATATATGTACATGTGCTAATCTATATAAATGAATATCATGTGTACTTATAATAATGATAGTGATTTTAATAATGAATGTGAAAATGAATTTCTAATGCATACTTATAATCATAAATATTAACTTACAGGTAAAATGCATTTCTTCTCCCTAAACCTAATGCCTTGACATGGAGGGTCATGTTCCTAATTGATTTATAGAAAGAAAATAGAAAGAATTATTAGAACATAAAGCCTAAAGTAGTTTTAGATTGCCTAGAGAATAAAACTACGATCCAATTTGTCATTTATTATAAGGAGTTCTATATTATACTTATAACCTTGATATCATGTTTTATGAGAGATCGACTGAAAATACGACGGAATTTCCCCTCTAAAATGAGCATCCCACTTCCGAAAGAAGATAAATTCCTACAATGAAGAAACACTTTTATATCTATAATAATCACAGCTCGAATTGCGCTTCTATTATGTCTAATTGAGTCCATATTTATAGCGTAAATTCTATAATAAATCCAATTTATAATTCAAGTATGCCAAATTCTAATCATAACACCTTTATTTATACTCAATATATCTAAATAGTCCTAATTTTAGTTAACAGTGACTCAAATTTAATCAATTTCATATATTTTTATAAGAATATAAACATTTTAAAAATTTTATCTCATAAATGATTAAGAATTTTAATATATTTCTTTTATGAAAGTTGATCTACATAATATTTGAAATTTTTTTAAATTATTCTTAACTACTTTTAGACTGGTCAAAAAATTACCATTATCGCTAGAGCGTAGAAGCTATGTGTCATTGCTAAAGCAATGGTGGTTTTCATCACTCACCAAAAAATGAAGAACTCATCTTTAGGAATTTAATGGAACTCATCTTTAGGAATTTAATGGCATTTATCTTGTATTGAAAATCTTCATAGTTTGTGAGGATCGAATGTTTGAAAATCAAAAGAGATCTATTTCCTTTTTCCGGTAAAATAGATAGATTAAAGTAGAATTCCCTTCTTTTCTGACATTTTTAGGTCCGTTATACGCAATGATGGTGTTGATTTTACTAGAAAATGACTAGAAATAGGAGAATGATAACTTACCTCTAAGAATACAAAATTTTAGTCGTAATTTCTCCAAATCTGTGCTATTTTTAAGGAAAAACAACTTTATAGATTTGATAAAGCATCTCGAGAACTTTGCATAAAATCTTAGATCATTGAAAATGGCAGTCGGACAACGAAGATATGGATGCCAGAAGTTAAACGTGAATAGTAACTTATAAGAAAAAGATTTAGGCTTATCTTATACTCTTATAAGACTTTTTTCCATATTAGTCCATTAAAAGTAATTTAACAAAAATTTGAATAATTACAATAAATAGTTGTTAAATTATATCTATTTGAATAATTGAAAATTATTTATTTTAAAATTAAAATATATTTGAATAATTTTAATATAATTTAATAATTATTTATAATAAAAAATATTCAATTGTAAAATATTTTTGAATAATTAAAAATTATTCTATTGAAAATATAATTTTAAAATTATTTAGAATTAAAAATTATTTTCAATCTTTTGAAGTAATAAATTATATATTTATTAACTAAACTTAGAAATCGTTATACAATATTTTTTAATAAAATATTGATGTATTAATTACTTATTATTTTTATAAAAAATTAATTTTTACCTCAATTAAAATTTTTTAAAAGTTTGATTATTGAATTAAAAAATTTTAAAAGTAGAAGGATGTACACGCTAACGTGATAAGTCCATTTACCACGTTAGTACAAACCTAATAACGCTAAAATTTTTAGTTTAATGGATCAATTTTTTAAATATTAGTCACTTGATTAAAAATTTTTAAAAGTTCGTCACTCAATGAAAAATTCCTAAAAGAATAATCACTTGTCTACTTATTATTCTTAAATAAAAATATGTATTTTGAATAAAAGAGGTACTAATCACCACTATCTTTTTAACTGATCTATTTTTTTTACCATTTATTAAATAAAGATTTAGCTCGACTTTATATCTAAGAACCAACGTAAATGGATTTCGCGAGTGCTTTAGATTGAAGTCCTTTTTCCTTTTCTTCTACAATAAACAAGCGGAGTGGGTAATTAAAATTCTGTTTTGACAATATCAATTGATTTACATTAAAATCAACAGTTTAGGTAGTGAAAATTATTTCAGAAGCTTCATAAAACTTTATCTTACTTTCCTGTAAAATTTTTGTTCTAGTATTTGTTGTACATTATTTTATAAATTAGCAACATGACTCACATTAAATAAAAATTACATATATAGCAGTAATAGTTACTAAAGTTACTAATAGTTATTAAGGGGTTGTGGTTTTTGTATTAATTTTTGTCTATTATTTTTAATTTATGTATTATTTCTTTAATTTTTGTATTATATCAATATGCTGTCTTTTTTTATTTTTATATTTATCAGAATAATTGGATGAAAATTGAACTTTTATTGATAACCGCCCCTTTACAATCAATGTATTTATACACATATGAAAGCAGTAATAAGAAGCTAACCAAGAAACTAACTATCGTACTAACTACCATCTAACTACCATAATGCTACAGTGTTATGGACCGGCAAAAATATAAGCTACAGTAATCATGCTACAATGTTATGGACCAACAGAAATAATAAGCTACAGTAATCCTCTGTTCTCCCCTGTTTTTGAGAACACTGCTATAGTATGTTTGTTACTTCAATATCCGTAATGTTGCTGCTGCTTTTGTATATGGCAATGGTCTTCTGCTGTCCATAATAGACTGCAATATCTATCCAGTGCTAATTGTAAAGGCTGCCTTGGTGAAGCCATAAGCGAGCTTCCAATTTGTTGTGCCGCAAAACAAGGAGGGAGAGTTGTGGGTGGAAGTTGCAACTTCAGATGTGGACTTTACCCTTTCTTCAATGCTTAAAGCGCCGAAGATTTAACCAAATCTGCATGTATATTAAATAACGATAAAATATGATCGTACTTTATGTATATCAGCGTTTCAACTTTTCATTTTGAACTTTCGAAAAAACTTTTCATTATGCATAGAAGCATTGATTGTCTTTTAGGTAAAATGGATTTATTTGGTAATAAAAATCATGACATGGTATATACAAACGCTATGGAGACCTTTCCTTTCATTGATTTTGCTTAATGGGTGCTGAGCTTTGCTTCTTAGCTAGTGTAAAAGAGTGTAAAAAAAGCTATTACCATTGAAATACGGATTTTTAATATGATAAGCTTATCACACCTCATATTCAAAATATTTATAAGTGTATGGTGATATAAAGAACACCAAGACCCTACTTGGGCTGAGTGTTGTAAAAAGCCCATGTATTGCGTAATGCATATAGCATGCTCGCGGGATCCTAACATGCAAGATCATCCTACACGTCTGGTGCCTGTGATTTGCTATGTCAATATGGGTGCAAATCACAGGCACATAGGTCTCGAACAATAAATTAAGGAGGTGGGGATGCAATGTCGACAACAGCCATCAATATGATTATTGGTGGCAATAGCAATTGGTGGAGCAAGTCCTAGTTAAAGAGGTATGTTGGTTATAATCAGGTCAATGTCAATTTGACTCCCAACATTAAGAAGTGGCGCATAAGGGGCATATTATATTTAATGAGTAAGAGGACTCGGGTCTGCATAATTTGTCCAAGAATGTGGCTGTAAAGGAAAATATTGCAGAATTATATATGTAATGGAAGCTCTGTTCACGTTTGACTGTACGATGTATACAAAGTATTTAAATGTATTTAAAGAGAGAAAGAGAAGAGTTTATGTATTTAAATGTACATATATTTATTCTCTGTTGTGTTATTTTCCAACAATATTCTGTGGGATATTTATATTGTTAACATATGTTAAATATAGAATAATCAATATTGCTAATTAAATTTACATCACAAGTAATAATAGTAAAAGTATATATGTCATTAATTTTTAATTGTTGTTTTCAAATTTAGTTTCCAACACCCCCCTATAAACTTAAAAATTTCATGACTCCAAGTTGGCCTTAATGGTTGAAAATTGTCAAACTTAAGTGGCTTAGTAAAAAGATCAACAACTTGATCATTAGTTCTCATATGTTCCAATTCAATTATTTTTTCAGTGACGCATTCTCGTATAGAGTGGTATCTTATATCAATATATTTGATTCGATTATGAAATACCAAATTCTTTGTTAGAAATTGAACTAACTTATTATCAATCATGATTTTAGTTGCCTTATTTTGTTCCAAGTGAAGTTCTTGTAGCAATCTTCACAACCATATAGCTGGACAAGCACAAGGTGTAGCTGCAACATATTTAGATTCACAACAAAATGTGATAATTGACCGTTTCTTTAAAGTCCAGGATACTGCATTGTTTCCCAGAAAGAACACAAAAATTGTAATATTTTTTTCATCAATATCGCTAACAAAGTCACTATCACAATGACACATTAAATTAAAGTCCTTTGAAGATGAATAATGGATTTCATAATCAAGTGTGCCTTTAAGATAAGGCAAAATTTTATTTGCAGCTGTCATATGTAATGTTGAAGATTTCTTCATGAAGCGACTCACAAGTCCTACAGCAAAGAGCTTATCAAGTCTTGTATAATTCAAATATCTTTGACTTCCCACAAGACTTTTCAATAATGTAGGATTCAAACTCTATGTATATTCATCCAATTTGGATAACTTTGCACTACTCTCCATTGGAGTGCTCACTCGTGTTACAATTTGACATGTTGAACTTCTTGAGTAGCTCCTTTATGTATCTTTATTATGATATGAAAATCCCATCTTCCATTTACTTTACTTCCATTCCCAGATAGTAAGAAATTAGTCCCATGTCACTCATCTTAAATTCTCTAATTGTTAGGTGCATAATTTATAGTATTTTTCATTGTTTTTTATGCATATTTGCCTTTAATTTGATGTTAAAATATTTGATTTACATATTGAAGTTCAAAAGTAAAGAATTTTGAAAAAAACAATAAAAAGATCAAAATCTAAGAGTTAAAAGATAGTAACAAAAACCACTATTAAAGTCCCATGAGCCACAATTAAAGTTCTTCTACAGAGTAAAATGACGAGACTTGAACGACGCTGTTTAACTATTAACTTAAGCGTCATTTAAGTAGACATACTCATTTTTTTCAATTGGATTTCAGCTCTAATTTGCTTCAACTAGAATCCACTTATAGGGGACACATAAAGGGACCTCTAGAAGCCATTTTCATGAATAGAGAACAAGGAATTAAAGTCCAAATTCATCTCTTTAGCTAGATTCTTCTTCTTCTTTATCTAAGTCAGGTTTTTCTTTTATTTTTATTTACAACCTTTTTATTTAGATATTTCCAGTTATTTTTAAGGATTCCAGAAGTTTTATTAAATGATTTAGAGATATATTTCACTTTAGAGCTTAACTTGGTGCTTTCTAAATTCTTAAATAATTTGTATCTTACTCTTTTGTTGAATATATTTACGAACATGTTTCTTAAAGTTTATTTTTATTGTTCTTTTATTGATATATGTTTCTAATATGAGTTTCAGCTAAGGTAAGGCTAGTAAATGCTTTAATTAATTTTTTTTTATGCATGTTAGATAATAATATTTATTTATTTAAATGGTTAATGCTTGTTTTAAGTTAGCCACTTAAAATAAAGATATTAGATGATTAAGAATCCAAGAAATCTACCTTAATAATTAGATAAATCAATTAAAAACGTGATTAAAATTAATAAATGAAAAAACTTTAGTTAATCATGAGGATGTTAATCTAGAAATATTTTTAAGTTAAACTTCTTAAACTTTAAGCCTATTACCTAAGTCTGATGAATGACCAAACTTTAGGATATGACTAATAGAGTTAAGGCACTGATTTAACTATGGCATTGTCTTGATTCAATGAAGATATCCTAGTTTAGGCACTCCAACCCTTTCATAACTCAATTGAAATATTGAAATCATAAACCTTAGCTATGTAATTCAATTAGGTAATCTTTAAAGCATTTTAAACTCCTTTACAATGATTAGAAGTTTTTAGAATAAATTAGTTACTATAATTTTCATAAATCGCAATATTAAGTCCTCTAGATAATTTTAATCTGAATGACCTAATGCTTACATTATTTTCCTCATGCGATCAACATTTGGAGTTTTAAATATACTCCACTTTATTAGTTATTGACATTGTATGTTAACATATGGAGTTGTTGTCGTAAAAGTTAGTATTAAATTGATTTTGATTTGTATGTTTACATATTGATTTATTTTAGCTTAATTAGTATCTAGACTGACTAACAATAGGTTTTTAACGCCATTGATGGGGAATCTAGCTTGTGATATTAGGAATATATCGATGTTAATTACTTTAAAGTTTGTAAATATTGTTTATATTACTTTTATTTTGCCTTTTCTTTCTTATTTATTTTTTTTAGCAATTAGTTTTCATTTAGTTCTTTTTCCTTTGTGACTTGACTCTGAGCTTATGTGTACCCTTCACAAACATTTAGTGTGCATACCCTTCAAAAATATTTAATAAGGATGAAGTATAACTTAGAAATGGAACATCATGAGAACTTAGTTATAAAACCTTATAAAGCACACGAAGAACCAACCATAATGGAATTAATTTTGTGAAATAGGAGTGAACTTGTGGATAACATTTTTAGAAACATGATATACTTTCATGACTTCAAAATTCTACGTTAGATAATTTATATGATTAGGTCCTCATAATTTAGTGGCTCATCCTTAGAAAATTTAAATGATTATTTATAAAATTTCTTAAATATTTGTGATCTTTTTAGAAGTCATGGGATTTTAGATGATGCACTTAAGCTTAAGCTATTCCCTTTATCCTTGAGAGATAGAGCTTGCACTTAGTTAAACACTTTCCCACCTAGTTCCATCACCACTTGGGATGACCTTATCAGTCGTTTATTAACTAAATTCTTTCCCTTAACCAAGATAGTTTGATTGAAAAACATGATTTCTTCCTTAGTTCAATATGAGAACGAGAGTTTATATGAGCCTTATGAGAGATTTAAAGAGATGATTATTAAGTGTTCTACACATAATTTTAGTATTTAAGAGCAATTACACATCTTTTACCTCAGACTCATATCTTCCACTCGTAATATTTTAAATGCTTTTGTTAGAGGCATCTTAATGAGAAACCCCCCACGTGAAACATATAGTTTGATTGAAGACATGACAACCAATATCTTCCAATACAATTATAAGTATAATCATAGGAAGCTATTTAGAACTCATGCAATTAATGATCCTTCAACTTTAAAAGCTCAAGTGGCAGTCCATAGTAAGAAATTGGAAGGTCTAGAAGTTAAAGTTGGTAGTAGTGCATTCAAGGGTCCAGTCGCATGTGAATATTATGGTAGCACCTTCCATTCTTCCATAGATTGTTAAGTCAGTAATTCTTTTGCCTCTGATTTTACTAAAGAGCAATATTACTCTAGTATGCAAAGAGTTAAATCATACAATCCTTATTGGGAGAGCTATCACAATTTTCCATTGAACCATCATCAAACCTATTAATACTTATATGTTAATCCTTGGTAAAACTCACCTCCTGATCCACCTCGACAAGAAAAGTCCACTTTTGAGGATACAATGATGAATTATATTCAAAGTAATAAGTCTAGCATGAAAAATTATGAGGCTTCTATTAAAAATTTTGAGACTTAAGTATATTAGATTGCATAGATCTTACAAGATAGGTTACCTAGACCATTACCTATATGCCTAAATCTAGTCCTAGAGAACATTTTATAGCCATCATTGTACACAATAGTAAAGAAGTGGAGGATACAGGTGAAAAGAGTAAAGAAGAAGTAATGGAGAGTAGGATAGAAGAGAAGGAAGTTAAGAGTGATGTAAATCCACTTAGGTTATTTGCTGATTTAAATTTCCATCCTTACAAACATAGGATTCTATACATATAGAGACTAGATGCGTGATTTAAGAAATCCTCATAGATGTTTTAGAAATTGCGTGTCCCATTTGCTAAAATATCTTAATTAAATGAGAATATAGTTAGAAACTAGTTTAAAAGATCTTTTAATGTTTAAAAGATCATTAGTTTATTATTTGAACCTTTTTTGTAAGTTTTACTTGAAATTCAACTAATCAAATGGCCCAAATTTAGCATTTATTTCCTAAGTTTAAGGTTCCATAAATTCTCACTAAAAGAGGTCAAGTTTTAAGTATAGGATAATTGAATCGATTTTGCTATTAAAATAGCCTTGAAACATGTTTTAAAACTTGTGTGCAATGTTTTAAAATAAAAGAATCAATTTTAGAATGATTTGCATTGGCTTTAAATTGGTTTAAGACCAAACTTTCCAAGGTTTGCAAAATAAGTCATAATCTAAGATAATTTATGTTCTTTTATCTTAATTTTCATGTTTTGGTATTCAAATTCACTTACGAAATGGTTTGTAATTTATTTAGATTGAATTAGGATTGAGACAAATGAATTAGAGTGGTTTAAATCGAATTGACCAATTGAAGTATGTTGTTAAAGCAACTAGTTATCTAATGGCTAGTTTTCTAAAAAGCTACAACTTTAGGTTTTTAACTGTTTGTCACCCCTAACGACTATTTTTCACATCCAATTACTTTATTCACTTCTTAACACTATGAATAAGAGTTCTAGAGCTTTTTTTAATTTTTAAGTCCTTCTATTAAAGTTTAATGCTCTCAAAGTCAAATTTAAACAAGCTACCTAGTTTTTGTATTCATCATCATTCATGTTCTATGTTCTTTTTTCAATTATGACTTTTGTGCTTCAAAGTTATTACACTCTATTTTTTAAGCTTTCAAATGCTTCATTGATCATATATCATGTTTTTTTAAGCAAAAAGCTCTGACTTTATTGAGCTTTAAATGAAACACCTTTATAGGTGTATTTTATTACTACTAAAGGAATTTCTTGATTCATTTGAATATTTGATCTTGTAAAGGCTTTTTTTTTTTGCCTAAAAAATTGCTATTAAAGGTTACTCTTCACCTTCTATAAAGAAGATTTAGATTTATAAAGGTTACTTTTCACCTACTGAAGAAGATTGTATTTTTTCTTTTGAGATAGTGAAAAACTCCATCATCAAAAGTATTAGGAGAGGAAGTAAGCAAGTGTTTAGCCGAACCTTTATGAATTGTGGTGTATCTTACCTTTATGAATTATGTTGTATCTTCTCATCCTTATTCTCTTTATTTATTGCCTATTATATTGATTAATTTTTGTTTATATTGTAGTTGCATTGGCATAAATATTTGCATAACATTTTAGGTTGAATATTAGATTAGTGATTGCATATAGTTGAATTGGTTTAGGTTTTTTTAATTCAATTAGTTTAGAAATTTTTTTAAAACATTCAATTCAACATTCCCTTCTTTTAAGTACCTTTAGGACTTACAAAGTATATAATTAATAAAAGAATAGATTATTATTTAACCTTGAAACTCTAAATAAAGAAGAGTATAATGGATCTGTGTATATAGTTGAAGTTCTTTTAGCTTTGCTCTCTCTCTCTCTCTCTCTCCACACACACACACATATATATATATATTGCCTTTGCAACTTAACATCAATATTTTAACATACATGAAGAGCTTCCTATCTAAAGTGCATTTCATCAACTAAAGCCAAAATACTTAATGGGTTTTGGTTTGTTTGTATTTTTCATACTTTTTTTTCCAAGATTTGGGGCTCTAATGAAAAGATTAAAGAGAGGAGGAGTGATCAAATAGTCAGCGATAGTTAGGGACGTAGAATCAAATTGGACATGGAGCATATTATTTTTATAAATACCAAATAATTGTAAAAAATGATGGACTAACTAGAGAAGAAAATTCAACATGGACATAGAGAAGAGAATGCATGAAAAACGAGAGATGATGAAGAGAAGAAGATGAGTTAGGTCTAACTCGTTTCTTGATAATTGATTAAATCGATTGATTTTTATTTAATCGGCTAGTTTTTAAATTTCATAGTTGTTATATAAAATGTAACTAGCCAACAAACCAGTTTTAGATAAATCAGATTGAACCAATTAGACAAGTCCAGTTTTTTAGGCATTAATCTATACTATTCAATATTAATTAATCTTAATAAACGATTAGATTTGATTGTTTTTAAATCAGGAATAAAGACTATATAGTTGTAGAATCTAATAATAATGATAAAAAATTTAATATAAAAATAATGAAAATATTTCATCCTGACTATAATAGAGAAAATATTTCAATAGAATCTTTATTCTTTATTATCATGTTGTAAAAAATGATGCTATCCCAATATTCTATAATACTAGAAATATAGTTTTCATGCTACGATGATTGAAATCAACGTAAATATACATAACAAACTAAATAAGTGTAAGAGAATGAAAAAAAAGTTAGAAAAATAGCAATAACAATGGATTCTAGACATTATGAGTGTTCTTCATGATAAAAATATGAAATTGAGTATAATAATATTTTAATATAAATGTAACTAAAATTTTTATTCTAATAAATATTTTATAAAAAATATCACTGTTTTCTTTTTACATTATTGCATTGTTTATTGATTTTTTAACATATGGAATTATGAAGATTTTTTAACTCTATTCTTAATAAAGTAAATTAGTAAATTTATGTAAGCGTGTTTATGCCATTTTATTTTTATCATCTTGATAATTATGTATTAGCATTACTGGCATATATTACAAATTATTTGCAGGACTAATCAATTTCAAACACATGTCAGTATGATCTATCAAGTTAAATTGTTAGGATTAGATATTGAACACGAATTATTTGTTTGTTTATTATGAAATATTACAAGAATTGATTGCTTAAAACCTATATTACAGTGGACCTATACGAGATTTTAATTTATTTTCTTACTTTTCATTTCTCTTTTGGATTATAAAAAGACTAATACCCTTTCTTATGTTGCCGTAACCAAGAATGAAAAATTTTACAAAAGAAAATCATCGCGTTATTCAGATGTAGAAAAGATTTTAAAAAATACGGAAAACAATAATGACTGTATCACAATATTCTTCTCACATCCCACGCGTCTACTCTGTTTATCTCTCTCTTTCCTAAAAATATGTAACTTTCCAATGAACTAGAAAAAAAAAAAAAGAAAACAACGAATCCCTGCTAAATCCTTTTTTACGAAAACTTGCATTCCTAGGCTTGGTGATCTCTAATCCGTTTTTATTCTTCTTTTGTTATCTGATAGACTGTTCAATTTTTATGTTACAATTGGCGGGTAATTGTCTCTTTTTTCCCCCCCCTCAATGAGTTATCTTTGCCTTTCAATATCCGTTGAGTTTTCGACGGTATAAGAGGTAATGTTGTGTCTGGGTTACATTCAAAATCCGATGATGTTTAATTCACTCCATTTTTATAAGATAAGAAGGGAACATCATATATCAATACGCGCGTGCGATTCATGGTGGCATCTCTTCGTTGGGTGACGAGGAAAAAACTTTGCAGACTCTGTTTGATTTGGTGACATTGCAATAAAAATAAGGTTTTGAAAGCAATACATGTACCTAATATTAGATGAAATATGAGAAGGGTAGTATGCAAACTGGGTGATGATTTGAGAGGAAATGGAATTGAGAAGAATCAGTTTTGAAATGGTTTTGGTGATTGCGCTTTTCGCGTTGACCGCGGGGAATGCAGAAGAGAATAGAGAAAGATCACAAATGACTTCTAGCAATGGCATTTCCCAGATAAATAAACAAGTGGTATGTTGTTTTCATTTTTCATTGAGTCGAGTTGTATAAAATGTTTAATGATTTATTTCGTGGTCTGTGAAGTTTAAAACCTCTTTATCAAAAACGTTTTTTATATGGATGTTTCCGAAGTTATTTGATCTTGGAAAAACGGACAAAGTTGCTTCTTTTAGGGTGATATGTGATGTTGATCAGATAGTCTCGTGCCTTGTCTTCTTTTTGACGAGGCGTATCCTACGGACGAAACGGAGGTGACAAGCTATTAGAGAGGAATGGCTTTGAGATCCGTTTCATTTCTTCTGATAAAACGGAAGGGTATAGGATAAGAAAAGGAATGACCCATTTCTCTTAAACCCCGGAATTGTTCAACTTTCATCAATGAGACTGAGTCGACTTTAGGAGATTGTTATTTTGATTGAGCTTCAACCTTTTAAATACAGGCAATGAAGAGATGGACAGGTTGCAGAAAAGCATTGGTAGAAGCGAAGGATTGTTTTGACGCGTGCATGCAAAAGGGAGCAACTGATGATTTGAAATCTAAAATGTTGAATAGAAGAAGCCATTCACGAAGGAAAGCAGGATTTTTGGAGTGCTTGACAGAAAAATGTCCGATGTTTTGTACTCAAATGCATTGGATGATTTCAACCTTTTCTTGTAGAAGATACCTGGCTGATAACTCTGGCCAAAACAAACTACGTCAGCAAAGGTTCCTAAGTGATCGCAAACATTCTCCATCCAATTCAAATGCCTCAAAAAAACATTCATCACAAGTTGACAATAGAACGCTTATTGCTATTGTTGCAACTGCTGTTGCTACCTTTTGCTTCGTTGCATCACTCTTCTGTTGCTGTTTCCTTCTTAAAAGTGGTAACGACGAAGAAAACTCGGAATATGAAAGAAGGGATGATAGGCCTCTTCTCAACTTAGCAGACTTGTCTGCTGGTACGCAGCATCTCAATTATTATTATTTTTAATTAAAGTTTTACATGAAACTTGTTCCTCATCTTGCTTTTTATATATATATATATATATATAACTGTGTAGGTTCTTCATCACAAGGCTCTATTAGTTTGGGAAATTCTGATAATAAACGAAAAGGTAGAACGCTTACTTCTTTGCAAAGTAATCCATCAATGAAGTGTGGAAGTAACGAGTTTTCAGTAGATGAGGCATCATCAGCAACAACAGCAGGAGAAGCATTTTCTACTCTAAAACCTCCTCCCGGAAGACAAGCTCCTCCACCTCCTAAACCACCACCGCCACCTGCTCCCGGTCCTCGTCCTCGTCCTCCCCCTCCCCCTCCAAAAGTTGTTCGAGCTCCACCTGCTCCTCCACCAAAGGGCAAAATGAAGCCTTCACCTCTTGGGCCAAATCGACGGCGACACGGCAGTTCTGATGAGAGTTATGACCTTGATGTTGGATCTGGGAATCAAAAGACTAAGTTAAAGCCATTCTTCTGGGACAAGGTTATGGCCAATCCAGATCACTCAATGGTCTGGCATGAGATTAGTGCAGGATCCTTCCAGTAAGACAACCAATCTGACTACACATTTTCAAATCTCAGATTCTTTATTCACGTTGCAATGCAACTTTACAGGTTCAATGAAGAGATGATGGAGTCATTATTTGGTTACAATGCAACAGATAACAACAAAAATGAGCGTAAAAGAGATCCATCGGAACCTTCGACTCAATATATTCGTATAATTGATGCGAGGAAAGCACAGAATTTGTCAATACTTCTACGAGCATTGAATATCACAACCGAAGAAGTCATTGGATCCTTAAGAGAGGGTGAGTATCCTCCAACACTCGCAACGTATTGAATATATTGCTGTAGTTATTCATTTTAGAGACTCTGTCATGGAGATTTCTTCAACTAGTGTCCGAGGTATAGATTCTCTTGACTTGATTGGTCATTCAATTTGGTTTCGATGTATCCCCATGTTATGTTTGTGGAAGTGCAATAGTTCATTTCTTTTGGGATTTTTTTCTTTTCATCTTTTTTTTTTTTTTGGGTTGAAGATGATTGTTTTCAGGCCTGGAGAGCAGTGCAGGTATTGCTACGTCATCCTACGTATAATTCCATGATGCATCAAAAATTGCCTGCTATGACATTGATATTCTCACATCAAAATGGACTATGTATGGAATATTTGGTCATGGACCAATAGTTATGGATTTGTGGTGGTAATTAGAGTCATCTCCACAGTGTGTTGTTAAGTACCATTCACAGTTGTTGTTAAGTAACATTCCCCCTTTCCCTTTATCGAAGTAAGCTCTTTGATAAATACCAGATGAGAAATTCCTTTGATAATGGAATATATATATATATATATAGCTTTTGCAGTTGCCTTTCTGCTAACTTACATAATTACAAGTTATGGGAGATTTGAAGTAGAATCTCTACGTTATCCTGTGCTAGTTTAGTTTCTCTCGTAATCTGGTCAATTTGAATGGTTCTCCTATTCTCAACAAGTTTGCACATTTTTTACAATGAATATTGTTGGCTTTTAAACCTAAAGGTACCAGTTTCATTTACGTGACAAACAAAACTAAATTATAAACCAGGAAACGAACTTCCAGTGGAGCTCCTGCAAACTTTACTAAAGATGTCACCGACACCAGAAGAGGAATTGAAGCTTAGGCTTTTTAGTGGCGATATTTCTCAACTGGGTCCTGCAGAACGTTTCCTGAAAATCCTTGTTGAGATCCCATTTGCCTTCAAACGAATAGAATCACTTATATTCATGATTTCTCTTCAGGAAGAAGTTTCTTCTCTCAAGGATTCGTTTATGACACTTGAGGTAAGTCAAAAGTCTCCGCATCTTTTCATGATTGAAGTGAATGTGTTAGGAACACTTTTATTATTGATCCACTATACTGAGTTTTGAACTAGTGAAGCATTAATATATACATCCACGACACAACATAATCTAGTAAGCTTATTGCTTTACTCGCATAATGATGTTTCATTTTGAATGGCAGGTCGCTAGCAACAGACTAAGAAGCAGCAGGCTATTTCTAAAATTATTAGAAGCAGTTCTGAAAACTGGTAACCGCATGAACGATGGTACATACCGTGGTGGGGCACAGGCATTTAAGCTGGACACTCTTTTAAAACTTTCTGATGTCAAGGGAACTGATGGGAAGACAACACTCCTGCATTTTGTTGTTCTTGAGATCATCCGTTCTGAAGGTAAACGTGCTGTTGGGACAGCAAGAACAAGTGGGAGTGTCTCAAGTGTGATATCAGAAGATGCTAGTGAAGATTCTAACCATGCATCTGCAGAACATTACCGTAACCTTGGTCTCCAAGTGGTCTCAGGTTTAAGCAGTGAACTGGAAGATGTGAAGAAGGCAGCGATCTTGGATGCTGATGTCCTAATATCCTCAGTGTGCAAGCTTAGGCAATCACTGACAAAAACCAAAGCCTTCATAGAATCCGACATGAAGAATTTGGAAGAGGAAGGTGAATTCTACAATTCACTTTTGAGTTTTATTGACCGTGCAGAATCCGATATCTCGTGGTTATCTGAAGAAGAAAAGAGGATAATGGCTATGGTGAAGGGCACAGCTGATTACTTTCATGGACAAGCAGGACGGGATGAAGGTTTGCGTTTATTCACAATCGTGCGTGACTTCTTGATAATGTTAGATAAAGTGTGTAAAGAGGTCAGAGAGCAGAGGGCGACAAATCCAAGCAAAGCATTTAGGAAAGAGGCTCAGGCAAGTTCAGCAGCTTCTAAAGAAAGCAATCAGTCTTATGTCCAGCACCAGCAACTATTTCCAACCACTTCAGGAAGGCGGATTGATCATTCCAGCTCAGATGAGGAGAGCCCATCTCCATCTTCATAGCTAATTACCCTAATAGGTAGGTAAAACATTCAGAAAAGTAAGTAATTCTTTTCTATTCTTCTTATAGCCTGTGGCCTAAACAACCACATTGAAACACTGTGTTCTTATAATCATCCTTTCTTACATATTCCAGGTGGTTAGGGATCTATAAGGCATCACCACTGAATGTTGCTTTGCAGAACTTTACCAAACCTGGTCGCTTCGACTTAATTTATCGAACCTCATCCAGCTCGAAGTGTACATAGTTGCAATTAATCGATGTTATTCGATTGTGGAAACAGGATCCACACAAGAGGCAATGTGATTGTGTAATCTGAATGTGCCCCTAAAGAAGACACAACAAAATTGTTATGTACAAAGTAGTGAGTCCATCTAGTTCATACATACTGTAGTTGAAGACTTCTCGATTCTGAAACATCTTTGACATGATCTCATCACTTTGCCTAACAAGGCCAAACATTCTAATGATTCTGTATTTTTCTTGCTACTACTTAGGATTGATTAGTTTCCGATACGTCAGAGGCAATAACTATTTTATAACAAAAGAAAAAAGTTAGGCTAAATGAAAACCTTATCCAACAAAACTTGCCTTCAACTACTAGAGTTGATTTAAGACTATCTTCGTTCAAATCTTTATTCGTGGAGTACATGTAACTAATGTAAGTCTTCGCTGTCACTGACTCGAAATGGACGCATGACTAGCACGTGAGACTTGAGGCTTGCAACCCCATATCACACATAAGTCTACTACTAGCAATAGTATAAATTTAAAACAGAAGACCCATATGATTTAATAATAATGCGTATCAGAAAAATATCTTACAACTTAAGAAATTATGTCACTGCAGATCACTACAATGTAAGATAAATGAACATAAGGAAAGATCATACATAAAAGTAGGTAGGTAGGTCATAGCGAACACTCTACTAGAGTCACTACTGCGAAGTCGGTGGTAGCTAACCTGAAAAAATAAAGTTGAAGGAAATTAGACCTCGCCGAGTAAGCTCACACCGTCTTACGATACCTAATGCTACGCATGCTATCAAACATGAATAACAAATACACACACATCATATTGTACATCCAATCACATCATCAAAACAAATAAATTATTAGGAAGAATATCTATAGGACCCTAATCTCTAAGGATAAAGCCTCACAATACTAAACCTCGAATGGTTACAGGGAGTTAAGCATCACCAACGGTCCAGCTATACTCCTATACTCATAAAGCTATAAGGCTCTCTTAATTCATAGGGGCTGCGAAGAGTCAAGCATCACTAACAGACTAGCTCTCGCTTAAAGTATCCAAAGTCATAAACATCACAAATAAGGGCCCGTCCGGGAGCCAAGCATCAACAAGGATCTACCCATAATATATATAAATATAATAAACAAGCAACTATCATGGTTACAACTAGTGTGCATCCGGTCTTGATGCATACTTATCAGGTGGCACGTCCTACAGATCTCTCCTTCCCCACAATCATAATCATAATCACAATTAAACACATCACACATAATCAGATATTAATCATGTAAGTTACTAAACACATATTCAATTATGAAATGAATGTCATGCATGTATGCAATACCGAACCCAAACATATCCAATCCGATAATTTGATATAGATACATATAATCGCAATAAAACGAGTACGTGATAATACATGTATACATATTCACTATCTGTATATATATATACTCATGAATATGAATGTGGGTATGCATTCATGTGGTCATCTAAACCAGCGTTAAACCTTATTCACTCGCTTTTATGAATATGATAACTGTAAGTTGGTATGAACTTACCTGGTAAGTGTTGTCATCCATCTAAGCCTCGTAATACCAGTCCTTCTCCTGAATTACCTATTAAATTGAAAGGAAATGACCTCAATCAGTGCTAAATAGGAGTTATTGGACTCAAATAACTGCCTAGGTAGCATATAGATTGCGAAAGTAATTCAATTATGTGATTTGGATATTATTCCTATTCTCGATTAAAATTTCCGAGATTTTTAATTAGCAAACTATTGAGAATCTCACCATAGTTCTTTAAAGAAAAATTTTTAGCATAATTTTTAGAAATTTTTGTATAACAATGTTTGAAAGGTTCGCTGGAACAGTATCTTCGGTGGTCGAAATATGCCTTTCGGTCACTGAAAATTTTTTTAGTTTCAGAATTCAACGATTTTTATACCAAAAGAAATCTCTTAATGAGTATAACAACTTTCTCTAAAGTGACATACTCAGATTCTCAACAGATTTAACGAATTAAAGAAAAACAGTCTGAGCTCTAACCTTGCTTTTTCCGGTAATCGGCGGTGATCCAAGCAGCAGTTGACGACGAGATTAGAGGGTTTTTGCTCTTGACATTGAGACTAGTCGATTGGTGGTGGTGGTGGTGACTGGCAACGACTACTAGAAGTGACGGATCGACGATCGATGTTGTTCGCTGACTCTCTTCTTTGATTTCTGTGAAGATTTCGGCAACGATGGGGCTCGAAATGAGTATAGTTGTGACAAGCTCATCGAGATTAAGAGATTGGTATATAGCACTTGCGGGTTTGAGTCACCGATGGTGAAAAATGAGGGAAATGAGATGATTGTTGAATAGTAACTCTTAGGGGTTAAAATAAAAATAAGAGAAAAATGAGAGAGAGAAGAAAAAGAATATGATATATAAATATGGGTATGCTAAAATGGTGCGTTACATTCGCCTCATAAAAGTAAAGTACACTCAATAAATTTGCTTAAACACTAGTCAGTATTATTATATGAAAATAATTAAAAATAGTGATATTTGAGCTACAGTTTTAATATTTTGAATATTGAATTTATTTTTATTTATATGACTAATTTAAAGTGTGCATGATGTAACAAAGATAAAAATTTATAAAAAATAATAATAGAATCACCACTCCTTTAATTTGACAAAACATACGAAATATTAAAAGAAAAAGAATTACAAATTCTTAATTAATAATGTTGAGTTCAAGGCTGTAATTATAAAATGGACTTTTATATGATTGTGCACTTAAACTTTTATATAATCTTATTAATTTATATATATATATATATATATATCAATCCAAAAATCCTTTTGGTCAGGTTTTGAAAAGAAAGCAAACAAGACCTTTTATTCAAAATATTTTAAAATAGAAAAGAATGAAAAGAGAATGCTACCAATCTGGATTCACTAATTTGTTAGTACAAGCGAGAATGTGGGGGTCATTTCACTGACTGGAATGTGCTACTTAACACTCTGACTTAGGCAGAGGTCGGGGGTTTGATTCTTCTTGGTGGCCTTTCTCCACTGTGTCAACTTGAACTTGTCATATGCTTGTGTGGTTTACTTGTTCGTTGTGGTTTGTAGACTATTACATTGAAGTAAGAGTTTACCCAATGCTCATTTAAAGGATAACAACTTCGAGTTCATCCATTATTAAAAAAAAAGATTAGTACAACTATATTTATAGTCTTTAAACTTTAACATTTTTCTACTAAATCTTATAATTTAAAAAAATATCTATTGAAGTCTTATATCATTGTATTTCAATTTAATCTACTCTTTCCATCGGTCTTTGTTAGCAAAAGCCTGATGTAATAAGGAGAAAAAGTCATGTTAAGTGATTTTTAAGACTATATCATCTCATTTATCACATTTATACACTGTTTAACAATGGAGTTATGTCATTTCATGTATACTTTATATACCAACTGTTAAACAGTGTAGTTTTATTATTAAATGATATATAATTGTGATAAATTAAATAACATAGTTTTAAAAATTATCTTTATATCTTCTTAATCTATTTAAATGCTTTGTTTTTCTTTTTATATCAAAATTTCATAATGGATATTGACAAAAAGATTAGATTAAATTAAATATAGAAGTATAAGGTTAAATAAAAAAATTTAAATTATAAAGCTGAATAAAAAAAATTTAAGATTTGAGAACTAAAAAAATAATTGTTCCAAGAGTAATTCTATGAGTAAGAGTATAAGAATTTGAGTTAGATGAACTTCAGCTTTGATTTGATTAAGATAGATTTATCTTAATTTAGGAATTTCAATATATGCATAGATGTTTAAGAGTTTAAAGGGGCAAACCTAAAATTTGGTTAACATGAATTTTCACTTTCATTCTTTTTTTTTTCTAGGTTTACAAATTTGAGCTTGTATACGTGTTAATTGATTGATCTTTAATGGAAACATGAGTTAGGGTATAGTAAAATGTTGCCAATAAGAAGAACTCTAGTATTTAATTTCTATTTAAAATGAATATGTCTTTATTAGGTTTAAATTTTAAAATTTACCATAAGAATTAGACTATAACATTGATTTATTTTTATATATTTGACTCAGACTAAAATTCAAGGGTATTTAATTTGTCAACCAATGATAATATGGAAGACTTAGAGTTTTAACAAAATAGTGGTTGACTTCATGAAATCTATTTTAGATTTTTGACCTATATTTTCTTGGTATAAACATTTGTTTTTTCCCTTACATTTTTCTTATCCTTTATATAAGACCTATTAATACCCAAGAGGGGAGATTTCATCAATTAGGTGATGATTGCAAGCCTGAGCAATTTCAACCACCTAATATACCTTTTTCCTATTTATGTACTAACGATGCAAGAATTACTTTGGATTAACCAAAATTCTTGGATCATACAATCCAGTGACATGAAAAGTGTTGACATGTTTTCTTTTTATTATCAATTTAAAAAATTTCTAAATTAACAAACCAAATTGGTTTTGTGTATATACAATCTCTAAACTAAAATTTAACCTTGATGTTATGAAAATTCTTATGGCAAATGCTCATAAAGTAAATATAAGGAAGTACAAAAAAAAAAAAGACAATCGTAGGATAGGGTACGGAGGATACTTACATGATTTTTATAATAATTCGACAATAACTTTAATTGCCTGCGTCTACTCTCTAATAATTTTGTTAGATATTTTAATAATAATTAAAAATAAATTAAAAATCTTTTTAGGTAGAAAGTAATCCTTTACAAACCCAATCTTTCTTTGATAATGGTGAAGAAGTACCTTGTATAATTCTTTGTCAAGGTAAAGAGGAATTTTTGAATCAATCCTAACTTAATAAACTAAAAAATCTCCTTTATAAACAAATTATAGTTCAAAAGTGTTTCACTTGAAAAATTTAATAGCCAAAGAGATAAAAAGCTTTTAAAGATGAATGATATAAATGAAAACCTTTTCTTGAAAGCTTGCAAAACAAAAATTATTGGAATGAAATTACAAAAAACCAATCTCTTTTGCTCAAAAACTTAAGAATGCATAATGGATGCTTAAGAAATAACTGTGATCACTTTTGATGCTCAAAAATACATTAAAACTTCATAAAGATTTTTCAACAACTATTATACCTATTATTTATTGAGTTTGCAAGCTTAAAATACCAATTAGAAACAAAAATCCAATTGTTTTCTCGAGATTGGACCTAGTTATTGTCTAACTTTTTACATATTTAGTCGACCAATGCTTATAGATAGATCAACTAGTGACCCATTTAACTGATCAATCAATCTTGCTTAAAAAATATATATTGCTATACTAATAATCAATATCTGGTTGACCAAATACATAAAAAAAAGTCAAAACATCGACCTAACTCCAAATACCAGTTGATCGATTATTTTACAAAATTGTTTCTTAGATTTTGCAACATACCAAACCAATCCAGCCACCACCAAAATCAATTCTTTTGTTTCAAACATCAATTCACACAATTTTCAAAACTTTTTCAAAGTAATTTTGAATATGAAGACCTTTCAATTTAACTAAAAAACAAATTATGTCTTGATTTACGACAATTTAAACACATTTTGAAAACTTTCAAATTATAGTCACTTTCAAATCATTCCTAAACATTTCAAAACCATTTATTCTACATAAAAAATTAATCTAAATAAGTTTTAAAACTATTTCCAAGGTTGTTTTAAATGCCATGATGTTTCAATTAACTTAGCTATAAAAACTTGCCTTAGTTAGCAAAAAATTTATGTACTCTTAAAAGTATATGCAATGCAAATGCAATTTAAGTCCATATGATTATCAAACTTTCAAGTAAAACTTATAACCAAGTCTAGACTATCTAAATAAAGGTCTTGGAGTTGCCAAATTGCTTGATTTTACTTTGTACTTATTTTTGGTCTTTAAACTTTTTACTTTAAACTATCACCAAATCATCCTTTACTGAACTCATTCTTCAAAAACTTCATCATAAAGCAAATGATTAGTGATAATAATGCTTTTCTATCATCAAACCAAGAATGGAATCTCCTTTCAACACTTTCCATTTATTTTGTTTTGAAAATTACATTTTCAATTAGTAGTATGTTTACTTTAAACCAATTTTATCTTTATATATTAGGTCAGTTTTGAATATTAGATATGTTAAAATTTATTAATTTGTTTAAATTCCATTTAATGGATTTTTTTTACTTAGTCTTAAATTTAATTATAAATTAGTCTTATTTTCTAAGCATTAACTTTTTGCATCCAAAGAAAATTTTAAGTTATTTTTATGAGAGTTTTAGTTAAATTTGAAATAAAAATGATAGTGAGGTCAAAGTTGTGAAGGAGAAAATTCTAGGGTTGGATTTTGAAAGAAAAAATAAGGACAAAATTGCATTCGATAGAGGACTAAAATGAAGAAACAAAAATTGAGGGTTATAATGAAGGAAGTAAAAAGAAAGTTAAAAATGGTTGGAGCAGGAATAAAAACTGAGAAAAATAAGAATGGAAGCATATGATATTTTTTGTAACACCAAAATGACATGAATGTGGTTGTAAGTGGAGGTTTGACAACCTTATCTTTCAAATGAATAAAAAACAAAACGACAAGAGAAAAACAACACAAGAGGCATTGGACAGGCGTGCAAAGTGACAGATAAAGGCAAAAGAAACAAAATGAAGGAATACCAAACTATATGGATTATTTGTGAAATGATTGTGCACAACAACAAATAAAGATAATTATGAAAAAAATACTCTTAGAAAGTTAAAACAACGCAGCAACACATAAGGAGGTTAAGTGAAACGACATGAATTGAAAGGGGAAAATGAAGAGAAAGGAGTTATTGTAGTGTGAAAAATGTCGAAGCAAGACAATTAGTTGACTCCTACGAATAAGAAGGTTGGAAGTCTCCTGCCCTCTACTCTTCGACTGGCTGCTCTCCAGTGATTAGGTCGATACTGTACCTGTATCGATTTTCAACTCTAAATAGTATCATACCGTTGTTGACCAATATCAATATCGATATCCGTTAACTTTTTAAAATTATAAAATAGTCCTTAAATTATGTAAAATCTACAAAATGATTCGTATATATATTATGTATTCTCTGTAAATATAATTTCAACATATTTCAAACATTCAGCAAATATAATAACTATAACATAATTTTGATGTAATATTTGTACTCATTAATAAAAATTTTCATATATTTCTTAAATAAATTACAACCTTAATTAATATAAGAAAAATAATAATCATCAAACCATTATAAATTAATATCAATACATTAAAACATAATGAAATTTTACAATATATGACAAACAAATATTTTATTTATTTATATTAATTCTAATTTTCATCTATTTCTCAAATAAATATCAACCTAAATTAATATAACAAAAATAATGGAAACATAGATACACATTACTGTATATTAATAAATTAAAGTATCTTTAAGTAATAACCTTTAATCATGAACTCCATAAAGCAGAATTGAAGCCTAAAAAAAAATTAATAGTTAGCATATGTAAAATTTAACGTATATATCAAACATTATAAAGAAGAGGAGAATAATTTAAAAATACATAAATCTTCATTCTCCATGCTGTTGATCACTAAAATAAAGCTGGACGCACTTATCATCTACTACAAAATCCTCATTAGGAAGAGAAACTTGATCACCACCCTTATCCAATATCATCTCAGCAAATGACATATCATCATTCTCCCAACCAACATCAGTATGTCCTTGCAAGTCACTCTCATTTAGAAGATTTGGCTCCTCATATAACTAATTAGCCAAAGTATCAATATGATTTAAAGAAATTGGATCATTAACACTAATTATTTTACTCAGAGTCCTAGTAAACAAATAAAATCAAATTACTAAAGAAAATTCTAGAAATAATATTGAACATAATAATAATAATAACAAAAACAATACCTCTCTTGAAGTTTCAGTTGTATCTAATGTAGACTAAATCATTCAACCTCTTATGTCCAATCTATTCCTCTTCGTGGAGTGGATGAACTCAAACATGCTCCAATTTCTTTCACATTCAGTTACACTCATATGCTGACTTAAAATATGAATTGCGAACCTTTGCAAATCCAGAACATTATTGTCAAAATGGTCCCACCAAGAAACTATAAGTTTTTAAAAAATAAGCTTATAAACAAAATGAAGAAATAATTAATTTTAAAACAAATAACAAAAATAAAGAAATATATACTTAGATTGACCTTCTTTCTTTATCGTAATACTAAAGGCAACTTGAAATCACCAATACCCTCTTTATACGCCATTATCTGTGAGCTGAAGAGGTCTTGCATCATCTTATGATTAAAAATAGTGGTGATGGTCCTTAACATCCCCCTATTAAACTTCAACTCTCTTATAGTAGTTGTACGAGAAGTATACACCTGGATTAAGGGATGCCCTAATAGTAAATAACGGACTGTACAACTAGTTTTCCCATTTGGTATGAATGACAGATGGGAAAGGATTGTACAGTGCATGTATGTTTTTCAAATTTACCTTTATAGCTTTCTTTGTCCTCTCTATGGAATCATAAAAATATCCCATCATTAGATTTTTATCATTATCTACTAAACGAAGGACTTTAATCAAACGCTTACAAGCTCTAACCATAAACTGATAGTTAGATCAAAACCCCCTGTCCTCAACAATAATGGAGGTAATCTTAAATTCAGTATTAGACTTAGCATACTAAGAAGCTACCTATCTATCACTAGTAAACATCTGTTGCAACTCCTTCTTTATCATAAAAAAACTTTGTAGTTTTAGAAAGTTGATGAAAAATCTAGTACTTGTAGGGCAACATAAGTTCCTCCTACTAGTGAACTCCCTCCTTATCAAATTCAACATTTGTGTACGATTATAAATAAATCTTATTACCTTTGTTGTCTTTAATATAGTTTCTGTTATCACAAGAAAATGTCTACTATCTCCAAGACTTCCAACATCAATTCAAGATAGTGAGCAATATATGGAGTCCAATAGAAAGAGTATATGCACTCTGTAACCTCATACTAACTAATTTTGTTAGCTGCATCATTATTAGTGATGAACAGAACAATATTCTCAGGTCTAACTTCATTAATAACTTTATCAAAAAAGTTAAATCAAATAATCAATATTCCTAGTCATGCCAGATGTATCAACTGACTTTAAAAACAACGTCCCTTTGGATGAATAAGCCAAGAAATTGATGTAAGTCTCCTTATTCAGGATAGTTCAACCATCAAACATGATAGACCACTCATAATGAACCTAAGTCATCCTTTTCTCTTTCAAATAGTATCTTATCTCGTCAACATACTTGACAAGAAGTTTACCTTTATAGTCATGCATCAAAGGAGCCTTATATCCCAAACCATAAGAGGCAATGGCATCAATTATAGGCTGATAACAATATGATTGAGTAGCATTGAATGATAGTCCTACATCATTCCACCATTTAGTCATAGTCATTTCTACTTGTTCACCTCCATTCCTTGTTTACATGATAGCATGCATAGATTGTTGGGATCCTAACGTAGAGTAAAAAAACCAGTAAATGACATTTTTTTTTGTTTAACCTCACCACTACCTAAACCACTCCCTTCTTGCTAGGTAGAAGGGATAGAAAATCCTCCAACATCAGAGCCACCAACGTCCTCCCTACTATCATTAGCTTCACCAACTTTGAAAAATGAACTCATATTTCCAATGCTAAAACTCATTATGCTCTTTTATCAAAGTCTTTATTTGCCACTTCACACCATAAGGAACCTTCTGACAAGGCTCCACATCGCCCTTTATTTCAACCAAATGCCTCTTCAATCTTGTGATTCCTACACCTTTTAAAGTTTTACCAAAATAATTATATATAATATAGTGTCTCAAACCAAAACTAGGAACCAATGTACTGTAAGCCTATGCTAGATCATTGAATCTCCCTGAAGAGATTGAAATATCACCAGTAGTGCTTGATATTGAAC
>JAOXYD010000136.1:15300210-15314847 GCA_028565735.1 Pinacopodium congolense
ACTTTTTAACAATATTTGATATCTATGTTGATGACTATTTGATTGTAGAAATTTTAAATGAGATTTAGTTGTCTTTGGACTAAGGACAAAAGATTAAAAGTTCAAGAAGTTAAAACCATACGAATCACGTCAAATAAAACGATCACGAAAGTCTAATTTGACTAAAACAAATGTGAGACTTGATTTCATTGATTTTCTTAGTTTTTCAAATAATCAAACATCTATTACAAGAGCTCACAAATAATTGCCCCTAAATATTATTGCGCGTGTGTTTATTTCTTCTACTGAAAAAGGGCTGCAGGTTTTTTTTATATAAAAAAAAAAAAGTGGCTGCAGTTAGTATCAGGGCCCGTGCTGAATTACCCTGAGACACACATTCATCCTTTTACCCATTTGGAAAATTAATATTAACCTCTTAAAGTGTGAGTTTGGGTTGGACATCAGACTAGAGTAAGAAATATGGGTATATTCTTCATTCCTTTATAAAGAAATAAAAAATGCTTTACTAACAACCATGTAATGAAGAATTACAACTTAACAGATTATAAAGGGTAAAAGACAAAAACCCTAAAAACTGTACAAAGAATGGGCTGGTAGGGGTGATGTTATGGAATGATTTTTCGCCAACTCCCGTGCTAAAGGGCCAGTTGTGACCTAAAAATGAGAAACCATTCCAATCTACTCTCCAAATCTGTCATTTGCTGCTTACTAATCAAGTACAGCTTCCCTTATCAACAGAACAAAATTCCACCAATTCCTCATCGATCCCATCCATATGGCATATTACACTGCATGTCTGTGTTTTAACCAATACAACATCTCCTTGTCTATTGGTGTGCTGTTTACAATTGAATCAAACATCGGGCTGCCAAAAACTTTTGGATAACTCTTGAATGACCATATTTGATCTTTGGGCCATGGTCTCTGTGGATACTTCTCCTGAAAACGCAAAAGCAAACAATACCAATTATAGCTAATTAAATCAATTGCAACATTCATCATCCCTATTGCTTAGTATTCTATCCACTGTTTCAGTTTTCATGTCCATTTCTTAGCTTCTACTTGAATGGACTCCCTAATTCGCTGAATTGACTGAAGACAGCATTAGTACCACATCACCGGCAAACTTGCTATAACTCCCTAGACAGACATTATACATGTCTTGTTTTTTAATAGGTAACTGTTAACACAAGGCATTTATTTTACTAGCAGCCTGAAAGTCAAAAAATAAATTATGCTTTTAGAAGTTCCAACACCAAGCCTTTTCTTAAACAGAAGATAGGACATGGATAGGCGAACACCAAGCCTTTTCTTAAACAGAAGATAGGACATGGATAGGCGAACACCAAGCCTTTTCATAAACAGGGGATAGGACAACTCCAGAATTTCATATTCCTTAAAGCCAAGCCAAGATCATACAATAGGCTGGAGGAAATATACACTGCTTATTTGGCAGACATGAATGAGGAACAGGGTTTTGCCTACCATCAAAACATGAATTTAAAACCTGAGTGGAAAGAGCTATCACTACAACAAGCAATAAATGTCTAAATAATTGAAGAGAATCTGAAGAACAGATAAACATGGTATCCATCAAACTTACCATCCTTTCCAGCATTAACTTCACTGTCTTTGGGCCATATAATCGCTGCTGAGATGGCTTTTGAACCTTGACATAGAAGGATCCAATGTCTGGTAATGACAAGCAGCCCCTACTGGCTTTTATGAGGCTACAATCTGGGTCAGCATTTGTCTGGATATGCCAAAAAATCAACTGCCCCATGCAAAAGTTCTCTCCATAGGCTTTTCGATACTCATGGATGCCAGGCCCCAATTTATCAGCATATTTTGGTCCTAGGTCAAGTGGACTGATGTAAACGGGTGGTGAAGTAAATTTCTCGTATTCCTGCAATATTCATAGTTCTTTCAGGAACAAACATTGACAACTCCTTAATTACATTTCAAGGTAGCTAGTGCCAGAAAACAAGTTAAAGAAGGGAAGACTAGTAACAAAAGGACTTACACGCAGTCTAAAGAAGCACTTTGTATATGCATAAACATGGATCAAGTCAGCTGCAGCATCATGCCGACACTTGTTCGTGCTAGGAAGACTTCTAACCTCATCCCTCAACCTTTTAAAAGAATAAGTTTTATGAAGTGTTCATTCCACACAAACAAAATTGAAAACAAATACAAGAAATATAAGCTACTAACCACAGCAAAGATTTCTGCAGCTCCTTTTGTAAGTCACCAGAATTGGATGGATCATGTGCACGAATCTTGGTCTTAAGATCATTTAGAGTGTCAACATCTATATGGGGAGCCACACTCTGAAGAAGTTCATCAACAAGTGATCCCTCTCCTTTCCAGAGGAAGCAAACGGTTTCTTCAGGGCTTAATCTCTCCAGTGGAGGTGGAGATTTCTTTGGGTCACCAAAAACAGACCTCATTACATAGCTCACCTGTAAAATGGCATTCAAATGATCAAATGTTCAAAATGGGTGACACTATACATAATGTATATATATATATATATATATATGTAAAACAATAACCACACCATGTAATTTTCAGGAAAGATAATAGAAAGAATAGAAATGAGCTCAAACATCAGGCGCAAGTTCAGTTGGGGAAAGGCATTCTGCTTCAAATTCTCATTTCAGCATCGAACGATTAGTGTCAAATGCAGATACGATATTAAGGTGCTCCACAGAGAGCAATATATGAAAACCTAATTTCTGTTTCTTAAATGTAAGTATTTTTGAATTTTTCAAAATGTACTAAAAATTTAAAAATTACACAAAAATGAGAGATCTCAATTGTTTTCCAACTTCCCAAGTAGAAAATGATGCATTAGAACATAAAGCTCTGGTTTTTACTTTCTCTGGAAACCTACTAAAATTCATACAAGTGAACAGGCCAACCATCGAAGGAAGTTGACTGCAACAGTAGGTTCCAGAAAAGGTTCCAAATTTTTTTACGATGTCTAGCACTTTCTAGACACACATTTATAGCCCAAATATTACATGCCCAAAAGTTCACTCAGAGAAGGGTTATGCTCTAATGAACAAAATATTGGCATCATAGATTAACTTCAGAGGGATGTCCACCTTATCAAGTGTAACAGCCAAATTCTGGAGTCTCTGGTTGTAGACACCTTCAGCCTGCCTCAAGCAAAACGATTCACATGAATATTCTGAGGATAACTTTAGGCATAATCCATATAAATACAGAGTCTAATTGCTTACCTGAACCTCAGCATCACTTCTCTCAACCTCTAGACATATTTCTGCTACATATTTCCTTTTTTCTTCTAAATTATGCTTTAGAATTTCCTCAGGAAGTTTTGTTCTTTCCAGATTTATGAATCTCACCTTCAGATTGGGGGGGAAAGGAGAAATAAATGAAAGAAACATTACAAAAAAAGCAAATCCCAATAATTAAAAAGATGGAAAGCCAAGGGTTATAAAGAAACAAACCAGACGAGCAGAATATGCAACCAACCAATCCGGCAAACCACCAAGCAGACAACTGCCTAAACCAGCCCTCCCTAAGTCAAGATAATCTTCTTCAGATACACAATTTAGCTGACAAGCTTCAAACATTAAATAATGCCGATCCAGAAACCCATGCCAATCCTTCATCACCTAAAAGAAGGATACACTCCATCATCAACATGGTTTTTGGAAACAGGTGTAAAATATTCACAGTTCAATCCTGTTTCTGAATTCAATATCATAAACAGAAGTTTATGGCAGGCTGTACCTTTTGGAAAGCCCCTTCACCTGTCAAATTTAAGTAACTGCCTCGACAAACTTGGCTGCCACACAAACAAACAGATGCTTCATATTCTTCCTTGCTCTGCACATGAAGTCATACATCAGGCATGAAATGTGAACTGCTATGTGGTATAAACAACACCGTATAAAAGGCACACCTCTGTAACAGAATTATAATCAAACGTGATCTCCTCGCCATATTGGATTTCACGCACTGTATAAATTCCAATTTGATACTGACCATCCACAGCAGTAACTCTACATTCAAAAAAAAAATGTAGGAAATATATCACAGGCCATATGACTGTAGCAGTAAATCAAAAGCAATTGTTGTACTTTTTCTCTTTGTACATAAAACAGGAGAAAACATCAACCATAAACAAATTATTCAAAGGGACAAGCTTACGAGAGCAGAAGCAACAACAATCAACGACTAGAGAAACTATAATTGAAAGAGTAACAAACTTGAGTTGAACATATTCTTATAATCTGCTTCCAAGTAAGAGAAAAGTTTAGCACTGCATAACACCATCCCTTCAAAGATCACTGGCTTGTCACAGCCAATCATTCTCCATTAATAACAAAAGGTTACTCAAGGAATCAATGATGCATTTCATGCTGTAACGAGTTAGAAACTACTGAATTCCTAGGCCTGGAAGGAATATCAAGTGTGACAAAAGACATTGAAAGTTAATGCAGCACATATATATATGGCACCGCAAATATGTGTCAATTAGATCAAAAAGATTGAAATAGTCCTTAATCACATAGTTTTTAGTTCTAAATAACTCAATGATGACTTCCAAATGTGCAGAAGGCAATGCAGAAAATAAGGATGAAGAAGTTCATTAATCAGCGAGAAGACTACCACAGAACGTAAATATGGAACTGAGCAGCAAGGATAAAAATACAATAAGACTCACTTTGCTTCACAATTAGGCCTGCATGAGTGACAAATGCGACTTGCATAGTTTGCTTTGTGCATAGCATCAACAACAACTAAATCATAACCATCAGCATCACCCTGCCAATAACATAGAAGATTAAATAATCATAACCAGTCAAGTATCAACTGTGAAGTGCACATAATAGCAAAATAACTCGAGTTCAATCACCTTGGGCCTCTCCATATAGATGTTGTAAAATTCTGGAGCTGGATCTTTGTTGTCTTTCTGTAAAGAACGGATCCCATCTTGCTTCTCAAACCACTTCCATGCAGGATAAACCTACAAACATTGTCTCAGTGATCACCAAACACAGGAGGACAGACTTGTTACCAAAGCCCAACAAATACATACATAAAAGCATGCATGCATTTAAACCAAGAAACATACGCTTATAAAGCATATATTTCCAGTAAATCCCATAATAACTGTCACTACAACTCATACATTTCCAAATAGTCATAATTAAAATATTTGACCCTACATGATGTTGAAAACACACCCTTTTCCACGACATATATGATGCAGTCAGAAATCATAAAGGTTTTACATTGCATTTTGCTGATTACAACCTCCTGGTTGTGGAAGAGGGTGTCTCAATACATTACCTTGAATATAAGTCTGTGGACACAAATTCAAATTTACAAGAGAGAAAGAGAGAGAGATAGAGAGAGAGAGAGAGATTAAAGTTCACTGTATACATATAACTTGAGATAGTTGTATTTTCTCTATGTATGATATTGAAAACATAAGTTAATGATCAACTTTATATGAAGAAATTGCATACAGCTCTAAAACGTGAATTTCCATTATTAGATCATACCTCTCCCAAAAACTCCACAACAAAATCATCTTCTCCAAAACCGCCTTCTTTATTGCAAACAACACCAAGGCCCTGATAGTAAGAGAACAGAAATGATTAGCAAACTGAAGGAGAACACAAAGGTAGTAAAATTTTCCATAAGACAGTTGACAAAATAAGTGTTAAATAGATGATGTGCTACACCTTCCTGTAGGCAACATACTTGTCGTCAGGACGACTATCAATAGCCCTCAGAATACCCCTGCACATTCTCAATGTGCGTACATTACAGTCTTCCTTGGCAGCCTTCTCAATCTCTTCAATAACAGGCCGCAAAGGATACACCATTGGAGTGTTCCCAGTGCCAGTGAAGTGCCTGACTTTCTGATTCAAAGTTCGGAGGAGCGCATCTTCAATAAACAAATGCTTGTCCAACAAAGGCCAATCCAGTTCTTCAGGCATGGAATCAAGCAAAAGATTATGGGTATAGGGATCAATTCCATACACTTCTTGCTTTAGAACTTCATCACCAAGCCATTTTCTAGGCTTGTATTCCTTGACTTCAGGAAGTTCCATATCCAATTCATCAGCACCATTTTTCTGGGCATCAAGTTTCTCAATGAAGTCATCTGGCAGAGATACACACATCTTCCTTTGGACATTCTCCTCATCAGCTACAATGACATATTCGTCTATAACTTCATACTTCCTAGTGACTGGAGGAACCAAACTAGCCTTTGTCATGCGAGCACCCCATTCACGTTCATCGGTCACAGTATCTAAATCGTCATCCACATAATATCCATCTCCTCTTGACTCTCTACTACAACGTCCTGACAGGAAATCCATATCACTTTCTGTATCTGATGTATTACTCTCAGTTCCACTCCTTCCATCTTCAGAAGACATGTTAGAGTCATCCGAAGTTTCACTTCCTGAGTCCATAGACTTTCTATTTAATTTGGATAAACGTCTTCTGATTTCTCTATCAGATGCATACTCACCACAATCAAGACTACCATTTGCAATAGAATTGCCATTACTCCGGTTCATATTCTTCCTGTCAATAAATAACTTCTTCTTATTATATCTCCCACAAGAAGAGACTAATCCTTCAGACAAGTCATTTTTCCACGAATTCATCAGCTCGTCTCTTTCATATGAGAACTTTGAACTCTCCTCCAAATATGATGCTAGTCGGAGAAATAAAGCAATAACGCGATTCATGTCTCCAGCACCTCGATTCTTGGCTCTATTTCAGAGATACATGTTAAAAATAATAAATTGAAGATGAAGAAAAGAAGAAATATGCATTTCTAGTAGCGTGTAATTTCCCCTCTTCTACAATCAAAGCATCCACATCAAGGAGCACAAATAGACATTTAAAGCACACAGAAAGCAGTGAATGGTTTGAGGAGAAGAACCCCAACTCAAGGGGTATTCCCATTCTTGATCAACCATTTTGATGTAGGAATGATGAAGCACTACATGATGGTGTAAATCAATGCCTAAAAGCAGTAAACACCATGTCCTTTTCTCACTAAAGCACCAAATGTAGAAAACTGGCAACATGGATGCGTATTTAAACATAATTCATAAATCAATCCTAGTAAAAACCATCCTGATTTAACGGTATACAGAAACAGTATACTGAAACGGTAGTACTAGCTTAGGAATCATCTGCTATTCCCAAAACAAATGAAGGCTAAGGCATGTTACAGCCACAAACATGTAAACAAGTAGAAATGACTCACTTGATTGCATCTCTGCACATTCTACTGATATCCTCCTTAACAGACTTCAATCCATGTCCTATGTAGTAGCCACTTTTCATCCTATCCTCAATTTCAGCCACCTGATACAGGAAGAGATAAAACTATCTTAGGCAAATTCAAAGCAGAAAATATCACAACATGTGAAGATTTTCAGTACCTTGGGAACAAAAAATTCAAATGTGTTCTCCTTCATAATGTCCTTCAAACCTGAAGCAAGGAAACCCGCCATTCTTTTATAGCCATTTCCAGATTTTTTGATAGCCCATTGTCTTATGCGAGCATCCCTAGAAAGAATTGATGATGATTTTCGAGCATCAAACAATTTCGAGCGCTTGTACAAATTACGTCGGAATAGCTGGTTTGAATCTCTTTTACTAACACTATCAAAATATTCCTTCAGTTGACCATAATCATCTGTATCACTACTCAGAACCTTTGTTTTATTGAGTGTAAAACTTTTATCATTGATCTGTTTAAGACTCCTTATTTTTGAATGAGGCTCCTCAGGAAACCCTGTACCACGCAAAGGGCGGCTCTTTAACCAGCTGATGCTTGGGAATTGAAGGATCAATTCTCCAAATTGGTTACAGCCTCTAAGATCAACAGATGATAAAAATGGAAAAGCGTGAAGAACATCCTCAAGCATGTCAGGAGTAATATTCGTGCAACCTACCAGCACCAATGAATTCAATTTTTCTTTATTATAACCACTCTGCAAGCAAAATATTATATTAGCCAGACAAAACATAGAAACTTCATAAGGACATAGTAGAGTAAGATATGGATCCAATTACCATTATTTTCCAGATAATTGAGTCAGTGCAGCTAGGGCCCATGGATGTAAAGTTGACCTGTCTTGAAATATTCTTGTAAAAGCAGATAGCAGCTCTCCAATGTTTACAAGTTAAAGAAGCAAAGGCAAGAGCTTTCAGGTCAGATCTCAAACAATGAAAGATTCTTGCCAGAACATGACCATCCAGTAAACCCCAGCTTCCCATCTCGGTCATAAAAGATTCTCTATGGAAAGTAGTATCGCCACATAACTCTTCAAATCCAGGTTCATCCCTCTGAAATGACTGCAGGTCACCTTCCACTTCATAGTCTTCATCACTCTCACCAAGCTTCATCCTTGTTTTATTACCAGCAGGCACTCCAATTTCTGATTTCAAAACCCCAACCACCAAAAATAAAACAAAGAAGAAGATAGTCCCCACAAGAACAAGAAAGAATACAATGCATCAGATGAATTACCGTAGTAACAGTTAAGAAATCATGTAAGCATAAACAAAGGGAGAGAAACTGAATCAAATGAAGAAAAGAAAGATAAATTCTCGATGATTTGCATGGAATTGCAGACATGCTAAATGAATAGTATAATTTTCATTGACACACAACAGCATTGTGCGTGAATAAGAAGTTCACCTAACTGTAGCACAAGTTAGTTTTTTAAACCATGTTCAGGTCAATGAAAAGCATTAATTCCTTATTATGTGCAAATTAAACATAGAATTTATTTTTTCCCCTTCCTTTACTTACCATTATGTATTATCCTGCTAAAAAAGGCAGGGAAAAGAGTTCGAAGTGTACAAGTATAAAAATCTCAAGATTAAACAAAAGAACTCTGTGTTTTCAGTTAATTCTTCTCACTAGAGTCGTTATACTAATGGCCTCAAAAGATTGAAGCATAGAACAGTGTCCATAAAAAAGATTTCCAGCAAGCCCAATAACGTATAATTTAATAGTATAAAATAAGAGGCTAAGACCAACAATTTCCAAAAGAGTCCAAAAAGAAAATGGAAAACAAAGGATAGTAAGGTCAAGCTGTTTCATCTATCAATCCCGATAAAAATGGCAAGTGAAGTATACTTGAAAAGAAGGGAAGAAACAAGACAACTGATGTGTCAACTTTTACATAAGAGATACATTAACTGAAAGTAAAAGGACAAAAGTGCAGTCAAATACACTTGAAAAGGTGAAGGGAAGAATCAAGATAACTGAAGATGTCAGCTTTTACATAAGAGATATATTAACTGAAGAGTGAGTTGATGGTTTATTGCACTTATTTGGCATCATAGTAGAATGAAAATAAGTGCCATTCTTTTGCAATTTGGAAAATTAAAAGAAGGATAGTATATTTCCATTAAAAGCAGACTTTGTACATTGGTTAACATGCAGATTCGTACCTGATTTCCAGTATGTATGTCTGTCAATCTCTTTCTTAGGTTGTCTTGCATTAATCCAAGGATCCAAAACTTCGTTTATGACTGCAGCAAACTCCCGGCTCTTGTATGATTTCATTACCAATTCATGCAGCTTTCCACGGGAGTAGCCTATAAACTGTGGATGCTTGCTATGAAACAAATTGGAATTCGGATTGCTATTACTATTATACTCAGAGAGAGCTCCTGACCATTTGTAAGATGGCTCAGCATTCTCGTGTTGAACTTTTATGTTAGGATCCTCTGTGCTGGAGATAATTGGAACCCATACCCTATCAAGTTTCCTGAAGACACTGCTACACTTTTGGATAGCACCTCGTTCTGCCAGAACCTGCAGCTCTGAAAATGCAAAAGGCCCTTGTTCATGTCCAGCAGCATCAAGGTAGTACCAGTCACCCAAATGCAATTGCAAGTCATCAACTGTGCTCAGACGATCTTTAGGAGTGCTAATGACAGGCATAGACTTCCAAGATCCATGTGAACCTTGGTCATTAACAATCCTTGGGAAACAGTCAATTTCTGCCATTGATCTCTTGACATCATTAGCTGCAGAGTGTGATCGGGTAGACCTGGAAGTGTACCTGTCTTTTCCTCGAGCTTTCGTACGTGGTTCAGAAACAAACAAACCTTGGTCCTTAACTACACATGCATTTATCCTGATAACAGACAGTGTGGTTCCCTTCACCCCTCTTACTGATCTGCCAACACCCGCACATTCATTCCTCTCATCTGAAGAGGAATATGCCCATAGAGGAAGGTCAAGCCTTCTGCTCTGGGAAGGATAATACAAATCATCTTTTCTTTGCCACCTAGGATCCTCCAACCCAGACTTTGCCATCTGGCATAAAGGAAAACCACCATTGAGAACAAATTTCCTCCTCAGAAATCTATCCTGAACAGCCTCATCATTCCTCTTCCAATCCCCACCCTTGCAACACCAAGGGTCATAAAAACAGTCATTAGTATCAGCCAATTCTGACAGGTGATCTTTCCCAAGGACTGTACCTAAACTCACTTCAATAGCTTCTTTTACTCTCATGTCAGAACAACTCGACACCTTATCACTATTTTGTTCATGCTGTTCCGTAATTCCAGTAGGATGCAGATTGAACCCTGTATAAAGGCAAGGATAAAATCTGGTCAACAATCTTAGCGTAAATACACTTACATACAACTGGAGCACTTGGCAGCACCAAAAGCATATACAAAAAAGATCAAAAAAGCCTGTAAAGTTTTAATAGTTGAATCATCCACTGTATATACAAAAAAGATCAAAAAAGCCTGTAAAGTAGTAATAGTTGAATCATCCACTTTATACACAAAAAAGATCAAAAAAGCCTGTTACGTATTAATAGTTGAATCATCCACTTTTTTAAGTTAAATGTTAACCCTAGCAAATACTCTTGGTTTCTGATATACTCCCGCCTTCATACTTATTGACCAAAGTGCATACATTTCACAAAGATGATCTAAGAGTTGACAAGATCATGAAGAATAAAGAAAAGTAAAACCTGCCATGCCAGAAAGACAAATGAAAATTGAAAATGTCAAGGTGAGGCTTAGAACATTTCAAATCTAAATAAAATAGACAGTAAGATTAAAATTCTATGCCAACCCCTTAAATCTGGCTCTGCCGATATTCTAAAAATGCTATGCATCAAGGCCAAGATATATCACTAGTACATAATGCATATAGAACAAAGACAGCTGGCATTTCAAGATAATCTATAGAAAAGAAAGGATGATTCCACATTAAATATAAAAAAAAACTTCTTAGGGTGCACAAAAACACTAAACTGTTAAAAAGAAAAAATTATGCCTATCAAATGAAGCCAAATACTACCAGCATACTAGATGGCAAGGTGGTAACTCCAATATTAATAAACCAACCATTGTGACTAAAAAAAAAAAAAGGTCAAAATTTCGGTATGCTTATAGTTATTAAATTGAACCCGAAGAAAGAAAAGCACTAATTAAACAAGCTGCGCTGACAACTTCAAGCAGCTAAACACTTACCTTCTGATTTTTCCACTCCCTCCCATGACACATGCTGAAAAGTTGTTTGTAAAACTTCTGCAAAATTATGAATTCCAATATTATCCATCAGAGAAAGTAAAAGATAGAAGATTGACGAATAAATAAAAGTAGTATTTTTAGAAAATAAAAGGGATATAAAAGAAGTAAAAAGACCACCTCCAATAGTCTCCAGTTCCCTTCCAGGAATAATTGTAAAACCTTCCAATAGAGTTCTAACCCTGTCATCAATGTGGAGATCTTCTAATGGCTCAGAAACAGCTGCATAGTCATTTGGCCCAGATGATTCACCAATCCTAGAACCATACTGGCCAATATCAACAGTATCTGTCTCTGCCAAAGGATTACCAGGTGCCTCTGGAGGGCTTACAAGTTGAGTTACCATGTCTGAGACAATGGACGGGAAATGTACAGTTATAAGGGGCGAGACAGCATTCTCAATGGTTACCCATCTGTCACCGTCCAAGTGCTTGATCAAATGATCAGACACAAGAACTCCTTCATCCACAAGTGACTTGAGGTCGCATAACTTTGAAGGGCCTCGATCAATACCAAAGCAATCAAGGTAATACCACTTACCAATACAAGAATCAGTAACCACAGGAATATGAGGTGGGGTGTCACATATATCCATATCTTCCTCCATAGAAGGAAGCTCTTCAGGTAGATGTCCATCAATGTGAGAAAATTGTAAATCATTTGTTTCTGGGCCCTGTGAATCCTCTTCTTTATGTGAGTCAGACTTTGCTGTATTTTCAGTTGAAGCATTAAGCTCAGGTATAATGGTAGGTTCTTCAGATTCTTTAGCTGATACATGGGATTCTCTTCCACATGAGTCCTTGTGACTCAGCTTATCGTCCTTCTCTTTACCACCATGATGAGAAGTCCGCTTCTCACTCATCCCAATTTTTCGACTTGTTTCTCTGAGAATGTTAGGCCTATTTCGATCAGATAGGGACCGGTCTGAATAGTTTGGGGTTCGATCTCTACGATCATGATGCTTCATGCGCGCATGGGGAGACCGCTCTAAATAAGTAGGACTCTTGTATCTATGTTCATAGTGACGGCTCCGGTCATATGGGGATCTATCACGACCATAAGGAGACCTGTCACAACCATAAGGAGACCTTTCACGGATATAGGAAGATTTTTCCCGCACAATGGGGGATTTTTCTCGACCACCAGGGGATTTTTCTCGTCCATAAGGGGTTTTGTCCTGACCATATGGAGTTTTGTCCCGGTTATATGGGGACCGTTCCCGATTGAATGGGGACCTTTCACGACGAACTGGACTCCGATCCCTATCCCTGTGATCAGGATACCGTATCCTGTCTCGTGGGGACCGCTCAAAATGACATGGGCTTCGCCCATGCCTATCATAAACCACTTTAGAGGACAAAGTAGGTTCATGAAACTTGGAGGAGTATTTATCTGAAGAAGGTACTCTTAGTGAAGAAGAGTGTCTATAGTACCTCTCCATGGAGTGACGTGAATAATACTCTAAGTGTGCAGAACGAGCACCATCCTCAGACAGCTTCCTGCTTTTGAAACCTGTATAATCCTCACGGTCCATATGATGTTTCCGTTCTCCGAAATCATAATCAATACCATGTCTTTTAAATCTGTTGCCAGAAGAGTACTCTTTTCCGTGGTTCTTTCCGTTGTAATCAGACTTGTAAGAACCTTCTTCATCAACAATCTTTGAACTGATCCTTATAGTTTTGTCTTGTCCACCCTCGCACCTGGAAAATATCGTGCAATGTTGATTAGCTGCACTTCTGCTGAACTCCTTCCTTCTATAAATATCCTCCGACGAGTACTTCATAGAAGGTGGTGTAAGTTCTCTGTTTGCACCATACCTGGTATGAGACCTAGCACAGCCATACTCATCATCAGTTCGTCGTTTATCAGGAATGAACTCCCCTTTCTCAAATTCATCTCTGGCAGACTCCCCTTGTATAAATTTACTTGAAGCAAACTCCACCTTTTCTGCATCCGCTTTTCTCCCTTTCTCGGTAACTATCTCGCCAATCTCAATTTCACTGCTATGTGGCTTCTCTGGTGGAACAAATTCCCCGTTTTCAATATCTGCTTTTGGTGGCCACTTCAAAGTTCCAAGCTCGCCCTCCTCAACTTCGTCTTTACTATTCAGCAGCTTGCCATCACTAGAACTTGAACCATTCTCAGCTTCCTTGCTGCTCTTCACTTCTTTCTCCAAAACTTCTTCTGTGTTGCACTTTAGTTCCTTATCTAATCCTTCTTTCTCAACTTTTACTTCCTTGCCTTTCTTTGCTCCCTTCACCAATTCATCTTTGACAGTTTTTCCTTTCTCCACGACTGGTTGCCTCTTCTCTGCCCCTGATTTCTTCACTGTAACGACTCTTGTGACCTTGATTACCTTCTTCACTACCCTCTTACGCTTCGGGTTGGTCACATTGCTGATACAAGTGTTGTTGTCGTTGCCATTATTATTGTTAGTAGGAGGAGGAGTAGTGCTGTTACTTACATTTTTTGCTCCGCTGCAGATTGTCGTTGTAGTAGTAGTACTAGTAGTGTTGTCCTGAATAGGAAACCTTTCCTCCATGATATTATTGTTATTACTATGCTGCAAAGACATGCATGCCACACCTCCATCACCCATGGAAATCCCCACTCACCCTCACACTCCCAACGCCCTAATTATCTCCCTTTCCGGGGCTCTCGATGCTCATACTGCAACAAGAATTCCCTTTCCCAACCTCCCGAGCCTCAAATTCCAAAACCCTAATTTCAAGAGAACACAACCTCGCAGATAAAATGTTACAAACAATGTATGCTTCCCTTGAGTATAAGAAGAAGAAATTGAAGGAGGGTTCGCTGTAGAAAGCAAACCCTAGGGGTCTCTGGAAAGAAAGAGTCAGCGTTGGGCGTATACCGCAAAATTCAAGGGAGCTCGGAGGATCCGGCTATGCGGATGCTTGTCACGGATCCAAAGACAAAAGATTGCAGAAAGCATAAATATAATCCAATCTGTCTCCCTCTCCTTCTATCCAGCAAGCTTTGTGCATATATTGAATGATATGTGTGTACGTATGTATGTACGAT
>JAOXYD010000136.1:15316043-15332754 GCA_028565735.1 Pinacopodium congolense
CTAGAAAAAGGAAGAACAGAAAAAGAACCCTAACCTAAGGAAGAAAAGAGAAAACTTAAGCTAAATCTCTGAATTTGAGACTCTAATTTTTGTTAATCTCTGAAAAATAGGTTTTCTAACTTCTTATATATGTCCCCTACAAGTAGGAAGTAATTAGACAAGTCACAGCCTAGGTTGGAGTAAGTTGCAATTGGAAAACGCATGACTGCATAGTTAAATGGTGTTTGAAGAACACTTAAACAATGCCATTTAACTCCCACCATTTAAGTCTAGACGTACATAAAATGCGGGTCCGTAGGAGTAAAATGTGGGTCAGTTGTTGACCAAGTTTACTCTAATGTCAGCACTATTCTTTACCATTCCTTGGATTTTCATTGCAAATTGATGCTAACATGCAAATATAATAAATCAAAATACAAATTAACTCAATTAACATCACACTAGGAGTGCATATGCATTAAAATATCATAAAAAAACTATATCAATTTAACATCTATCAAGTCCACTGTTCATTAACGGCGTCGTCGTGCGCATAATCAGCCCGTCGTTGAAGGACGGCAAAAGAAACTCTTGACTTGAATCTTCAAATTTTGCAGTTATCATCTTCCTTTACTTGCAGTTGAACCTGCCTATATAAGGGGGCCTCTCCCAGACTTCTAAGCATTAGTTTTTAAGATAAAAAACATTTTAGTTTAGTTAGTTTTCAGATTAAGCTGTTTTTAGGTTATTTTTCTTTTCGATATTTTATATTATGAATTTTTAGGTTATTTGTAGATTCCAACAGTTGTAATCACGTTGGTCATAGTTAGATAATCATCTAGGGATGTGATCTGGTTCAATCTAAATTCTTAATTTCATGTATTATTGTTGCTTAAGTTAATTATCTTGTTATCTTTTATTAATTTATATGCTTAAGATTAATTTTTAGTAAATCTAGGTTGTTAAATGTGTTTGTTGATGGTTAATTGTGTTAATTATTGATTAATGCATGAGTTGTAAGTTAATCTTTATTTATTGAATGCTTAATGCTTGTCTTAAACTGATCACTTAGGATATTACCATTAGATAACCTAGAATTTGATAATCTCTACCTAGGTTATTAGAAAAATTAATAAACAATGTGTTTAAATAAGTGAAATAACTAAAGACTTGGTTAATCATGAGGGTACTAATATTGAATTAGAGAAATTTAGGATTAAACTTCTCATGCTTTAAGCCTATTACCAAAATTTGAAGCATAATCAAACTTCAGGATATGATCTATAGAGATAAACCAATGTCTTAACCATAGTATTGTCTTGATTTATAGAAGATACCCTAGATTAATTGTCACTAAATCCATCAATTAAATCATCAATTACTAAAGCTTTAACTGGATAATTTGGGAAAAAGCAACCTTGAACTCTTTTGCAATAGATTGAAGCTTTTTAGGTTTTAATTTTCTAATAGAATTTGTTTTGTAAATCATAAAGCTAAGTGTATTCTAAATAATTGTAATCCGATTGAACTAGTACTTAGAATCACATACCCACTTTCTCATAGGATCGATACTTAAAGTCTTAATTTTACTCCACTATATTACTTGTTGCAACCGATGCACTTGCCAAAGAGTTAGATTAGAATTAAGTATTATTTTATGCGTTAAAAGATAGACTAATTTGAGCTAATTTTATGTATAATCGACTACAATCAAATTTTTGGCACCGCTGTCGGGGAAGTGTATTTGTAATATTAAGAACATATCAGTGTCAGTTACTCTAGAACTTTGTTTTCTTATATTGTTTTATTTTTGTATTTTTTTATGTTTAGATTAACAGTTTCTTTCTTTATTTTATTTTGTTGTTATCTTTGTTTATATAGAGAGTGGTCTTTTAGTGACTTTGTGTTAAGGATCAAATTCATAGTATTTTTTGTTGTTATTTGATGTTAACTTACCCTTATTTTAATGCTTAAATGTTTAATTAATGTTTAGAAAAGTTTAAATTATAGGTTAATGTGAATCATTGGAAAAATGTGCAAAAAGATCAAAGAATGATATATTTTTAAACCTATAACGACACCCTAATAGCCCACCGTTGAAAGATTGTAAAGCACCGTTGAAGAAGTCAAATATTATAGGCTAACGACAAGCCGTTCATCCTATAATGGCTCCATTATAGATTGGTGGAGACCATCGTTATAGAGCGCAGACATCTTTTTCAAGCAATTTTTTCAACAATTTCAACTTACCTTCTTCTTATACTTGCAGCTATTCCAACTCTATAAATAGAAGGCCTCTCCAAGTGTTCTAAGCACCAGATTTAAGAGTTAAACACCTTTATTTTACTAGTCTTTCATATTAAAGTAATTTTTAGGTTGTTTTTAATTTCAATCTTTTGTAATTTAATTTGCAAGTTGATTTGTGAGTACCGAAGCTGTAATCATGTAAATTAGAGTTAATTATTTCAGATCCATCTTTGATGATTTCTAAACTTTAATCTTATGTATTATAATTTTATTTTTTTAATTAATCAAAATTTATGTTATTTAAATTATTTATTATATGCTTTGATTAATTGTTGTGCTTAATGTTTAATTTCAATTAAGTAATCGAATGCAAAAGAAAATCACAAATTAAAATATGATTGTAGATTTGTGATAGTAGATCTCTTATCATGAGTTAAATGCCAATTATAGATATTTATGTTTTGTAAGCATTTACCAAATATTTTTAAATTTATTCTGATCACTTGCTGTTAATTAAGGAGAATGTTTTACCTATTATGATCGACATAGTTGGAATTAACTACGAGATTATCATGTTAATAAAAAATTTAATCGAGTGCAAAAGAAAATCACAAATTAAAAAGAGGAGTTTTGTACAACAATTTTCATTTCACATAGTAGGTCTCACCCATTACATCTCATCTTGTAATAATCACTTCACATGGTAGGTCTCATCCATTACATCTCAATTTATAATAATATCTAATAGAGGATAAACCTATTAAAATTCATATTTTTGTGCATATTTTAAGATAAATTATGATGATATTCACGTTACGCTAGAGGATAACGCGAACACACTAGAGGATGTTAACCTTAATTAAAATATGCTAGAGGATAATCACGTTTTAGCATGTGAACCACTAATGCATACCCGCGTCATCTAGTGATTACATCCAGTTCCCACTATTTTTCTCACGAGGATGCTTACGCAAGCTACTCCAATTTTTTTCTGTCAATATGTAAGTAACAGCAGTATCTATATTACTAGAAAGGAATCAGTTCTTTAAAATGGTACAATTACCTGGTATATTTGTCTCTTATATCCACAGAATTTTACTTGCTGAAAGTCATTTCCGTGCATACATCAGATACAGCGATCAATTGCAACCTTGTACTCGACTCCACACATACACCTAATCTCGTGAGAAATACCCTGACCGAAGATGAGACGTCCGCTGTAAGACCTTAATGTCAATGACATTAAACTATGCATAAAAATTTTCAATTTCAACATAAAGATCTTAATCTTAGATTGCGCCAGGACTACATTAAGTTCCCAGCGAAATGCCTTGACCCCGAGGGGACCTGATGGAATCCTGTCTATGCCATTTCATGAAGTAAGCCACACATGCTTGAGAATTTCAGAAATTTTCAGGAAAGCAATAGGTAGCTGACCATAAAATTTACCTCAAGTTTCTTAATCTGATCTCTCAAAGAATCGAGAAACGCAAACTCTCCTTCTTTGTCAGCTAACAGAGCATTGTATTCCTCTTCCAATGTCTCAATGTCCATATCCAGGAGTTCGGGCTACATTCATTCAGAAGTTGGGATTAGCACAAATCGTAAAGCAAACCACTAAGCATTCAATAGGTCTATCCAAAAACTTTTATAGTCAAAGCTCAATCTGGATTCCCAGAGTAATTTACCAAAGTAATTTACACAAGTATCTTTTGGTAGAGTATAGGAAAAAAGTATAAATTAAAAAAAGCCAGAATAGATGAAGCAACAGAATCAGATCATTGATTGAAAGAGAAAATTAACAAATGAAATTGTTAGATTGCATTGAAAATGTTATCCGTTAGTCCCACATTTATTGAGTAAGAGTCAAACCTTGAACTCTTTTGCCTTGCACTTTTCTAACTCTATAGATTGCTTCATCTGAAACCGTACAACCAAGAGCCTTAAGTGAAAATAGGAAAGACATTTCTTAAAAATAAAAGAACCATACAGATCATAGACATTTAGAAGTAATTCCTAAGCCAACCAACTTCTTCTATCCTGTCCCCATCCTCCCGAACAAAAGAAAAACCCCTTCCCCATCCCTCTTGCAGAGAGACCAGGCTAGTATAGTCTACGAGTACGCAAAACAAAGTCTGTCAACTAAGGTGAATAACATTTCAAGTCAGACTAGGCTGAGCATAGTTACAGAAGGTATGGATCATCTAATTAGAGGTACAACGGTAGTTATTAACTGTAAGACCATTCCCTTAAAACAATGTTATAAACAATAAATCTAATGAATTCGGTTTTTTATGGGGTGCTTCAACAGTTGGCTAAAGAGAAGAGTTTAACATTCTATTATACCAGTGAGGCGTTATGCCAAACCTGTACACTCGAGTTAAAGGAACCAAAGCAAACAAACCTAATTTTTAGGACCACAAATTATAAATATATACAAATTCTTCTCTGTTACCCAGTTTAAGTGTATGAAACCACCTCTATGATTCATTTACGATTTAACCATGAAATGAAACATTTTGTAAGGTACTTCAGCCACTAGAAGTCTTCTAATCAAGTCGAATATACACAAGTACCAGCACCAGCTTAAAAATCCATCCAACCTTGTTATCCTTCTAGGACGCAATGCCAATTATAGTCTTTGTCAATATTCAGAGATGATTAACTCAAAACAATTTAATTTTGAACATTTAAGTAAAAAAACTTAAAAAAATTAAAGATATTAAGGAAAAGAAGAACAAAATTCCGAACAGCTTATATCCATGCATTAAGGCAACCATAAATAATTCCTTTAGAGAATTCAATGAAAATTTCAAAAGGACCTGAATCAGAGAGTATTTTCAATTACAGACAAGTTAGAATAACCATTACGTAAAGTTAAGACCATTAGTGTAAAGTCATAAATCAATAATCTCTTTCTGACAAGTTACCTTGTCATTCTCAATGAGAAGTTCCGATTTCTTCAGCGTAATTTCATGAAGCTTGGCTTCAGCAGTGTCTAACTTGGCCACTAACTCCTTTCGTGCATCATTCCCCTGTTATAATAGCAAGCAACAATTGAAAGACTGCAACTGCTTTTACGTTTTCATTTATTGAAGAGGCCTGTATCAGAATATCCCTTACAAGTTGGTTCACAGCTGGCTTTCCTGCAAGTGAAATTGTGAATGTAGATTAGGCTAACTTAGGCCTTGTTTAGTTGAGTTTCTATTTTTGATTTTCGTTTCCTATTTTTCTAAACACAGAAATAAATAAAAAAACAGTATAGAAACCCATAAAAACAACACACTAATACAGCATAAAATCGAAAAAAACAATACAAAAACCGAAAAAAACACACAAAACCCAATACAAAAATAAAGAAATTACAACTAAAAATCACAACCAACAACTCAACTAAGCATGCCCTTAGTTACTTTACACTTTTATTTTATTTAGGTTTCTTTTTCTTATGTTAGGAGTTTATTTCAAGTTAGAAGTTTAGTTGAAGCTAGCATCTATAAAGAGTGCAGTTTCGAAAAGGAGTTATAGCAAAATTAGAATACCTTATCAATTCTATTTATACATATTGTACATCACGTTTTAGAGAGGTAGATAATTGTTCATAATAGATTACGACGATTTCAAATTTTAAAGTGTTAAACTTTCTAATTGTTAAAAATGTTTCTTTGATTAGGTGTGATTCCTAGGATCCTTTTTTTTTATATAAATTTTCATACCTTCTTTTTCTTAATTCCAGCCTTAAATTAAAAGTTTCATTAGTCCATATTTTGAGTTTCTACACATTTCATCAAATTGATGACATCTCCTCTGTTCATCCTACACCAAATCCACGAAATACTCACAGGTGACCAAGGTCCAGTAAGAAATCTGAATATTACTAATAAGGGATATCATCAGAAAGAGTATTAGGGCATCCTTTACAAAGAGTATTAGGGCATCTTTTACAGATACTTTCCCTTTCTTTATGTCTCTAGAGTCTAGGCCTTCATTCTTTGATCTCTCACCTAAAACTTCGGAACATAGCATGGATTTCCTGACTTGAAAACACAAGGATTAACATAGTCATGGCTGGAACTTTTCATGGTTTCTTGGCCACATGCAGAGACTTTTGACAAATGAATTAACATGAATTATAACATGACACTGCTAGTGCAGATTACTAAATGTTACAAGAAAACTACCAGAGTCAAATGCATGGATGGACACATTCTAGGGTTTCCAGGCCATATGCAATGATCAGACAAAAGAATGGCAAGTATATTATAATACTGAGTTGAAAAGGCTTAAACAGAATGTCTGGAAATGCAAATTGGTAGTAACTATGTGTGATCATAAGAACCTTGTCCTCCAAGAAATAATAGCATTGTGGATCTATTGATGAGTCAATCATTAGAAATCCATGCTAAAGAGGAAATTCAAGGTTTTAAGCTAAACAATACATCTTGACTATACAGTGGACACAAAATAACAGTCAATAACTATCTTCACTACAAAAGGATTACCCAATACCTTTACTTTGAGCTGTCTGCAGATCATACTTATCCTTGACCTGTAAAATTTATCGTCAGGGTGCATTATGACATCCACCTCTAGGAATATGGAAATTCTCAGATATCTAATAGGGTAAAAGTGAAAGAGATCGTTATTGGTAAGCCATGTCAATACTGAAATGAAAGTTCCACATAGATTTCTCTTCGAGAAAAATATATATATATATATATGAGCTGAAGCTAAAAGATTTGCATGCAACAAGTTGATATATCATCATTGAAAGAAGAGGAATGAAGACATTGGGCAAGTTAACGAAAAACAGAATCCAGGGTAAGCATCTAGCACACCTCAAAAGAATCTGTCTGTAACATTTATTCCAGAAGAATCTTCACATATTTGTTCAATATTACAATGCATAACAAAGATGTTGCATGCAAATAGACAGGCCAACACCAAAAATAGTTTCGTGCACATTAGAGGATGTTTTCCTACTATTCAGCAAAGTACAAATGGATCTTCAGGATCAAAGCCTTGAATTTTCTGGAAACCTATTATATGTCACAGATTAATCAAAACTTCTCTCTCAACTTCTAACAGACAAAAAGCCCACTTTTCTTAACTTCCTAAAGTGAATGTAGAGTGTCACAGAAGAAGATAAAAGGGCCATAAGTTGCCAAGAATTGGGCCAACACTACTAGTTGCTCAAGCATTTGCTTTGTTTTGACTGCATCAAGGGAAATTGGTGCATAAGTAAATATTCTCTGATGTTTTGTCAGGTAGTTGAATGACATTTAAAAATAACTCAACATTTTAGCTTGAGAAACCACAGGTCCATTTTCATCTGGATGGCAATGAACAATCAGCTTGGAAGCTCTTGAGGCATAGATGCATTTGGTGATTTAGGGGACTATGTTTCTAAATTCCTTTGTTTTGCACTACATGCTTCTCTATGTTTTGAGATGTGTTGAAATGTTAAGCTGATGTTCCTATCTAGATCATGTCTTGCATCTACTTGTCACATAGATGTATCAACAGATTACTGATCCAAGTTCTTCAATTCCTTTGCTGATTCTGTTAGAGTTGGCCCAGTCCTGTCAAAGGTAGGTAGACCATCACTTGCATGTCAAAATTGCTAAACATAGGACATAAGAGTTTAAATTTGGAGGATTAAACCTGTTGCTGCAGCAATTTGAAGTTAATGTCATCAGCAGTCTGTACATAGTAAGCTCTGCATTGGTACGCATATATGAAGTGAGACGGCTCTGCCATGTTGCATATGCGGTTACAACTGTATTTCTTGCATTTAACTACCTCTTCTCAATAAGTTTAGCAGACAAAATGCCTCTCTCTTGTTGAATTAGCTCCTGTGACTGCATGTTTTAAGAAATCATGAGCCAGTTTGCAACAAAGGGAATTGCTTACTGTGATATGACCAAGAGTTATATATGCATTATAAAACAGCCATTATTTATAGAAGAGACATTTGGATATTACTGTGATACGACCAAAAGTTATACATGCATTATAAAACAGCAATTATTTATAGAAAACACATTTGGATAAAACCATGTCCCTTCAATATAAAACAGCATTTATATTGTTCTCAAAGGCCATCATATTGACATCCAACATTTAAGGTGGCATGCTGTTCCATTCTTATTCCACCATCAAGATTAATAACATCATTCTACAGCTCCTCAATATTACTTAAGTGTTTATCTGTGACAATTGACCCTGAGTTTAGTTGCTGTCAATTGAAGAGACTTTGCAGAAGTATAAGCAAGAAGTTGCACTGGTAGAAGACAACCTTCTTCATCATTGGCACTATTCCAACTAATGGTTTTTACAACAATCAATGCACTTTGTGGAAACGAACACATCTACATACTTATTATAGCTCAAATATAGCTATTCTTCTACATGGCTAAGAGCAGAAATAATGTGTGTTGATTTAACTATAATTGTTATACTTGAGCAAGTGTAGATGAGTCAAACTCCAAGAAGGCAATCCTTCTCTGTTTATCCAATATCTCTGAGCATAAACTCCCCTTTAACTTTATCATTCCATGAGTATCTTCTTTCACTCTGTCTGTTTCAGATTTTGCTGCAAAATCAAAGAATAGTTGAACAAAAACAGTTAGTCATAAGTGCAAAATGATTTATGTTCCAAATTGATTCCAAATGACCATAGAATAACCATAGTTGAGAATGGGGCCTATTAACCTTAAGTTAGACTCGCCTTCCAGATGAAAAACAAAAATGTAATGTCCCCAAACATGAATGCAATGAATAAAGCAAATTACCTTTCTCTTTTAACTTATTTTATGTTTTTATCCTTCCAACTCAACTGCAAACAACTAAGCTTTGAATTTACTGCCTCAGACGCAGTAGGATATTTACTCTCGTAACTTCCACCTCAGAACCCTAACTTTTTTATGAGACATTCATAAACAAAAATCTTATCGTTTCCATTCAGATCTGTTCGTTCAGAAAAGGAATCTCTAAAAACTATGACTAAAAGAAAAAGATATTTCTCTAGGTGAACAAGGAAATGTGAAAAAGAAAATCACTCCGTCAAATCTAAATGTTAAAAAAAAAAAAAGGGAAGTGTGAAAACAATAGTACGACGTAAAGAAAAAAAAAGCTGAACAAATAATCAAGCAACGAAACTGATAAAAGAACATCAACTAAAGAGCTACTAGGAAAAATGTTTTAACGAGGAAGAGAGATAAATGTACCAGAATTAAGATCACTGGACATGGTTTGGATTGTAGTCATAAGCGTCTGCTCTTCTGCGGTTGTCTTCGCTGCTTGATCCTCCACTTCTGCAACGCACTCGTTCCATTTTAAAATCAACAGTCTATATCGCCAATGTTATTCCTACTATACTATTTGATGCAAATGCAAATAAACAAAGAGTGAGGTTGCAGGAGATCGGTACCGTTTATCTGAGAACGCAAAGTCTTCATGTACTGCAAGTACTCCTCCATAACTAATTCTTTGGCTTGGAGGACGGAAGGTTCGAGAAACTGAGGAGAGCAAGAGAAAATATACACACCGAATTTTGACTTAAGTAATAGCCATAGCGGGTTTTGTTTTTACTCTGCTCTCGGGCCTTGCGAGTTGCGAGGCTGAGCCTTTCAGTTCGTACATTTCCTGTTTGGTATTAATACAAGACGAGAAAACCAGGCCGCCCGCAGGAGGATGGTCCTCCGTCGGTCTCATGCGGACAATTATCATTTTTCCTCGGTAGGCAACTGTTCCTCTTACGAACAATCTTGTTAAGATTTAAAATATTATTATTTTATCTTTTTAAAATTTTATAATGTTTTTAGGCTAAAAAAAAAAAAGCAAGTTTTTGTATGGACCAATAAACAGTGAACCTTTTTCTTATCTGATTTCTAATTTTGCGTTTATTTATTAATTATAAAATGGTTTAAGTCGGTGGGTCTCGGGCAAGATTTTCCTTTCTTCTCTTTCCGTATTTTCCTTTTTCGTTTGGCGTGACACAGAAAGACTATATAAAATATTATAATACTCAATTAATATTAAATGAGCCAAACGAAAAACGCTTGGCATTTAATGTGGTTTTTAAAGACGAATCTAAAGATGCCTAATAACACTTTCAATGAAATATAATATTTAAAATTCTATACAAAATGTATGTACCCTTCTAAAAAGGATCATCTAACTAATACTGTTCGCTGAACATGCTGCAAAATAGTTCAAAACTAATATTACTATTTCTCTTCCTTCGTAATAATATCAAAAAATATCAAAAAGTGAGAACAACACCAAAAACATTTTAAGCGGGTGTGACCTCATGAAATTGAAAATCTCTTCTAAGCAATTATTAAAAGAGTTAGGGTCGTTTGGTATTGCTGTAAGTTGTAGTTTTTAATTATAATTTTAATATATTTGTATTTTGTCCTCAATTTTTGTGTTGTATTAGTGTGTTATCTTTATCGATTTTTGTATTAAAAATCAAAATCAAAACCAAAAACCTCAACTATACCAAACAAGCCCTTAATTTAAGCTTGAACAGATTTGAGTTTGCCTATAACCAATGTGAGTTTAGCTTTGATTTGCATTTATGTCTCTTTAAAGGCAGCAAATAAGGAAGAGAAGTCTTATAGCTTTTAAAGGTTGACTAGTGGATGTAGCTTCTTGGCTATTAACCTCCTCATTTGACATGTATTTCCGAGGTGGCATCATGATTTTTATGTGAACGAATGGAATTATTATAACTTAGAGGCTTGTCGTTGGGCTCATATTGTCCTTGTGGCTTATTGTTACGACTCAAATTGAACATGTGACCGATACATGGGATTTGAAAATCAAAATTCTCAAATCATACATAATTCTAATGATTAATAATAAATATTTGTATTAAAGTTAAATAAAATGGTAGCTTAAACATATATAAGGAACCAAGAAATATATGTATAATAATAATAATAATAGTGCATGTCAGAAGAAATTTACAACATATTAATATTACTACAAACATTGGAGTACAAGTTCAAACAATGATAAATGAGAAAATGCATAAAAGTAGAAATATTGCAGTCATCACTCCTTTGAAGTCACTAGTACGAAAGGTGGTAGTAACTAAACTGAAAAATAAGATTAAGAAGAGTCAAACTTTACTGAGTAAGTTCATATCATCATATGATATTCAATGACATTTTTACACATAATAATTTATTGACGGTACAATATACACATTCATAATACATGCCAAATCACATCCAATACACAAACAATCATGGAGAATCAATATTATAGGACTCTAATCTCTATGGGTAATTATCACATTACTAAACCTTAGTGTAGCTGTCAGGAGCAAAACATTACTAATATCCTAGCTATATATCTATATTTGTTGAATTAAGGAAAGTTCCACCTTATTTTGATAATGACAAAACAATTTATTACTAATTTCATATTTAAGTGTGATGAAAGATAGATTTATGGAAGAAATTCAAGTGTTTTTGCTTAAAGAGTCTTGGAGCTAAATTGGAGTTTATAAAGATCATTTATGAAGACTCAAGTTATTGAAGAAGTGAATTAGTTTTGATATAGATTTATTTATGTAATTTTTGTTGTAAGTTTTACTTAGTTCACTTTGATTATATACGAGGCTCATTCATGTATATTTGCATATATAACTTAAAAAATGCATGTAGGTACATAATCAAGAAGATTTATGTGATTAATATGTATGTATGTGAAAAATCCTCTTGATATATGAATATGTTGAATAAGAATGTATGAATATATGTGATTAATACGGTTAAAAATTCTAGTTCAAAGAATTTTGGTAACTTAGATGTTTTTTATTATGTTAAGATTATATAATATGTTTGGTATGGTTTAATATATGTTGGAATATATTTAATTTAGTTTAAAATTGATCTGGGTTAGATATAGATTAGTTTGAATTTAAGACAGGCTAAAGCATCCCGACCTCGATGGGATCGATCGACCGAATGTATATATCGGTAGATCAATAGTGACAAAAATAGAGCATGAGTTAGGAAACGGTCACATTTTACAATGTTAACAATATATAATGGATTATAAAGCTAGAAATCCATTGGTAACGGCTAGTGACCATCTTTTTGTATATAAATAGGTGTGTAAAACATGTGTTAATAATCCATCAAGCTTTCTAAGTATTCCTACAATCATTCTTGAGGATTCTAAGTATTTTGTGTAGAGTTTTTTGGTGGTGTATTTTTATATGAGGCATTTCAGGAGCTTTGTTATGCATTCATTTTAGTAAGCCTTTTTTATACATTAAAGTGAGATTAAGTGATATTTTTCAAAAGTTATTCTTATGAGATTAAGAGGTTATTTTGTAACTTAAAGAAAAAGAAAAGAGTGAAGATTACCCTTGCGCCATAAAAAAGGAGCGTGTATTATCTAACATTATATTCTTGATTGATTGCAATAGTGTAAAAATATCAACAGTAGTATTGAGGACTAGACGTAGGGACAAATTGATCACTCCAAACTAGGATAAATCATATCGTGTCCTTCTTCTCTTACTTTTTACTTTTACAAATTTATTTTAATTTTTTTAGTTCGCTTTGATTGATTAAATTTATGAATTAGTTTTGAGTATTTAGCTTCTGCATCTTATATTTGAATTATGTAATTTAGAAGAAAATTTTTAATCACTAAGCCACCTCTCTCTTAAGTGCTATATAGGTCTAACAATACTCATAATAGCCAGTAGGTTCTCTTAATCTAAAGGGTTGTGAGGAGCAATGCTTCACCAATAGCCTAAACCCTACTCAACATATTCAAAACATAATGAAATGAAAAATATATCAATCAAAGACCTGACCGAAGATATACATAACTAAGATCGATCCATATTATATCTAAATGATAAATCATAAAATCTCTCATGATTATACTAATGTGCATTTAGTCTTAACGCATACCCATCAGGTGACATGACCTATAAATTTTTCTGCTCCACTGATTATAATTAACACACCAAACACACAATCATATATAGATGATAGTAAATAAATGCATTATGTCTTAATTTTACAAAACCTATACATATATACTGGGGTGTCATGATAATAAATACATAAATATTGCAATAATAAATATTTACACACACAGACACACATCATTATATATGTAGGTATATATATTTTATTCTTTACTTATTTATAAGTATATAAATATAATATAGGTATTCATTCTAACCTCATAAATCATTGTCTATATTAGTATTGAACTATATTCAAAGACTAATGTGGGTTTTACATCAACAAAGTAGATAAGAACTTACCTAATCCTCTTACTCTTCTATCAAATCCTTGTGACGTGGGTTCTGCTCTAGACGTACCTGAAATATAGCAAAAATATCATCTTAATCAGCATTATCTACATGCTATTGGGCTTAAGTAACAACTTTAGTCTTTTTAAAATTACTAGGATAGTTTAACTATGTGATTAGGTTATTAATTTTATTCTTATCTAGACTTTCTATTATTTTTAATTAAAAAATTATTAGGTATTTCACTATAGTTTTTAAGGCAAAAATGATCAACAAGATTTTTAGTATTTTTTAACATTATTTGAAAAAGTTGTTAGAAAAGTCACCGAAATAGTAACTTCGATCATCGAATACTCCTCCGATAACTGAAATTTTTTTCAATTTCAAAATTCGACAATTTATATACCAATCAAAAGCTCTCAGTACTTAGATTAACTTTCATAACTCCAATAAGTTCAAATTATTACCATATTTGGATGAATCAATTAAAAATCTTATCAGAGCCTTAGACGATTTTCTTATGAACAATAGCTATTCTAGTGGTTTTTGGTAATGAAACCTTGGGGCTTCTGCTTTTGTCATTTAGGTGAATTGGATGGTAATGTTAATTTCCAGCAACAATCACTAAACATAGCAGATCAACAAACAGTAATTTTTTTTATTTTTTTCCTCTTTAATTTTCATGATGTTTTCAATGGTTTCATAGGCAAAGCTTGTTATGGTTAGGTTAGGTTCGGTGAAAGGAGTCGATTGGTGCAGGTATTTAGTTAGTTAGGTTGCCAACAGTGATGAACAAAGAATTGTTTATTTCCAGTAAATTAGAGGGACTTTAGGGGGTAAAGTGCAAAAATGAGAAATTTGGATGGGTAGAGGGTATTTATAGAGATATAGGGATATTACATTTTCCCTTCCTTATAAAACAATTCATCCATAAAGTTACAGGAAATCTTTACTGGGGAAACAAGTATGGATATGTTTTCCACATGTCTCACTCTCTTTCCCAAGTGAACTCTTTATCACAACACCTTAACCATCGAGATCTACTTTAACTATAGCTAGCAAGCTTAAGAATCTAAAATAGTTTCTAGCTCCTCTTCATAGGTTAAGTCTTTACTCACCTTCATACTTTGTGGTTGGCGTACATAAGAAAGATCATGGATGTACTTATGAAGCATAAAAATATAGATACCAGGTGGAATTATGACATATTTTTGGGTAACACTAATTGATATGTCACATTTCCCTCTCTCTCTGTTATCTCATAAAGTATAATAAACCTCGAAAACAACTTCCCTCTCTTTCCATTACACCTTACATTAGAGATACCTTTAGGAATAAGAAATCTTCAACTTGAAATTCCACCTCCTTATACTTTAAGTTCATATAACTCTTTTGTTTACTAAATGTTATCTTCCATCTCTGTTTGATTAGTAAAATCTTCTTTGATGTAATATTGACTAGTTCTAAGTCCTCCAACTACCTCACCTACCTCCCCCTAATACATCGATGATTTGCATTTTGCCTCGTAAGGTGCCATCTCAATACTATTATGGTATCTATTATTGTAAGTGAACTTGATCAAAGGCAAATGTGAATCCCAACTACTACTAACGTCCATCACACATACCCTCAGCATATTTTTTAGATTCTAAATATTTCTCTCAAATTACTCAATAGTTTGAGGATGCAATGTGGTGCTAAAGTCTAATCCAGTGCCTACCTCGATTGAAAACTATTAACTTAAGCACTCTATAAACATACACTATCTCATTTACATACACTTATGCAAACTTGGACACTGAGTAGGTAATTTTCATTGAAAAGAATGAAAACATATTAGTTCCTTATATAGGACATACTAACTACAAAATTCATTGTGATCTTTTCCCATTTTCTCTTAAGGATTAATAGTGGTTGCAGGTTATTAATGCGAGTGATATATGTTAAGTTTTAATTACATTTATCCAAAAATCAAAATAATAATACCATAACACATAATTAAGTAAGTGTACTTATCATAGTACAATATAGCTATTAGCCCTATATGGCACCTAAGAGGGGGGTGAATTAGGTTCTATTAAAAATTTAAGCAAACACACAAGAATAAAACTAATAATAAATTTGTAGAAGCTAAACAATAATTTAATTGTACAAATTAAATAACAACAATAACTTAAATAATTAAATTAAATGCATAAAAATAAAAGAGAAAGAGAAGAAGAGACATAAATGATTTATTCTGGTTCAGTGTAATCCACTTACCCTACATCTGGTCCCCAACACTACTGTTGAGATTTTGTTCTTATTGCAATTAACAAGAGTACACAGTAAAATCCTTTTTATAGGCTCAAGAATAACCTTTCACTCTCCATTTTCTAATTCTTAGGAATAACCTATCACTATCCCTTTTCTAAGGCTTAGGAATAACCTATCACTATTCTTTTTCAAGGCTAAAAAATAACCTACAACACTCTTTTTATAGCTTAAGAATAACCTTCACAAAAGTAAAATCATAACTTCACTAATATCTCACATACCCTTAAGAATACTTAACAATAATGTACACTTTCTACACTTCTTTCAGTCATAAACAACACTCAACATACCTATTTATACTCATTCCAAGACCAAAGAGCCGTTGCCTAGCATTCTTCCCATTAAATGTTGTATCCGTTGCAAATATGCCCGTTGCCAACTTACCGTTGCGTATTATTGATGTTTGGTCAACTGATGGTCCCCTTTGGTCGACCTATGGCTTGATTCAGTTGACATTCACTTCATTCGGTCGACCGATATCCTTGTACACCTCATTCGGTCGACCAATGCCTATGCTGATAGCTTGCAGCACTACTCGATGTTTTCGTCATATTGTCTTCATTCATCATCCAATTGACGTGACCTTTAGTGGGTAACTTTCTTGACACATTGTTCTAACAGCATGTAAAATGTCATTGCATTTGGAGCTCTATACGTATACTTACTTCCTTTCCTAAATCAGTTGTATAGATTTTAGAACTCAATTGAGCTTGTTCTACAATCTAGCTTCCAAATTTTATACAAACATTTATAAATCCATGCAAAACCAATTCAATTCAGTTTTTATCCCAATTCAACATATTTTAACATAAACAAAGCAATACTAATCAAATCTTAAAACATTTGACACAATTATACAAACTTAACACAATT
>JAOXYD010000136.1:15341176-15351771 GCA_028565735.1 Pinacopodium congolense
ATCAACCTATCTTATAAACATCAAAGACTTAAACATTAGTAAGAATAATGTTTTGTCATCATCAAAATACATGATTAGAACCACCTTAGTTCAACATTAATGATTTAATGCAAGACTTTGAATTAATGTACAAAGAGTGGAATTGGGTTTGGAAACATGAGAGGATAAATATTTCCACTGATCTCTGGTTTAAAGACTCTCTAACCCATTCTCAAACAACATCATTCATAATTAACACAAATATAGGAACCAAATTTCATAAGAAAATCTAAGAGATCTAAAACTAAAACACACAATCAATGCAAATGTAATCAAATAAAATATGCTAACACTCAAAATAAATGCAACACTTTCTAAGAATAAAAATAAAAAGAAATCCAAATAGATGAAATAACGTTGGGTTATCTTCCAACAAGTGCTTCTTTAAGGTCTTTTAGCTCGACCTTAATGATAGAGAATAAATATTCTCTTTTGCAAACCATAACTTCGGCCAATTTCCTTAAGTACTAGATGGTTCACTAAAAATATTTGATATCTAGTCTTCTGCTTGTAGTCAGAATTTATGATACCAATAAAATTAATGCAAAAAGGTACATAATATTCTTTCTTAAGGACTGTGACATCAACAACCTCTTTTGCATCCTCATCCATATTAACTATTAACTCCCCCTTACTTGTTGTGAAGGCATCTTTATCTTGTTCCCTTCCACTTCGGTAACAGCAGGCACAATTTTTTTGCTCTTGTTCTGAAATGAGTTTAATTAGCTTAAATTGTAATACCAACTTGTATAAGGAACTCTTTATTGCTTTGATTGAGCTTCTGTTGTAGATGTAAACTTTAATAGTAACTTTCTCAACCTCGATTCTTCTTCTTCTTGAAAAAGTTGCTCAACTTGTGTTATCAAGTTATAGATAGAGGCATCTATGCCTTCAAATCAAGCTTTTGATATAAATATGACTTTCATTAATAAACCTCTCAACCTCGATTCAACATCCTGCTGTTGATAATAGTCCATTGGAGGTTGGTTAAAGTACATCGAAGTAGCCTATGGTGAATTGTAGGTGTTACTTGAATGGTTATTGCAAACCATCCCATCTATCCTTCACCTATCAACCAAAACTTCTTAGTCATCCTACCACTGTTAGTCATGCCATTGATTACTTTTCTAAGCCATTACATTAACTATTTGCACTTCAAAACCTAGCACATAAGATTAATAAAAATTGTTTTTGGTTTTTGTAATCAGACATAAAAAAGAGTAAAGAAAAGAAAAAAAGAAAAAAAATGGCTAGTCTAACAAAGAATAGAAAACAATAGTAATGACGAAGTCTTCGAAAACAGTGCCAAAAACTTAATAGTAGGATTGCGAGATACCTAAGTTTTAAAAGAAATAATTACCAAGAACACATTAAATAATATCATAACTCACAAAAAGATAAGTGCATCTATCAGATGTAATATAGTTAGGATAAGCCTATGTATTGAACCACAAGGACTGCTATCGCTAATGAATTCCTATCTAAATCTAACTAGCTACTCAAAAGAGAAAGATTGATTGATTGATTTAATGATTAAAAGAAACAAACAATTAAACTAAAATTCCTACACAAACTTATAAGGAGAAACAAGTAATCATGAAGGTAGGATTCAGGTAATAATCCCTCTAAGATGTGTATGTACTCTTCGTTTATCTTACTTTAACTCGATTCCAGATTTATTAGATCATAAATTCCTTAATGTAAATTACACTTTTCTCAAGCAATGTAATGTCTATTCAATTCAAATAAACTAGGCGAAAGTTCTCTATATCCTCTATCAAATTGAATGCATTAACCTGTTCTATAGAACTTATTGTTTTGGCTAAATTCACATTAAACTCGACCACCTTATATAAGACTATCTCTATCTCCTTATGCAAGATATTTTTATTCATAGAATGATCTAATGCGTATAAGAAATTTTACAATCTCAGTCATACACATAATCAAAGCTTCAAAATCATTGTTTACATTCGCATAATAATTGAATCCAAAGTAATTAAATCTATGAACAAATCTAGTTTAAAAAACTTGGAACTCAAGAGTTAAAATAAGAATAATAAAAAGCATTACATCCTATAGTTCATAAAAATCTAAATCCAATAGATAATTTAGCTTATAAACATAGTTTTAATCGCACAAGCAAACATAAGACAAAAGGAATAGGAAAGTTCATGATAAATCTTCTTGAATCCTTGAAATCTTGATGTTGAATGGTGAAATCCTTTCTTGAATATTAAGTTCTTACCCTTGGATGCTTCCTCTCCTTCAATCTCGGTTGAAACCCTTCAAGAATGACTTAAGACTTCATATATGATGTTTAAGCTGATTGGAGGTCTTTTATATACACCAAAACATCTAAAAACCTAGAAAACCATTATGTCCTAATCATGAGCAGCATCACGTCGGTGATGATGTCAACTCTCTACATGCTTTAATGCTTTCGCAATATCTTCTCCATTCCTCATCTAATTGCCATAAAATTTGGTATGTAACTTCTTGACATGTTGTTCTAATATCTTGTAAAATTTCATAATATTTATAGTTCTAAAAGTACACCTAATGCTTTTCCCAATTCAGTTGTATCAAATCTGGCGCTTAACTAAACTTATTTTGATCTTTCCTTTGTACACTGTTCATAGATGATCAAATAAACTTATAATTTAGTATGGAACTTCATAATATGATGTTTTAAGTCTCCAAAGTGATTCCACACCTCTTCTATCCCCAAAATTATGTCAAGATATCTACTAAAGTCCTACAAAATGAATGCAATTATATAAATAATTGGGCAACATCATATCTAAAGGTTTTAATTCAATAAACACATAATTCACATGGAATTACCCTTAAAATCAATTCAACCAAGTAGTTAATCATGCCTAAAATATATATACTTTAAGATCTTTCAACATCTAAAATAAACATATGATCAAACAACTCTTTATCAATTTTAATTTATTTCAATGGAAAATAACAATTTATTTCAATGGAAAATAACCCAATTAGACATCAAAAATTTAAATTAGTATGAATGTTATATATATAAATAATATATTAAATAAGAACACTTATAATCTTTAGTTAAGTCCGAGATAAAATGAAAATAATACAGCAAAACAAAGTACACCTTTTTCTAATACCGTAATGGAAATTGTAATAGTTGCAAAAGATGAGTGATATTTGTATACACTTATCAATTTTCCATATTAATAAATTACTCATACCAAATATTAACATATTAATCCTTTCATTTTCGAGAACATATGTTACAATAAGAAAGTAGAGGCAAATGATACGCTCCTTACGAGTGTAAGGATGGGACCTGAGTTGATCCATCATAATCCACTAATTTTTAGCATGTTTGTGACTTGCAAGCCCACTAAGAGGCTGAACTATTAAAAAAAGTTAAGTCCAAAATATTATTCAATCGTATGAAACTATTAGGTCCTAGTTGAAGACTAACTAAACTACTAATAGAGATTATATTCAACTCTACTAAAAATAATTAGAATCCAACTATACATCAAAGAAGAATTGTCTATAAAAAAATAAAAGACATCTAAAAGTAAGTTCCGATTTCAACTTTCGTTAAATTTAATTAGAGATTATTTTATATACTTTGCACTTTTCAGATAATAAGTTAATGAGGATAGACTTTCATTTTCCAGAAATGAAAAGACTATCATCAAATCAAAATTATAATTATTTGTTACTCCTTTTTTAATGAGGATCAATGTCAATTCTTAATCAATTAAAAGAAGATTTTTATTAATGATAATAAATCATATATCAAACATTCAATAAAAATTTAAATCTTATCATATAACTTAATACCAGTTATATTCTCTAATGGAAGATAAGAGGACTTAAAACAATTGACATTGAAACAGTCCACATCTATCATATGGAGCCAGGGCTTTTATAACACATCATAAATAAATTGCACTCATATTATTTGACTAATTATATATGTTACTATTATAGAACTTCCTTTTATATCATCAAATCGTCAAAATTGTTAAATTTCATATTCTAAACAACTTTTATAATATTTTTTTTAGAGTCTAATAATTTCTTACCATTAATTCATTAAGATCATAAACCTTTATTGTTATGATAATCAGATATTCTTTGGCATACTTAAAACTCTTCATTCTTACTAAATTAAGTGTTGGAGTGTCTTTGTTAGAAACACATACCACATCTAAACAATTAGTTTCGTAAGCTGCCAAGTCAAGACCAACTTAACAAACCTATTATGAACATATGTAGAAAATGAATAACATAGGATAACCTTACACTTTGGAAGAAGAAATAGAAAAAAAAAATTTGATTCTTCATCGTCATAATAAATAGAAAAGAAAATAGAATTTGTTTCTTCTATTTTCTTCGCCTTTTCAAAATAAAAAGAGAAATTAATTGTGATACATTCACTAAAAGAATTCTTTTGTAATGAAGATGATGAGTTTTAAGAGAATGATTTGAAGTTCTTAAAAAGTAGAATCGTACGGTACAAAATACGAGTCAAATTGTCAAAAGAATAAGACTTTTCATTAGAGCAAAAATATTATAGATATAAGATATAAAGGGGAAATTAATGTTTTTTTTCATTTTTCTGGGAATTTTTAATAAATTCACCTTATTCATTGACTCTATAAGAAGGGGCCCCTTTTAGTTATAAAAACTTGGATATTAAATATATCCATTTTTAAGAGGAAGTTCCATATCCTACACAAGGAGGAAAGGGGAATAGCAGGAGTTCTAAATTAAAGTAGTTCAAGTTGCATGATTTGCTAACCTAAGGAGTTTAAAGACTTAATTCATCTTTTCTCTTACCTCGTGTTTAATACAAATGAATTTCAAAAAAGTAAATTCTACAAAATTTTGCAGAATTTATATACAATTTCAAATTTTTATATTTGAAATAAAAAAAATTCATTTTAATTACGTTATTCATATTTTATATAATTTAATATAACTAATTCAATTTTATTAAAATAATTAAGATTTTCAAATGAATTCCACAAATTTAAAGGAAAACTTTTAGTTTCTAAAATTATCATTATTAAACTTTTTTAATGTTAGTCTTTCTTTTTTCCATGTGTGCTTTTTAATATAATATTAAAGTAATATTTAATAATTTTTGTTTCATAACTTACTCTAAATCCCAATGAAATTTTATTCACTATAAAAAATAAAATGTACTAAAAGTAAAATGTTACAGCCTAAACATATATCATAATTAGTTGAATTAATGAAAGTAATGTCATATTTGATTTATACAAAAAGTCTTACATCGGGGAAAGTGATTTGATAAACCATAAAATAATTGTGGTATTAGCTATTAAGTAAACAAAGAACGAACATTAATGATTGGTTAGACTTTCCTTTTTCTTTTAAATTTTCTTCTTTGAGTCAAGTACGTGTAGCTCTATTAAGATCTAAAAAAAGGAAAAAGCAAATTAATATATGTCTCATTTCTTAAAAATAAGGTCAAATTAATGAAAAAAATTAGTTTGTTTCTATTTAGTCTTTTAGTGAAAAATACCAAAAACTCAAACCTCATCATTTCGGCTTATTTATGCAACAAAATCTCATAGCGGCTTATTTTATTTTAGGGTTTGATCGAAATTCTTGCAGTTTTTTTTTATGTTTTCATTTTTGCAAGTAGGTTTAAAAGATGTTTGCTTTGAATTTGATTATACCATTACTTAATTGTTTTTTTTATATACTTTTGATAGGTTCTAACATTACTTAATTGCATTTTTTTTCACTTTTGACATTTGGCAAATCTATTTATTTGCTAAAATTAAGTGTTTCATACATATTTAAGTTTTAAACATATGTTTCGTATATATTTAACATAGACAATATTTTTTTAAGTTGATTTTTTAAAAAAATTATTTTTTAATTTTTAAAAAATTATGTTGATATAAATATTTAAAAAATTAAGGATGTATTGTTGTTATTATTTAATTTTATGAATTTATTATGTTAAGGGATAAATTAAAAAATAGATGTAAATGAATTTATAATTCTATATTTGTTTTAAATATAATTTTTGTAATCTAATTGCACAGCAAAAGCAAAAAATAACAAACAAAAATAAATTTTCTGTTTCGTTCGATTTCCTAAAAACTTAGATCACAATACTCTATAACAAAATTAAATCATAAAAATAATAAAGTATGAATCTAAATTCGTACCTTATTTTGAACTTTGATCTAAGTCTTCATCTTCACGTATCTATCATGAAAAATCACTTAAGCCGCACAAGTGTCCGACCTCTAACAGTATTCACATATCAACTTCAGAGAAACTCAACAATTGAGAGGAGAAAACAAGAAATACTAGCCTCTCTTATATTTCTTCCTATTTATAGAAAAACATAAGATGCTTTTTTTAAAATTAAAATTAAATATAATTACAATTAAATTCTCATTTTAATTATAATTATTATTTAATCTTAATAAAATCAAACATCGTATATTTGATTATGAAGTTTTTAAAACTTCACAATTAAGTCTTAACTTAATTAATATCGGTTCTCCTTAGTTGATCTATACGTGTGACCCATTAAGTTCCTAATTTATTGGCAATGATTATAAAATATAATTTTCATTCATAATTAAAATTAGATAAATTAAAACTTCTTTCAATTTATCTTTAATTCTCCAATTAAACAATTTATAATTATAGATCAAGATTGGCGTTTACCAACATGTCATGATCACCCAAATATTACGAATATCAAAGCAGTTTTAACTTAACCTGTCTGTATATGATTTTTCCATATAATTCAATCATTTCGTCATATAATGTTCCGATTAGACATAGAATGTGGAATTAACGTCTTCTCTATTGAGTGCAATCATATTAGTTCTCCACCATTAGTAATTGAAGTTATTAAAAACATTTGAAAACTCTTTTCAAAGTGTCATTCCACCTTGGTTAAGGATTTTATAAATCAATACTAATCGAAAACAACAAAATATTCTCTCCAAGTACTTTAGGGTGACAAATCATATATTGATTGCTCACATACTTTAATATAGTTTATACTACATCCTATAACTACCAAATGAACTATCCATAGATAGAATAGGTCGTAAGTAGTATCAAAACATAACAATCCCTATACAAGATAACTTTAGTAATCTCAAATCTAATAATCACTTATACAATCATCATAATGATTAGTTCCATAGATAAACAAATAATATTCCATATAAAATTCTCATATTAGGTCAGTTCAATGAACTTGTTCTCTAATAAGTACCCATACGCTTGTTCAAGTATTTTTATACTTTAATATATGAGATCGACTACTTCCTTCATAAGGAAAAACATAACGTATGTCAGTCTTTTCGCTTTATTAATATTCAGTCTTAACAAAGCAACGATTATGAACAATTTTTAATTACAACATGAATATCATAATTATGATCTCCATCGTAATTTCACTTGTAAAATATATTTATCCCATAAAATTTATATTATACATTAGTTAATTAAACAATTATGTACAAGATAAATAATGTCTTTAATAAAAATATATCATAAGTCTACAACAATTGATTGACTATAGGGCATAAACCAAAAATCTCCCACTTACACTAAGTCAATCGCTTAAGTATCTCATACTATATCATCATATGGTGATCATTCTACTGCTAGAATAATAGCTTAATGAAAGAATTCTACAAATTCTCTTTAATAAATACTTACTTAAACCTTATAACTTTTATTTTAATTATCACTATAATTAAGAGGAATTTTTTAATATATTTTTAGATCATTATTGAGACCTTATTTCTTTTCGCATACTAAATGACTTTTATATTCTACAGTACCTTACTGTTTGAGAAATATAAGGAACTACACCTAATTCATTAAAGAACCTCATAATCCAAACAATCATTTCCACTAAATGAAAAACATAGTAAGGCCTAATTAGCAATCATTGCTACCTAGGAACATTTCCAACTTTATTAATACTGTTTTAAGTAACTACAGCTTAATTAGAACTTATTTTTGTTCTTGTCAAATTAAAATTAAAGTTCTATAATCTTGAACTTAAATATAAATTCATATACAAAATGATGGAAATCATTTATACTTCATAAGTATTAGACATCTTAAATGCTAAACGCCTTTAGTACATTATCTATGTACTTGGATTAGAATAGGTAAGTAACTCTCCTATCTATCTCTATAGATCTTAATTCTTGAAATTTAAGTTATTACCTTTTTCATATCCAACCTAAGTTTTTCTTAGACTAGCATACATTCAACAATTGAAAATACTAATTATTATTCTTAATAAGTCGCATGTCATCGTATAATCTTACTAAAACTCACAATTAAACTCCCACTAACTTTCTTATAGACATGATAAATCCAAAATCATATTTAAAACAAAATTTTTGAATTCTTTATGAAATTAAATCTATTCAACATATATCACCATTTCAAGTATACATCACATTTATCAGACAAAGGCACTAGTTCCATTTAGATGTATTATTATGAGATTTGAACTATTTCAAACTTCATCTTACTCTACTACTTATCTTAAGAAGTATTCTCGTTATAACTACTCATTGAATCAAACATTTTTCTTCAATGGGTTCGTAAGATTGTATTCAACTTTTGAACATCTTATAATTTCCTATTATCTAATTCAATTTTAAACTTATAAGATAATATATGCTTCAATTAAGCATCACATCCCAAAATTATTAGCATTAACTCCTTTTAAAGTCACACCATTCCATATCTCATATGGAATTATGTTAATCAATTTGAATGGAACTATAGAAGATGAGTCGTATCGAGACATAACTATGATGAAATAAACATTGCATAACACAATATCATATATTGTAAAACTCTTCCTACATAAATCCATACTACCATGAAATTTAGTCATAGATTCAATTACTAGAGAATCACATTCCTTATATATAATTAAGAAAATCTAAATATACTTTGTCACATCAATTTTATCATAGTGATTCAACATTCTCAATGCCTAAATTTTACTTAGATTGAGCTACTTTGAACTTTTCAAAATTTAACTCAATATTTCATTAAATATACATGACTGTATCACATAAGATCAACAGTACACTTAATGAAATATAAGTATTCATCTTTTTATGAATTGTTATCACATCTCATACATCATATGTATCGCCTACAACAACTATATACCATAATCATCCTTTCATTAAAGGTTGATTTGATCATCCATCAATGCAAAGAGTTTCACAAGTTTCATACAATTTATAATCAAAAGGATACATATACCCTTGTATATAACTTTATGATTCTCATCATACTAATTTAACTAACATGGCATAAAAGATACTCTTAGTTATATACATTTGCACTCTTGCCACTTTATGTTAAGTGTAAGTCACTCTTAATCTAATATATACAAACTATTTGTAAAACATGGACTAAATACTTTTGCTGAATAATCTATTTCTTATCATACCTTAAAAATTAAGCTAATATTGAATCCAAATTCAGTATCATATACCCAAAGTATAAATTGAAAATATACATAAGATCTCTATCATATTAGTTATTGGCAAGAAAAGTTATGCAATCATTTTCTTCTAATGATAATTATTATCATATCATAAAACATGCCTTTAATTATAGTCTTTATTTATGCTTTTTAGTAGGCTAGACTAAATGAAACAATTCCTTCAAAGTATTATGCCTTTTAACTCTACTTTATGAAACTATTTGCATTATGCTATCATAGTACTAACATCCATCCTACATGTTGTCTTGAAAGTTTATGAGAAATTTGTCAATTTGAATGTCACTACATTTTTTCATTTATATGACATTGATATATCTCTCAACTTTACAACCAAAATCCTCAACAAGGACTATAGTAAGATTACATAATAGACATACACTTCTTCCATTTTTGAGAACTTTTCTCAAATTAGCTTTATGTCCAAAAAATCAAGTTCACTACTTAGTATCAACTATACCAACAAAGGTGTTCTATTACTCATAACAATATCAATATAAGGTAAACAAGTAATTGGTTAAATGCTATGATAACCAAATAAAATTAGGACTTTAATCATGTATTTAGTTACTCCTACTATTTTTAAACAAATTAATAGCCATTACTATTAATTCGATAAATTATCATATAATTTCTTAGTAGACTAGGATCCCATTCTAACTTAATCGATTTTGAGTTTGCTCAACAAAGCAACTAAATTAAAATTAGGTTGATAACATTTATCAATTAAAATTCATATAACTCCTAAATCCGTTAGGTGACAACTCTTTGTCAAAACATATTTTATATGTTATTCCTAACCTTACCTTTAAATTAATATGATCATGATTTTGTTTATCCAAATCATACAAATTTAGTTAAGTAGGACCCATCATTATAGGATTAAACATATTTGAGTTAAAACAACTTTGAGTTTACTTAATAAACCTAACAATAAACAAAACTTTGATTTATTCCTATAATAATGGAAGATAGCAATCATATTATCATCATGTAC
>JAOXYD010000136.1:15368551-15379025 GCA_028565735.1 Pinacopodium congolense
GTCAAGCTTAATCTCAATCCGCTTTAGATTCTCATCCTGGCTTGCTAGCTCAGAGCTCAATGCATCCACCATCCTAACTAGCTTTTTCTCCATTGCGCTAATGTGATCTTGTTAAAACCCCGGAGGTCCTTGCGATCTCGCTTGGTTACCTGTATTGTTAGTACTCCAAGAAAAATTGAGGTGGTTCTTCCATCCTAGAATAAAGGTTATTACTTCTTTGTTGCTGGCCCACGAAGTTGACCTGCTCAGCGCCATCTGCTCCTATTAAGAAACATCCTGTCGGGTCATGGTTGTCTTGCCCACATAGTTCACATTGTGAATGCATGACTCGAACAGAAGATGGAGATGCTCCTTGCATAGCATTGAACTGCTTAGTGAGGGCTGTAACTTGAGCTTGTAGTGCTGTGAATGAATACATTGGTATCATTCCTTTCTTCTCCTTAGGTCCTAACCTACTTTACTCACTTGACCACATACAGCTATTGCTGGCCAATTCCTCCAAAAGGTCATGAGCTGCCTCAATATTTTTCCTCATCAAGGATCCCCCAGTAGCAGCATCTATAGTCCCCCTAGTGGTATGAGTGACTCCATTATAGAACATCTGTAGTAAGAACTCTCTTAGGAGATTGTGGTGTGGGCAGCTTCTTTGTAATTCCTTGAACCGCTCCCAAGCTTCATATAGGAACTCCCCATCTTATTGCTGAAAAGTTGTGATCTCCTTGATAATCCTTGTTATCATGGTCAATGGGAAATATTTTGCAAGGAAAGTTTGAGCTACTTGCTCCCATGTGGTAATTTGAGTTGAACTGAGCGAGTTGTACCATGCCTTTGCCCAATCCCTCAAAGTGAATGGGAATAGTCTAAGCATCACATTGTCATCAGACATTCCATTAAACCTGAAAGTATCACAAATCTCCAAAAAATTTGATAGATGAGCGTTAGGATCTTCATTAGGTAGTCCATAAAATTGCATACTACTCTGAAGTATGTTGAGGAGTGTCGGCTTGATCTTGAAGTTGTTTGCTTGAATCGCGGGCCTTGCAACTCCTTGAGGGCTAAAACCTGGTCGCATAAAATCCATCAATGTTCTCTCAACTCCTTCTTGCTTGCCTTCTTTCGCCATATTTTGTTGTATTTTTTCTTGGCGCTTCGCTCTTCTGAGTTCCCGTTCGTGCCTTATGATGTCCAGTAACTCTACTTCGCTTAGTTCAATCGATCTTCGAGTGCTCCTTATGTTTATGCACCTGCACACACAAGGAAAGGTATCAAAACACTTAAATCAAAGCAACCCAAACTAAACAAGATGCTAAACAAATAATCCCTGGCAACAGTGCCAAAAACTTGTTGAGTGCTCAGTTGGAAAACTAAACTACTAGTTTTACGCTCAAAACCACAAGTATACAGATCGTAACTTGTAGTAAAGAACGGATATCGATCCCACAAGGATTGCATTTAGTCACCACATAATTTAGATTCTTCTTTGTTTAAGAAATAATTTCAGGAATTAAAAACTAGAAAATAAATTAAATTAAATTAAACTAGTGATAACAACCAAATTAGACAAAGCACAGGAGTTTGATAACCTAGGTTTAAAATTAGGAGTTGCTCTATCCCTATTTTACTTCCCTCTTCACTTAATGATCCAATTATATTTCACCCAAGACTTTCTAATACTTAATTACCCTCTCTCAAGGTGCAATTAACTGTCCTTAGCCAAATAGATTGTGACCTGGTCTCTGTAGCTCTGACCACCCTTCACTCTTTTGGCCATAACTTCTTCTCCGGACCTCCAATTGACTTGAAATTTAAACTAGAGGCTCCTAACATCTTGATTGTCCTCCCCACAAATTTTCATGGCCATTTGGGCTCTAAAAGCTTTCCAACAAGCTACCAAAATCACCTAAAAGATATTCTAACTAGAAATTCTGATGCCTGCAAAAACAAGGGACAATGTGCATCAACCTATCCCTCAAATAAGCTCAAAATCTGCCCTTAAACAATAAACAAAATGAAGGAACACTTAAACACTTCAAAGATCATGCAAAGATGCAAAAAATGAAATAAACTGAAGCTAAAACACACAAAGAAACACTTAAAACACTTAAAAACAACCTAGAAACAACCTAGAAACAATACCTAAAAACACACTTATCAATTAACACTAATATATTCCTAGTATGACACAATATTCCATATTCTTCCCAACAACGATGCCAAAAAATTACTAGGTCTATTTGGTATTGCTATTTTAACTCCAATAATTCAATAAATTTATAAGCAATTCAAATCAAATCAAATATCAAATCAACTTATCAATAGTGTACTGCTCACAAGTAATAAAGTGGAGCACATTTAAAACTCTGGAATGTCGAACCCACAGAGAGAATGTATATTGGTGACTACTAAGGCAATTGGATCACAATTAACTAAAGAAACCAAGGGCTTAAAACTAAAGGATTAGATAGACTCAAGATAAACTAAAAATAAACCTAAAAACTTCCCAAATTTGTAATTGAATTCCAAATTTTCTAAGGATTATCAAATTATTAAATTGTTAAGGATTAGGCTTCAAATGACTTAAGTAAGTTATAAATTGTTGGAATCTCTAATCTAGGACCTTCCCTAATTCAAGAAAAAGGTTTGATTAAGTCATTGCCTTTTCTCTAACCATCCTAAATTAATCTTTGATTATTTCATCAATTAATAGTCATTAGGCTTAAAGTTTAAGAAATTATAACCCTAAATTTCCTTTTAAGATTAATGCTCTCATGATAACCAATGTAGATTTCTTAGATCTAAGGATTAACCATGTTGTTTATAGATTTTCCAATGATTTAGGTAGAGATTGTCGAATCTTAAACCATCTTTAATCATATCTTAAGTGACCAACCTAAAATTAGCTTTAAACACTCATATAAATAAAGATTATAATCCAAACTTGTGATAAAAACTCACTCAAGGCATCATAGAACATGTGCTAAGCTAGAATTAAGCTTCAAACATCACAAACATATAAGAAATTAAGATTAAAATCAAGGCAGCCCATGTTCTTGCCCAAATATGAATAAAAAGATGAAATAAAGTAAAAAAGGGTTTTAGATTTTACCAATTGATGATACAAAGTGTTAGGCAACCTCCAATCACCTTTAAAAAAAAACTTGAGAATCCTTAAAACAACCTTTGTTACAAACACAGAAGCTGTAAAAGATAAAAGAAAAGAAAACCTAAAAACTACCTAAGGAAGAGAGAAAGGGAGGTTTGATCTGAATTCCCCTTTCAAATCCGGCACTAACTTCTACAAATTTGGTCTACAGACCTTCTTATATATGTTGGCTACAAGTAGGAACAAGTGGGACAAGTTGTAGCACAAGTTGGAGCAAGTTGCAGATGGAAAACACGTGACTGCTACTAAAACGGTGGTTAAAAAACACTAAAATGGCGAGTTTCTTAAGTGTCATTTAAGTCTTTGGAATGGCGCTTGGCTGAGTAAAACGGCAGGTAGGCTAAGGTACAGTTTTAGTCCTAATTTCTGACTTTTTCTTTCCTTTTCTCATATTTTCTTGATGTTTTGGCTTCCATTCTACATATACATGAATGTAAATGATATTTTGACACTTTAACATCAAGTTGGAGCAATTAAACATTAATTTGGAATAAATTGGCTATAAATATGAAATAAAATCCAAGCCTAACATCTACCCCATCTATTGATGCTCTTGTCAAAGGATCTCTTTTTTCCTCTTCTTTGATTTCCACATATTGTATAAACCTTTTTTAATAATTTCCCTAATTTTGAGTTTTGTCTTTCTAATTTCATAGTCTCCCTCTTCCTTTATAGTTCATGGCATAGTTTTCACTTCACCTATCTCTACCTCAAGCATTTTCCTAACTCTAACTCATGAACCTTAGGCCTCTTTACGATGGTCTAATGGCCCTTCTTCTTAGGCCCCTCCAACTAAACTTTCTTTGCTTAAAATGGTTGGAGATGACCACTCAAATACTTTGTTAAGGTTTATTGTCTTGAATTCAATTAATAGGCAAGTTCTGGTCTTACCTCCTTTGGAAATCCTCTGAGTATGTGGTGTAGATTATATATACATCAATAAGATAGACCTCTTTCAAGCTCAACTCGCTTTAAAATATGACCAATATATTATAGTTTAGTTCATGATATATTTTTCAAAACCTATCTTTTTAAGGAAGATATGACCAAGTACAAAAGTGGACATATATAACCAAATATTTTCTCTAATCATGATTAATTTTTCATAGTATTCCACTAAAGTACTGGAATATTATAGTACTAATAGTTTAAGTCATCTAGCGAATTATATTAGCACCCATATGTATAGATGAGTTTATGACTACTGAGAAAAGAACCAATTTTACTAGGTTTTATGTTAAAGTTAACTTGGAAAAGTACTTACCCAACATTGATATAATACATAAGTTGAATGAAGATAGCAATTTAGTGCTTATATGATATTAAAATTAATTGTTAATAGAAACCCCATTGTAAATAATGGAAAAATGGATAACAGCTAGAAAATTTTTCTCTAAGGGTAATTATGAAAAAAAAAAGTGGGTTCTAACGTCACTTTTAGTCAAAAAGTTACTCCAATTTTCGTTATAGATACCTCTAGCAATCTAAAAACTTCAAATACTCCAAAGATAGAATTTAAATCTCCCATAGCCAATTTGTGTCTAGTTTTGACCAATGATATATATATAAGTACTATTAATGTTCATTAAGAGCTTATACTGTAATTAAGCCCTCTTGTGAAATGATTCTTAAGATAATCATCACATTATGTCTTTTGATTCTAATTATTTTCTTAGATTACTGAGCCCTTCTATTTAAGAAATAATTAAAAAAAAGAGAGAGAAAGAATGCACATAGATCAGTAAAAAAATTTTTACTTAGTAAGCCTATTATTTCTCTATGATTGTGGTGACTTGGAACACTAAGGAGTTCATTTTCCACTAAAACAACCTCTACTTAGATGTCTTATATCTTCTTTTATTCTTCTTTAGGTTTGACTCTTATAAATTAAAATAAAATTTTATTATAATAATCCTTCTGGCATTTTCTGATTTACTACTAGATGGTTGTCATTCCAAAACTCCACATTTAATCTTAATTATAAAATTTTGGTATACTAGGACATAGCTCCATGCTTGATTACTTATATTTTCAATTTTAAAGTTCGTATTTACTGTCTCTTTACCACGGTAAACATATTATTTATTTACGCATCAATAAACTTTTTCGTTAAGAATATTCTTTAAAACATTTAATTTTACTTAATGATCAATGCATTCATCCATTGATGTTCCTTAGAGACTTTAATGCTTATTGTCCATTGATAAATAAAAAAGGGGCAGAGTAGGTTGGATCACAACACAAATCATTTGAATGATTATCTCACAAATTGATTTATGGAAGACTTTCACTATATTAGGAATTTTTTGCATGTAGTAATAAATAGACATATAGAGCTATAAGTAAGAAAACTAGATAAAGAACTAAGAAATTATAGTCATTTACAACTTTCTTAAATTTGAAAGAAAAAAGAAAAGGAATTCAAGATATCTTATACCTTTTCTTGATTAATGTCATACCATACTTTCTTTTTATAATAAGGATTGGAGCAAACATTTAAAAAACAAAGAGTAGGTTTAACTTAATAACTTCCTAGTCCTATGAGAAGGATTTTGAAGAACCATTAAGGAGTGGCTTCTTTTTATGGCATTCCAATGTTTTTTTCCATTAAAAAAAGCTAGAGGCCATATGTTAAAAATACATAAATTTTTAACTTAAAGAAGGAGATATTAAATCCTCCTTTTTCATAAATCTATTCTATTTAAAATGAATATTAAAAAAATTCTTAATGATGATGTATCTCCTTATTTCACAATTAAATCACTCTTTGCAACATTTATTTCAACTTTATTACAAACTTCTAAGCACTAAGAAATCAATACCCTTGATTCTTTAACACTTTTTATATTTCAAAATGCTAGTGTTTGACTTCTATTTTAAGGAATTTCTAACTTAATTAATTTCATCCTAGGAAATCCGACATTGCCTCTTCAAGCTTGAACCCTCTAAAGCATTAGGTCAAAATGACCTTGATGTTTTTTTATCTTAGAATTCCTAGCACACCATTACAGAATGATTAATAGCTACCATCAAAGATTTCTTCTAGAATTGTAAAATATTGAATGAGATAAATGATACCATTATTAATTTGATTTCTAAAATTTTGAATGCATCTTACCTCAACCACTTCAAATCCATCTCATTTTGTAACATAATTTATAAAATTATTTTAAAGTACTAGTTAAGAGAATTAAAAAAATCTACCTTTATTGATGATTTCTTCTTAAACCACATTCGTGTTGGGTCAAATAAATTGTAATTTAGTGCTTACTCAAGAAATGTTTACAGATTATCACAAGTGATTAGACATGAACATATTCTTTTGTAAAATCAATTTTTCACAGGCATTTGATAGCCTTAATTGGAACTTTACTCTTTGCACTCCTAAAACTTTTGTATTTCTAGATGAATTCATTTCTTAGATTCAATAGTGTATCACCACAGTTTCATTCCTAATGTTGTCAATAGTGAAAACATTAAGTTATTTGAAAGAAAAATGGACTGTGATAATCATATCTCTTTTTCCATATATAATTATGTTTGAACATAAAGTTTTGCCTATTATCCTAAAGAAGTTCATCTTGGATTCTAACTACTTTAAATCACTTTAGATGTTCCAAGATAAATTTGTTAAAGATTTTCTATTATTCTATAATAGAGAGGCCTCTTGATTTCTATTCTCATACATGAGCTTAAAACATTTGCTAAGCTACTGGATATGTCAATTATCTCATGTAGGTATTTCTATTTATCTCAACTAGTTACGATAATTTTTAGTCTATACCCTCTCAAAAGTTATATGATTCAAATGAGGCATACTACCTTTTAGATATATTAGGATTCCCATCTTCTCAAAAAAGTTTATCTCTAAAGATTAAGCTCCCTTGTTAGTACAATTTAGGAAATGATTTGATAATTGGAATGCTAATTTTCTCTCCCATACAAAGCATCTCATGTTGATAAAATTAATGGTTGTAAATATATAATTTGTTCTTCTCATTTTATTTTTTTTAGTAACATAAAATCTATGGATAAATTAATGAATAATTTAATCTAACTGGATTATAGTGTTATGGTTGGTAAAGGAAAAGTATCTGCGAAAGAAAATTTTCCTTAAAAATACGAGGGTGAACTTAACTTAACTCTTATTAAATTATTCAATGAAGTACTATTTGCTAGGAAAATATGTCGAGTCTTCACAGATTACAAATTTTGTGGGTAAGATAAATCATTAATAATATTTAGTAGGTAAAAGCCTTTGACTAGTAGAACCATCTCCAAACTCATTGCACTTGTGGAGGAAAATTCTCAATCTTAAAAAGGATTTCATAGATTGTATTTTTACTACAATTAGCAATAAGAAATCAATTTTTAATTGTTTGATAATCAGCATGCTTTAGATATTTTGAAAATGTTTATGACTTGCACACCACAACAAAAGGTCTTCATTTGTATATCAAAGTGAAAGTGGTGATTACATAAAATGAATGAAACTTATCTCATCCAAAACATTGTCAAATTTCTCAATATTGGAAGTCCTAAGATCATGCTTAACCACTAAATATTAGTTAAAAGTCTTTTGGTATAGACATAGCTTCCAAAAACAAACATTACTTTATGATTGGCACTTAGTGAAAGCTTGAATATACTAAACAATATGTACTTCCTTAGCCTCCAATAATATGCTTGTAAATTTTTATAATTTTTTTGAAGATAGGCATGAATATTGATAGGGATGCATTTTATAGTATTTATATATGTGTTAAAATGTCATTGCATCCCTATTTTGTTATTTAAATGTTTAATTTGTATTCCTTTTACCCTTGACCTTTGGGCACAAATATAAGTTGAAAGGACCATGTTTTGAGCAAAATTGGATTACAATTGGAACTAGAAGAGGTTTGGAACCAATTTTGGGACTTATAGCATCAAGTTATGAAGTTCCACACCAAATTGTAGGGCCATATAACTAGCCATGAAGAGCAATAAACAAAAAGAACAAGACAAGCTCAGTTGAACATCAGTTTTTGTATAGGTGACTTAGGTGATGCATTTAGTGAAGCTTTAGAGCTTAAATTACTTTGTAATTTTGTGGCGTGTAAGACCAATATGGTAGGAGCCTACATACCAAATTTCATGGTAATTGGAGCTATATAGAAGGAGTTAGAGCATAAAAGGTGAAAGGGGCAGAATTTGTCAAATTCTGGAACAAAACCGAAAATTGTAAAATATTTTCGTTTTTATTATTCTTAGGGGCAATTTGGACCAAATTTCTCCCACAACCTCCCAAAACCCTAGCATCCTCCAAAACATATATAAGGGGCATAAAAATCATAAGAGAAGTAGCCTTTATATTTTCTAAGCTTTCCTTCTTGTTCTTACTCATTTTCCTTGTTTTCTTTATGTTTTTTTGTTAGAATTGGCTTCTAGTTTCATTTCTTTTCTTATAGTTTCCTATTTTAGGTAGTTTGATGCTCTAAATATCATTCTTGGATGGTTTAATTTCTGTCATTTTTCGATTTATAATTTTTATGATGTTTAGAATGGTTTTTTAATGAATTTGGAGCTTGAACACCTTAGATATACGGGTTCACATATATATAGCAATAGATGTGCGTTTTTGTAATTTTCAGTTTTTAATTTGGATATTTGAGCTTGATAAATTTCTTTTATAGGTCTGCCTAGGTTTTATTTTTATGAATTATTTGTTTATGTTATGGATTTTTTATTTATATTTAATGTTTTGTGTGGGTTTTGCTTTATAAATGAATATATGTATGTTTTTAGGTTGTAATGTGTTTAATTTCAGTTTTCAATATGTTTTAGGTGTGTTTAATTATCTATATTAGGTTAATTTGATTGGGCTTTGTGAATTTGGGTGTGATTAGTTGCTAATTAGATTGAATTTGTGTTAGATTATATGTTGAATTACGTTTTTCCTTTGATGTTTCTAATTTTTTAGTTTTTTGTTTATTATTTTCTTGTGCTTTATTTAATTTTTCAGCCCTTTATTTTTGTTATTTTATTATGATATTAGTTTATGTATTTTCTATTTTAATTATTTTAGTAATGTTTATCTAGTTTATTCTTGGGTTGCAAGTTAATGATAGAATTTTAGATGAATAATTGTGAGAATTGACTAGGAATTGAATGGGTTTTGTGATTTAGGTTAGGATTGAATTGGAATTCCGCATAAATGTCATGAATTAGCGATTAATGCTTAGGATTAGCTACTCTAGGTGTAATTCCTACTTCAATTGCTATGATTGAGCCATGTGATACGTACGTAATTGTCCTTAGCAATTTCCACAAATGGCAATAGGCCAGTTGGATTTGTTAGGATACTTAACATACTAGTCTATGATTCCAATTCTCTAAGTTACATAGTCCGAGCTTGTATGACTATGGCTTAGGTTAGCTATTCCCTAGTGTGTTAAAGCTATTGTGTCGTTAAATCTAGAGAGCTTATTTTAGGTTATCTCATGGTTAGGGATAGATTTTCTATCGTATAAGACTTATCTAAAGTTGGAAGAACTGAGGGTTTGAGAGCTTGTTTGAACCTATAAGCTAGCATCTTACACTAATCACAACTTATCTATTTCAAGGATCAATTATAAGTCTATAATTCATGATTTATCTTCCACCCGGCTTTTCGTATTTGTTATTTGTTTCTTGTTTGTTTAATTATGTTTAATTATATTTCATTAATTGCCTTTAATATTTAGTTTTAATATCGTTCAATTCCAGGCATTTGTTTTTATTTTCTTTCCTTTTTGTGCAACATTAGAAATAACTTTAACATATCCTAGGTCCCTATAGGATCGACTCTGACTTGCCCTAACTACTTAGTTAGGTTAGTTACGTATTTTATTTTTTTAGTAGTCCACGACAGACTCACCAAATATCTATTTTCTAACTATCACTTCTCGCTTCAGATATGGACTCTATTAGAGGTCAAATTCATAATGTTTTTTGTTATTATTTCATGTCAATTTACCCCTAATTTAGTGTTTAAATGTTTAATTTATATTTAAAAATGATTCAATTGCAACTTGATGTGAAGAATTAGAGATTATGTGGAAAGGATGTAAGAAGATTATGTTTTTTGGACCATCAACGTGGGTCTACAGCCCCAAGGTAAGGATGAACATGGTGTGGTTGATGGATGATCAGCCAGCCATTAAAGAAGTCAATTTTCGACCATCAAGAGCAGTCTACAGCCCGCCGTAATGCTTTGACAACCCACCGTTGCAGTACAGAAGATGAAATTCTTGACCTGAATCTTCAACATTTGTAGTTTCCGTCTTCCTC
>JAOXYD010000136.1:15387631-15417109 GCA_028565735.1 Pinacopodium congolense
GGAGAATTTAAAATTATTGATGAAAATGAGACACAATCTCCTTTAGAAATATGATATTAATTTTTGCTATTATTTTAATATCTTATATTATGTTCAATTTTAATTAAAATTAAAATTATTAATTGTATATTAATAGATAATTTAGTAATTTATTTCTATTTTAATTATATATTTTTATTTATATTCATAATTTATATATGTTATTATTTTATATCAATTCAATAATAATTTTATAATAATTTAATATCACTTAAACTTCTAAATCTTCAATATTTTTCTTCGTCAGTTCGATGTCTGATTCAACTTTTAAAACATTGATAATACCTAATATTTTACTCATATAACACAATTAGCGAAGTAATTGTAAAAATAGTTCAATTCGATACCGTCGAGCCAAGTTGCGGTGTTGGAAAAAGAAGGGGTTCGTCAATCCTATCATTAAAATATTCCTGTCAATTATAAGAACCTTATAATGGACTACTTCATATTTCGATTCTATTTTGTTTTAATCTTGTTGAGATTTTATTAAAAAAGTGTCACTGCTTTAGATGATCAGAATAAAAGAAAAAGCAGATTCACATACCAAAAAATATATATAATTAAATATTTCAAAATTTTGAATTGATATATAATATTTTTTCTTAGACAGAATCTTACTTAGATTTAGTTTGTTTTTCTTTGAGAAAAATATAATTTTGAGTCAAAATATGGTTTATTTTATATACATACAGACATATATATATATATATATATATACTTTTTTGAAAACTATATATGTATATATACTTGCTTAAACTTGATCCGTTTTCTTTACGACAAGTTAATTGCCGCTCTCAAAAGTTCAAAAAATATAATACCCAATACTGAACTGCAATATAAGTAGGTCTTTAATATAACAATGACGAAGCACAGGAATACATGAAAAACTATTCTGTTTATCTCTGTTCTTTAAACACCAGATGTTGGCATTTGTATTCTTCTTGTCAGAAGCTACTTGTTCTTGATGTGGAACCACAGTAATCACAGTTTAAATACAAGATACAAATGAAGCTGGAAACTGATCAACTTAGGCCAGTAAGCCCACAAATCTTCGGCCCTTTTAGTAACAAGTCTCAAGCCTAATTTGTGGAAGGAAGAAGTACAGTGATGATTTGCATTGACAGAGGGATCAATAGGAGGATCTAGCCATCACGAGTCAAAACACTGGAAATCTAACGTCTCTCTCTCTCTCTCTCTCTCTCTCTCTCTCTCTCTCTTTTAAGTGCCTGTGTACTATATAAGGTGCGATTGGCAGACACTTTTGTTGAAAGAGGTAGCATAGAAGTTAGTAGTAGTACTACGCAGGGTAAAATGTCTTATGTGTCAGACGAGGAAATTTTCTTAAAGCCCCAAATCCCAATTATACAGCACTTACCCTCGTCAACCTTCTCCTGTTCTCTTACGGTCTCACCATTATTTTCTACCCGAGACCACTTCTAACAAAATTTCCTCACAGACATCATAAAGTAAATGATTAGGAGTTTTACCAACAATTAATGGTCAGAGAGAGAGGGGCAATGCAGAGGAATAGTAACGAGTATCCCAAAGAAAACTTGCCACCAACTGTTGGTTGTGGAAGAGTCTCAGGTATCTAAGGTCTACCTATTCCACGTAGGGTTGACATTAAAAGATATGTTTCCAACAATCTGCCAAAAGTTTTTCCCTTTTGATCCTCATTGCACCCTCTTTTTAGTTTTTATACATGTTTTCTTTGCTTTTATTTTCGCTCTCACGGGGTCCTATTCCCCATCTCCCCTCCCCATGGCTGCTGTAGCTAGTTACCGTGGCCACTCGCTTTTCTGGCTCGCATTGAAACCCAGCTCCCCTGTTTAAAGTGTCATGAGCTTGATATTCTACCAACCAACCTTGCTATATTTACAAATTTTTTGGTTAAGAATGTTAGTTAACTTTTTTTAAAATGCTTTTTACGAACACTTAACAAAAATAAATAAGTAAGAAAGATAATTAAATATAACAAAAATAGTAGGAGAATTCGACTTTTCAAAAAGTAAGAGAGCTTTGAGAATACTTTTTTTTAAACTCAAAGAATGCTATATAAATTATGAAATTATTAGATGATAATATTAATAAGATCTTTATGTTATTTATAATTCCCTACTTTTTAATAGATAATTGAGATTAATTCAATTTAACAGCTTAAATTAGTTTATAAAATAATTTAAATAATTTTTTCATAAATTTAAAAAATAATTAAGCTGTTTATAAATTTTAGAGCCTTTTACCTCGTTTAGTGAATTTTATGGAGAGAAAAACTATTCAATCAACAAATTATAAATAAGGTTTAATTACATAATATTTTATTAGTAATTTTTTATGACTATTTTTATATAAAATAAAAGATTTGTTTTATATGAAGATGGTTATAAAAGGTTATTAATAAAATATCATATTTTTTAATAAATATTTATAATCTGTCATTTATATAATGATAATATTTATTTTATTATTTTAATAATATATATTATATTTTGTGAATATCTATAATTTACAGTTTACGAATCAGTCCCTTCTATCAAGCCTCCCTCTTTGAGGACAAAATTCCATCAATGCGTAACAAACGCCAGGAAGAAAATGATGGACAAGACCCTTCGGCCATAGGTGCCAGGCATCGGCCCTTCGTACAGCTGGTCATGCTTCAATTTCTATGGTCTTTGGATGGGTACGAATCATTTGCAGATGTATTATACATTTCACTTTCACCAACACGAAGCCCCTCCTCGTAACTTGAAGGACTTCTTAATGTCTCTCAATATGTATTGTGATACGCATGAAAATAAGAATACACTCGCCTGGAATTTATGTGCTGTTCTCTTATATTAATAAACTCGTCAAAAATATTCAATACCCCTCATCTTTTAAGGCTTATTTGGTATAAATTAAGTTTTCAATTTTAATTTTTATTACAAAAATAAAAAAAGATAACACACTAATACAACATAAAAATCAAGAATAAAATATAAAATTTAATATAAATATATCAAAACTACAACACACAACAATAACAAACGACTCGTCCATCTTTATGGTCTACACTCTGCCACTGTTGCTATTTTAACAACGTGGTTTTTTCGAATGTTATATTATATTATTATCTGCAATCTTTTACATTAAAAGTTCAAAAATTGAACACGTGAAATAATATATTTTCAACCTCAGTCCACATATTTCTAAGTGGAGCAAAACAATTAATAACATCACTGTCCCTTCTTTTCCAGGTTCACTACTATTTAAAATCCTACCTTAGTCAACGTCATGGTTAACAATTTATATTTTCATGTAACAGTATTATGATATGTAAGGAAATTTCCCACCACCCTAATGGTATCGTTCTTCTTTTAGGCACCTGAACTCATGGGGCTACTGTCAGGGCTTTCCATGAAACCTTACCTTTGCACCAACTGGATATTAGGTGGGCGAGTGCATTTATATAAAAGTACTGAAGAATTTAATTGGTTTGTTGTGATAACTAATGAGGTTGCTGTTCCAAGTTAATACACTTGGGACCATCTGCCCTTGGATGCGAATTTGACTTGTCAAATTTTAGTTGACGGTACGATGTGAGTATCGCGTCATAGAATTCGCGTTAAGTGATGACAAAATTTCAATGATTGAATATTGCAATTACTAACCTTTAAAAAGTTTGCTGTAAAAATGTCAAAGAAAGAAAAAAATTAATTAAAAAGAGCAAGAAGTCGGAGTGTTTATGAATGCAACCTGCACACAATACTATGAAAATGTCAATAAAACTTCAGAGTTGACAGGGAATTGCTGACTCTGTTTTGTTTTCAATGGGATTTTTTATTTTTATTTCTTAATTTTTTAAATATAAAAATTAATAAAAATACTATAAAAAATAAAAAATAATAATATATTAATACAATACAAAATTTTAAAAAATACATAAAAATTAATATACATATATAAAAATAAAAATAGAAAATAAAAATAAGAAATAATATTAAACGTAGGTTAAATAATGAATTATTATAATATATTCAACCAAATTACAAAAACATAATTACAGTAACTAAGCTATTCAGCTTTTAATTCTAATTTTTTGTTGTGATTTTTATTTTTTAATTAAATTTTGTGTATTTATATGAATTTTTGTTATGTATTTTTTTATTTTTATATTGTATTTATGTGTTATTTTTTATTTAAGTAATTTTTTAAAATTTCCGTGTTTAAAAAAATTTAAAACTAAAACCAAATTTAAAAATCAATCCGAACAGCCCCAGACTTTTCTTTTGAGGATGTTTAGTTGAGTTGTGGGTTGTGATTATTGTATTCTTTGTATTGGTAATTATGTTTTTTTATCGATTTTTGTGTTTAAAAAAATAGGAAATCAAAACTAAAAATAAAAGATAAAGGGATATTTAGTTAGGTTGTAAATTGTAGTTTTGTGTTATAGTTGTTATATTTTTGTATTAGTAATTATGTTTTTTTAATCGATTTTTATACTATATTAATGTATTTAAAAAATAGAAAATAAAAACCAAAGTAAATAAAGCCTAAACTAAACATGGTTCTTTTCTCCCCATATAATCTATGCTACTTTTTCTTCTTTTTGCTTATATGTGCATATTTTAAAACAATAACCAGTGATGGTTATTATAATATCATCCAAAATGTTTCTATATACTTTAAAAAATAATTCAAGATGCGTAAAAACATTTTTGACAAAAAGACTATCAAACATTTTTTGTATAAGTTCAACCTAGGTGCTACGTAGAAAAACGACAAAGAAACGAATATCCTAGCTATATCTGAAATTTAAAATAAAAAACGACAAAGAAAGGAATACATCAAACAAACAAACAAACAAACAAAGACATCAAAATCAAATGGCAAACATCAAAATGAAGATGGTTCTTTTATGGCATGATTTTATGAACTTTAAAGTGAAGAGTGCCCTGGAATTTTAAAGGCATAGCACATGCCCTTAAAACAGATAGGACAATGCATATAGGGGATGACTTCCCAGGCTAGTTGTAGCCTCTTTCGCATATAGGGATGACTTTACAGGCTAACTGTAGCCTCTTTGTAGGACGACGTTCCTAAAGTTGCGGGATAATTATTTCCTTCGTAATTTGTTCCAGACCCTTAACTTGGATTCAATTTTTTTGTTTTATTATTTTTTAAATATTTTATCGATTTTTGTATTTTTATTTTTTATACTGTATTTATTCATTTCTTTTTAAATTTTCTATTATTTTTAATTTTTATATTAAAATTGAAATAGAAAATTAATATTAAAAACGAAAATAAACATCCCCTTAAATTTATGCCCTTGATCAAGATTGTTCTCAAATTTATGCCCTTGATCAACTAATCATTGAAATTAAAAAGATGTGCCTTGAATTGACTTTTTGGAAGAATTTCAAGTTATTGCAAAAAGTTGTTCTTTTTTTCTTTACCAGAACGTATTAAATCTTAAATTTGAAATATATATTTTGTTATGTTCAATTACTTGATTTTTTAAAATATTAAAAATTTGAATCTCATCATTTAAATTGAATTTATCATTTTATTTGACTTATAAATCATTACGATACATTTACATTTTTATTTAATGTGTAATAAAAATTTAGTAATTATATATTTTTTATTAAAAACGTAAAACTTAAAGTGAAGTTAACAATGCTATCATTTATAGAATTAAGAAGATTACATTTTGGTGGGTAAATAAAGAGGAAACTATTGGTTAGAAACTTAAGAGGATGTTTAGTTAGGTTGTGGATTGTAATTTTGTGTTATGATTTATGTATTTTTGTATTGGTAATTATGTTTTTTTTATTGATTTCTGTGTTATATTAGTATGTTTTATTTATCGATTTATGTGTTTAAAAAAATAAAAAATAAAAACAAAAAACGAAAGTCAAAGTAAACGAGTTTTTATATCATATTTTATCTTCAATTTAGCCTAACCGACACCAATTTCTTTTTTATTTTTTTTTCATAAACTCGAATTTGATTAGGATAAGAGTTTCATATGCATAAAGTTTACCAACTTCCATCGATTAAATGAATTAAGTCAGCCACCATTGCAATTAATTCGAACAAAATTTTAACTGGTACAACACATGCATACTCGTGCCTGCTCCAAATCTATTGAAGAATGACTGTATAAATAAAGATTCTTGATTTAATTTCAGGGTACCTCTTTCTTTTTATAAATAGCCATTAGTGATTTATGTCGAAATTTTTGTGTCACTAAAGACTGTTGTTCACTAACATGGTCACATGCTAACTCATTCCACTAAAGAAATGCTGCTTATTTTTTACAAAATAATATCGGATCTTCACACTGTAATATTAAAATTAGATTTATTGAAATAATGATTAGAACTGAAAATTGGAATTGTATTTCTTATTTATTTATCTCTTTTATCTTTTTTACTTCTATCAAAATATTCTAGCGTGAGTGTTTGTCTTTCATTGAATGATAGACTAAAAACATAAATAGACATATCAATTGGCAGCCTTTTTTTTTTTTCTTCATACAATTGCTTTAATTTATAAATGCAAGATTTAGACTCCATTACTCCACACTCATGAAATCACACATGGGGATTGTTGATGAAAACTTGGTAAAAATCCTCACTTTATTTCACATTGCATAGCTCCACCAATATAAATGAGCATAATCTTGGATTTCATTAAATTAAACTTTTGACCGTGAAATTAAAAAATAAGAAACAAAAACATAAAACAACATTAATACCAAACAACACGCCCCCTAGTTTTTGTCTTATATTATATATTATTTATGAAGAATCTTTCAATTGTTTTAAATCTTAATGATCCCCAAAAAGAGACCAATCGTTGGAGGAAAGTGGCTGCCCTAAATCCACGCATGATTCTTTTGCTTCAAGCAATTTGGGGTCAAACATTAATTAACAAATGTTGGGGTTTTGTCTTGGCTTTTTTGTCGAAACTTTTTCTGTTTTTAGGGAAGTAAAAAAGCTGGAATCTCTTGATGGATTTTCTATTTCTTGTTAACATAATTTAAGGAAGTCTATTTTGATTTTTATTTCCCTCACACTTTTTACTATTTGTTACTGTTTTTGATTTTTTAATTTTTACCTTATGTCTTTGGATAGAGTATCTACATTCTAAACTCTAAAGCTAGTCCCTTTTCCATTTCTTTCCCTTGAAATGTCACGGTCAAATGTATTGTAAGTATTTTGGGGTTAACTTAAAAAAAAGTATTTTGGGGTTGATATTATTTATAAAAAATATTTGATGACCTTTATATAATTATTTAGGGTTAATAGTAAAAAAATAACCAATCTTTACATATATTTTTTAATTAAGTGATTAGTTTTAAAAAAATTAATTGAGTGATTAACGTTTAAAAAATTAATCAGATAAATGAAAAATGTTTAAGGTGTTGATGTGGCTTACTACGTCATCTGACATGTGGCAGACAGGTGGTAGTTCGGCCGATCCTACTAAACTCGATCCAACCTGATCTACTTCAACCTTTTTATCTTTTCCGTTTAATTTTTTAAACATAAATCACTCAATTAAAAATATTTTCAAAACTTAATCATTTAACTAAAAAAATGTGAAAATGTTAAATTAATAGTTTATTTTAAAATTTTTAATATAGATACATCTCACAAATGAATATTTTTACATAATATTTATGAATACAATTAAATATTTAATTATTATAAAATAAAAATAATATTAATAAATTTTAAAATGTATTATTATAATAATGCATGTAAAATAATAAGTATAATTCATAATAGAATATCAACATAATAATTATTAGTAAAATTATTTTAAGTGACTTTTAGAATATTTTTAATATTTTTACTGAATTTTTATGTAATTTAAGTTCAATTTTTATAAGTTTAAACTTACTTTTAAAATTAAACTTTATTTATAAATTTATCTTTAAATCTCATACTTTTTAATTTTTTAACTTACTCATATAAAAAATAAATTTGAAGAAATTCCTCAAATTTTCTCAAACCTATTTTTATATAGTTTAAGAGATTTAAAATATTTTCATTTATAAAAATAAAAAATAAAAAATATTTTTATTAGGTTCTATTTAAAAAATCAATATTTAACCATAAATAGATCACTTAAATTATATAAAAAATATGAGGAAATCACTTAAATTATATAAAAATAAATTTTATGAAATTTGAGGAATTTTCTCAATTTTATTTTTTCATATGAGTAAGTTCAAAAACTAAAGAGTATGAATTTAAAGATAAATTTATAAATAAAGTTTAATTTTAAAATTAAGTTTAAACTTATAAAAATTAAACTTAAATTATATAAAATATAGTAAAAGTCTATTTTATCAATATTCTAAAAGTCACTCAAAATAATTATACTAATAATTATTTTCTCGATCTTCTATTATAAATTATACTTATTATTTTACATACATTATTATAAGAATACATATTTAAATTTATTAATATTATTTTTACTTAATAATAATTAAATATTTCAATTGTATTTATAAATATTATGTAAAAATATTAATTTATGAGATTAATTTCTATTTGAAATTCTTTCTTTTGTAAGTCTATCCTTACTGCTTAATATAAAAGTGATTGAGTTTATTATCCATTGTATAAATGTAGCCAAACAATAACATTAATTAGAAACTCAGGCAATAAACTCAAGAGATAAGACGAATCTCAAACGTATGGTATATCCAAGCCAAAAGAACAAGGGAAATGGGAGATAATAATTAAAGATGAAGAGTTTATTTACCATAAAATTACAAAAAAACAAAAATACAGCTTCAACGATCAATTTTGGATCTATTTTCTAATTAGGATTTTGTCCACCGTTGAAGATCTTATATGAATTCCTTCTCAAATAACCATGACGTTGTGCATGTTTAAATGATTTTTATGTTAAGGATAGGTGAGGAGAGGTTGTATTAGGTTATGCTCGTCTAAATGGTTTGTGCATTAACAATGGTTGAGGAGGAGATAATGTATTGCCAGAGAGAGGTTTCAGGAGGCTTGCATCGTGTTGTTTAGCAAAGCAACATGTCAAAGGTGTCCAGGTAGGCTTTCAACTTATCGAGGTGGTATATCTCTGATCATCCTCTGTTAGAGATTTTAACGTCCGATTAAGAGTAGGTTTGTTTGTGACAAAAAGTGATAATTTGTGAGTACAAACTTTTAAACTATAAGGACAAGTTAAAAGAAAGATGAAGACCATGAGAGAGTAAAACGATAAAAGCTTTCAATTTAAAATTTTGTTTCATTTAAACTTAAAATTTATATTTAAATATAATTATGTAAATAATTAATTTGTTTAATGTTTTGTTTTAATTTTCTTATAGTACATTCAGATTTATTATCAAACTTTGAATTTATAATATAATATTGTTTTAATTTACCTATATTCAAATGTTTCAACCTTCACTATAAAATATATTTTAGAAGATGTAGGATTCATGTTCCTCCATATTCACCATATAATTATAAAAATGTTACAAAATCTATCTAATACTATATTAAAACTTGTTTATAAAATATTATACTTACTATTAAATTATAAAATTTTCATTATAATTGAAAATATAAATGAACTACTACAAATAAAATATAAACAAAAATGCATCTTAAGTCAAAAAATATTATATAATTTAAACAGATAAAAATTATAATGACGTAAATATTTCTTCAAATTTTAGATAAAACTTTTTTGAGTGCATAATACGAAGCATAACTCTACTTAGAACAAGAGTACTAGATTTGAGAACTTCTATACCAGAAGAGAACAAATGTGGTTAGTATGTAAAACCTGAACTCCAAAAACTATTATCAAATTTTTTATAGAACTATTTTCATAATCATATATTTCTCAGTTTTAAAACTCTGAAACGTACTAATTGCAGTTTATTAAAATCATTTGTTATTAAAGCTTTTCAAGAAAAAAAATCATTTATTGCTAAAATACAAAATTACAACTCTAGGTAATTAAGCTTCTAAAAAACATTCTGATATTGAAAAATATTATTAGAACATGATATTTTATGATATATCCTGATTTCAATTATTCAAAAATAATGAAAATTATGATTTTAATGTTGAGTAAATTTAATTAAATTGCAAGTATATGAATCCATCGGCGCAAGAGCAGAACATGCATAAAAAAGCGACAAGTGGAATAAGATTCCTATTCTAGAGATTAATTTGCATAGTTTATAGAATATTAGATAAATTTGTCCAGAATCCAGATCCATCCGCCCTATCTTTGGGTTGCATTTGTTCACATAAATAAATCTAGAAACGGGAAGCATAGTGGTAATGCCACATGGTATTGGGTAACCACGTGGAAGCCAAACAGGCAACACATTTGTTGTCCTTTATTAGTTTTACAATTCCGTAACTTTATTGCGCCTACTGGAATTGTCCACATACTTTAAAACCAGGGGACCGTCGGACCTACTTAGCGGCGTTTTTCACCAACTCTCTCATCTCTCTCTCCGCACATTTATATATAAGTTTTAACCACAGTTTATAGAGATATCAAGCCAACCCTGTTCTTTGTATCTCAACGCAACAACCCTGTTCGGGGACTTATATTGAAAGGGGCAAAGAAATAAGAGAAGAAATTATCATGATATTGGTGGCAGTAGTTGCAGAGTTGCTGGAGGAGTATACGGCTGTTCTGGCCAGGGTTTTGGAGCATTTGTTTACAGACGCTCCATTCCCAAGGCGGGTTCGTTTCTTAATACTTCGCAGCCTTCCTTTTGTTTCTGCTTCACCTCCTCGGTTGCCTTCTATTCAAGCTCCCTCTTAAATTAATTGAACTTCAATCCTTCATTGCTTTCTTTTTATGTAAGATTGCAGTAATTATGGAAGTAATAACTTAGAAGGAAAGCCTGTTCTCTGTATATTCTTCTTGTTGTACCTCTTATGTAGTCAACTATGAAAATGAGTTCGAATTCTTTTCTGTGTAAATTTCAAATACACGTATCTCTAAAAATTTCCTTTTTTCTTTAGATGCATTGCTCACTTGTTGGTATACTAATTGTCTTTGAAGCGAATTTAGACGGCTAATTTGGCGTTCATTATGTCAGTATATCTAATAAAGGAGAGGTAAAATAAGGGACTTCTCCAACTTCGCCATGTCCTTGGTGCTCCGAGTCTTTTCAGTCGAGTGGTACATCATTGAACTGTGAAGTGATTGGTAAAAGTTTCTTTTTTTCCCCCTTAAATAATTGATTGCTAAAAAATCGAGTTCTGGATAAGACTAAGAACATTAGATAAATATCACCCAAGGTTTATCACCCAAGGAGGGTGTGGCGACTTCACATTCTGGACTTTTTGTCATTTTCAAAGACTGGAAGGTTGTAGAACTTCGTTCTCATCATCATAACTACGTATATATTATATGCTAGCCGAAAGAAAATAATTTTTAAATACCCAAAAATAAATCTTATTCTTTACTATTAGGTGCCTGCTTCATTCGGTCCTTTGTCGAGTCTCTGTCTTTGATTTTTCGAAAAGGAGGTAATTAGTTGACCGTCAGGAATTGAAGGTCAATTAATTAATTTTAAAAATATTATTATATTACTTTCACTTTATGAATGTTAAAGGACAATTAGTCAGTTCTTTTCGAAAATGAGTCTGACTTCAATGTAACCCGCACTCATCTGTTTTATTTTTTGTATTAAATATTGGAGAGTACCCACTTAAGGAAAACAATAAAAATAAAAGAGCAGGATTTTGAGTTGTCTCCTTACGTTAGAAATCTCATACTAGGGGTGTTGATGAAACGTTTTTTTAATTATAATATTTTTAAAAAGTAGTAAACTTTAAATTTTAAATTTAGGAGTCGAAAAAGATTTTCACGTAATACATGTCTTGAAAATTTGTTACATGAGCAAAAACGAAAATTAGTAAAAGATCGAATTTTTATTAATATTGGAATCTGTTTTAATATTTTATAAATATTAATGTCTTCTTGTGATCATTATTTTAACATCATATTTATTATATATCTATTCAACTCTAAACATTGATTTAATAGTAAATTTTTTTTATCATTGAAATAATAATCAATTTCTAGTTCTAATTAATTTCAATAAACTAATAAATAAGCATATTAAATTCAATAAAATACTGCAAAAAAAATAATAATCTCAATTCAATCTTCTTAATATATTATGAATTTTGAGAACTGAGACAATTGTTCTAATCTATTTCTTAAAAAAGTTAAATAATAAGGGATGTGCTCAATTGTATCAGGACGTAATATATATAATTAATCATATTGTAACATATAATAATTTCTTATCATATTCTATATTTTGATTTTCTTATTTTAGTTTCTCTATTTTAAAATAAAATTATATTTAACGATTTATTGACCTACCTCACCATTATAATTTAATTTTAATATTAAATATATGAAACAATATATTCTTCGTTACTTAAAATAACCTGAGGTTACTTTAGTGTTTAGCAATAATAATACAAGTATTCCTTGATACTTGATTCTCTACACTTATCTCGTAAGCAAGTGCCTAACAATCAATCATAATCTTATATCATATATCTATAATTGTTAAAGATAATTCATTTTAAGTGAACAATTAATTTTCTAACTAGTTCCTTTATCAAATACCATCATTAATTTCAAACATATATCCAAAATATAAATCACACATCACCATGTTCATCTATTATATTTTAAATTTCAAAATTTTCATACTTTCATAATTAGACAAGTATTTCATATAATCATATTATCACAATTAATGCAAATACGTTACACGATCATGTAACAATCATTCCCTAATTCATAATATTCCATCATTGTGTTCAAATCACACCAAATACTATTATACATACATGTCACACAAGCCATATACAAGTGCACAACAATTATCACTTATAAACAATCTTTTAGGGCTTCTTGGAACATTTGATTGGTTTATAAAGCCTCTTTTCCTTGTGAGTTTCTAGTGTGATTCATCTGTTAGGGCTTGCTTTGTGCTGGCTTTTCAGTTTGTGCTTCTAGGCATCGTTGCCTTGTGAACTTTGGTTGTTGTTTTGCATTTTTTGTTTTCTATTAATATAATTAATTTTCGAAAAAATCGTTATAGAATTTATGTCATTTAATATTTTTAATACACACACACACACACACACACATATGTATACGTAAACACACATTACAAGTACACTATAACTATCACTTATTTTTAGAATTTATAACATATATATATATATATATATACATAACACTAGAAAATATACATGTACGCACACCAATTACCACTTACCTAGTATCCGCCAAGGTCTTTACCCTATAACTTATAATTCAGTTTAAAAACATTTTATTAGAATATTTTAAACTTAAGAAATATAATAAAAATCTATTTTTAATGAACTAAAAATCATTAACTTACCTTGTATTAATATTTCTCAATAGCCATTTAACATGCTTGAATGATTTCCAAAATAATAACATATGGATGTGAACAGGCATGATTTTATGACCATTTTCTTATAATCAAATATGATGGGACACTAGATCAATTAATCAAATCGTACCCGCCATATGTTGCCAACAAGATTTTTTAGCTTTTCAGCTAGTGTCTCCAACCTTCTTTCCTTATTTCCCTATCTTCACAACACATCATTTATAGTCCCTATTGTTTATTTAAAGGACTAGGAATGAGAAGACAGCGTCAAAGAAGGAGAAATATAGAGATTAGATTTACTAAAGTAAACATTTTTACTGTTATCGTAACCATCACTGTGATTTAAATGCCAACAATTTAGAAGATTTATAAAATAAGTATCAAACGAAAGTGAAGGTAGATAAAACAAAATACTGCAGTAATATGAATAGTATATCAAGGAGGGACATGAACAAATTAGAAGAAACAAATGATATTTTTACTGTAATTTTATTCAAAACTAAAGATGCCTTTATATAAGTTTAGCTACAACTTAAAAAAAGGCAAAAAAAACACTCCAATATAATTAGAAAATCAATAGCCCATATATAAAAACCATTTCCTTACACAAGTGGTAGGCATAACTGATAACTGAAACTACCATTGTTAAAAAATAGGGACACGACTAATAACTACAACAACATAACAAATTTATAAAGATAAACTCACTTTTGAATCACATTTTCAACACACCCCCTTGATTTAAAATTATACACTCCAAGTCTTAATCTAAAATAAACATTTTTATCATGAGGGAGAGATTTCTTAAAGATATCTGCCACTTACTCATTGGTGTTGCAATGTTAAAGTTAAACTTGACCATTAGCTACTAAATTATGGATAAAATGAACTCGAATATCAGTGTGCTTTGTTTGTTTATGGAATGCTGAATTTTCACTCATTGCAGTTGAAGCTTTATTATTACATAAAATTTCTGTTGCATATTTTGTTCTTGGGTAAAATGATAAGCCATATAGCTTGACAATCTACTGAATTTGCACTAGTATACTCTGCTTTAGAAGATGACAATATTATGGTTAGTTGCTTCTTAGAACCCCAAGTGACAAATTCAAACCCAATGTGGAAAATGCTTCTTGAAGTGCTCTTTCTATCTTCTAATGAACCTGCCTAATCACTCTTTAAGTAAAGAATAGGCTTATTGTAACTTCTTACATATCCATTTGAAATAAAATGAGCATCTATCTTATTGTACTAGGCCTTGGGGTGCTTGATTTAATCCATAGAGAACTTAACTTATAAACTTTATCTTCTTTTCCATTGATCATGAATCCTTTAAATTGAGTGACATATACTTCCTCTAATAGCTCTCCATTCAAGAATTTAGATTTTACATCAAATTGATACACAAGTAGCTTCATGTGGGAAACAAAAGCTAAAAAAAATTCTCATAGTTTCAAACTTTGCAATAAGAGAGAACGTTTCTTAATAATCTATGCTATAAGTCTGCGTATATCCCTTTACAACCAACCATACTTTATATCTTTTAATGCTCCCATTAACATGATATTTTGTCTTGAATATCCACGTTAGACCAACACTTTTTCCGTAAGGTAAGTTCACTAACTCCCATGTTTGGTTTTTATTGATAGCATTTAACTCTTCCTTTATTATGTTAATCCACTCTTGTTTTTTATAGGCTTCTTCAAAGCTAGTTGGTTCGACAACAAACAGGGCTAGTGTGTTAGATTTTTATGAATTTTCTTAATTTTAATGGGTAGTTAAGCTACTGCACAGTGTTTGAGGGCTATTAGTTAGTATTGACAGCTCAGAGGAATTAGACGTAACTGTTGAAACTCCATTACTAGTTTTAATTGAAGCGTCTATATTTGTTGGAATATGAGTTTCTACTATCTCTTTATTGCTATTCCAATTTTAGCTTGTATCTTTATCAAACACCACATCACTACTCACAACTTTCTTTCTATTCACAGGATTATACAATCTATATGCTTTGGATTATGTACAATATAGCCAAAAAAGATGCATTTTATTCACTTTTCATCAAGTTTGCTACGAGTTTTAAAATTAAAAAAAGGACAGGCAACGTAACAAAAAATACATAGCCACCCAAAACTTGACACCACTTTATGGTTCATAAGGAATTTGATTTAAAACAACTCTTGTTGGGGATAAATTGAGAAGATAAACTGTAGTAGCTACTCCTTTTGCCCAAAATTCATTTGGAAGACTTTTACCCTTTAGCATACTCCTTGCTATCTCCACATCTGTGCGGCTTCATCGTTCTGCCACATCATTTTGTTGAAGTGTGTATGGTGTTGTCAATTCCCTGCAAATACCATTTTCTTTACAAAATAAAACAATTAGTCAAATAAAAACTCTCCTTTCTTATTTATTCAAAGTGCCTTTATCGATGTACCATTTACTTCTCAACATAGGCTTTAAATTTTGTAAAGTTGTCAAAAGTTTCTGACTTGAGTTATTAAAAATAAACCCAAAAGAAAATATTGATTGCCATTAAAAGATTTAGTCCTCATAATCACACACAAATCAACATATATCAACTTAAGTACTTTAGATGCCCTATAAGATTTGCTTATAAGAAATTGAAACTTACTTTACTTTTCATATATGCAGCAATCACATAATTCAAGTGAATCAACCCTAGGAAGCCTATACCATTTCTTTTGTACTAAAAAATTTCAAACTCTTGACATTTAGGTGCCCATACCTCAAGTTTTATAAAACAGATTCACTTATCTTACTAATAATAAAAGCATGATGATTAATATTAAAGACTTTAAGTGGAAACATCTTATTTTCTTCTACAAACACTCACAACAGCTTGACCAATTTTTTTAAATCTCTAATAACACATGCATTACAATTAAATAGGATGGAATAAATACTATCCATTAATTACCCAACACTTAATAAGTTAAGTGATAGGTTAGGAACAAAATAAAAATCATGAAGTAATTTTACTTTACCACATTCAATCTCCAAAGCTATTGTTTTCTTCAACTTGAATTGATTTGTTATCACTAAGTCTCACTGTCAATTTATATGTCTTATCAAGCTCACAAAACAAAGACTTTGTACCTATCATATGGTTTGAACAACTGTTATTAAGGAATCAAACAATAGTTATAATACTTGTATCATCATATTTGGCCATAAACAGACTTTACTCTTTAGCTTCTTCCACATAACTTATTTGCTTCTTCCTTTTCTACCAAATTGCTTTTATATTTCCATATTGTTTTTGCAATAATAACATTGGGCATTCTTGAAGTTTTTCTTCTCATCAAAATGTTGGGAATCATTTTGCTTTTCTGATGACTTATTGTCTTTGTCATGGAAATCACCTTTGCCATAATATCCATTTTGGCATTTTTTTTAGCCCTTTTCTTTGACTAGCCTAATGGCTCTCTCTTTATTTGAAAAGCCTTTTCTTTGCCTTTATTGTGGAACTTGTTCAAATTTGCTTCATGTGCTTGTAAAACACATATTAGATCATCAAAGGAAAATATAGATAATTCTTTAAATTCTTTAATGGCAGCAATAATATGATCAAACTTTAAAGTTAAACTCTTTAAAACTTTTGCAACAATAACTTGATAACTAATTTTCTCTCCAAAAGACCTTATTAAGAAACTTTTGATATAAAATCTTGGATAGATTCACTATTATTTATAAATAAGGTCTCAAATTCACATCAAAGAGTTCTGAAGTTTAGCTATAATTACCTTTGATGACCCTTGAAACTCCTTTAGTAGAGTTAACCAAGCCTCCTTTAACGTAGTTGCTATAACAATTCTAGAAAATCTTGACTTATGAACAACTTGTTAAATGAAGAACAATGCCTTGGAATCCTTCTTTTTGTTCTCTTTCAACCTTTTTTCTTCACTTAGGGTCAGCAAATCCTTTCTCCAACAAGTCCCATAAATCTTGAGACTTGAATAAAGTCTTCATCTTGATGATCTATAACTTATAATTCTCACCTTTAAATATAGGAATCATGGGTTGTGATAAGCTAATATAATTCTCATTTTTTGCCTACTACCTATTGCTCTAATACCCCTTTTATTGGGAATTTGGAAAACCTATAAAACAAGTGTCAAATTGAAGTGAAGGTACATGAAAAAAAACTCTAGTAACATAACTATTATATTAGGGAGGGACATGAACAAATTAGAAGAAAAAATGCTATTTTTACTATAGTTTTATTCATAACTGAAGGTGCCTTTATATAGGCTTAACTATGTTGATTGTTAGTTTTTATGCTATACTCCAAATATATGAATCGTAGATTTGTAGTATAACAGATATTGTAGTACAGGGATTATGATTATTCACCTAACGACTTGAAATACTCTTTATTTAAGACAAAAAAAATAAAATAGAAAAAATTGAAATTAAACTAAACTAGAGCAATTCAATAATTTGACAATAAAGAGTGCAAAAACTTGAAAAATTAAATATCAATAATAAGAATTACTTCTATGCCTATTTTTTCTTCCTCTTACCTTATTGATTCAATTATGTAAGACCTAAGATGTAATATAGTTTTAGTCATCCTATCTTAAGATGTAATCAAGTTTACCTAATTGAATAAGAAAGGAATTGATTTCCAATCTCTTGATCTCTCAAATCTCTTCCCAACTACCAAATTAGTTATGAAGTAATCCTATAGATAATCAATTAGTTAATTAAGTTCTCTCTTCAACTAATTAATGACCTAATGTTTATGGGTCTATTAGGCTACTAACTCTCGTTGTGCAACCTAATACTAATTTCCTAACCCAATCTCTTAATTTCAAGTACGGAGTAAACACAATAAACATCATAAAAATACATCCATTGAATCGATATGATAGAATTCAACAAAATAGTTTAAGAGTAATTCCTAATAAAATTTTTTAACTACATATAATGTCATTTTCCATACAAAAAGATAGAAAAGGAAAGAAAGAAGAAAACTAGATGAAGTTTAATAATCTTTCTCTTTTATCCTTGGTGCAGGAAATCTGGAAAGTGAGTTACTTTTGATGTTTTCTAAGGTTGATCTTGTTTCCTACTTTAAGTAGCCACTAAAACTTATTCTTTGCCTCTTTGGGTATGTCCTAAAACATTCTTTGGTGGCTCCTAGGATTTCTAACCCTTTTTTATATCTAAAGGTAGCCTCTTAAACTTGAAAATGTGTAAGACATTTTTTCCGGGAAATCCTTGTTGTCACCCTCGTGCACCAAAGATTTCTAACCCTTTTTTATATCTAAAAGTAGCCTTTTAAACTTGAGAATGTGTAAGACATTTGTTCTGGAAAATCCTTATTGTCATCCTCGTGTTGGTGCATGAGGGTGACAGAAACTTTCTATTAGTGTCTTTCACGATCGTGCACTAGAGAGGGCTCTAAAACTGGTTCTTTCTTCAATTTCCCTCTAGCTTTTCTCTAGTTACTTCCTATTCATCTAAACAACAAAATGCATCAACCTATACCTCAAATGAAATTAAAATCTTGCCCTTTATCATTAAACATCAACAAAACATATAAAAGACATTGCAAGAATGTAAAAGAGCATACTAACTAAGCTTTAAACACAGAAATAACTCGTAAAACTTCTAGAAATACCCTAGAAATATAGTCTAAGACACACCTATGAACTTCTTCATACTTAAACATTTATTTTTCCCCAAGAAAAACTCAAATGCAAGGTAAATAAAACACATAAGTCACATCAAACAAAATAATGAATAATAGTTTGAATGCAACAATGACAAGAACTTTTATAGAACTAGCTTGGCCAATAACATAAATCATTTAAGGAGCTCCAAAATATTCACTTATTCCATTCATATTATAAGTGTCTTTGAATTGAATAAGCAAATTAATTAGAACATTACTATCTTATTCTCACATCTATGGCATTTGTAAGCATGCACTATGTTCTAATTACCAAGTAAAAGGTAGGCTATGACAAAAGAACCACTTAAGAAATATCTTGATATTGAAAAAGATCCATAAGTTTTCACTTTTTCCTTTAAAATATCAACTTTTACATTTATCAAGAACAACCACCTAATCTTTTTATGTGATTGTGCATGTCTTGTAGGGCACACATCCAGTTACTTGATTAGGTGATTTTTTTTATAGCATGGTTTGAATTTCATTTTAGCCTTTTGACACGATTACTTGGCTATATCATATCTTACAACTAGCCTTTAGCTTCACACTTAACCCCCTTTTCTTTTGTTATGTTTTTCAAATTTACTTGAGAAGTTGGTAAAGTAGGAATTGAATTTGACACATTTATTTTATTTATAATATGAATCTATATCACTTCTTCCTAATCAACCTTTTCCATGAATGATCACTAATGAATTATACTAATTAAGTCAAATTTCATAGAAAGTTCATCAAATAAGCACTTCTTGAGGTAATTCCTCTTATGAGATTTAATGACAATGACAACATGCTTGAGGATGCTGTCTCAATTTCATATTCGTAAAGACTTAAGGATACCTTTCCAAAGTTATATGGAAACCAACTGACAAAACATTCTTAACTGGTAAGTATGAGAAATTGGTTTGGAATGAGGTGAAAAACCAAGTCAACAACGTTAGGGAACAACATTAGCTTCATAACAAAGGTAACACTACATAGGAGGATATCTTAATTGCTAAGACAAGTATAAGTTCCCAAATGGAGCAAATTCTAGATCAAATTAACCAAGATGTTATAAGTATTAACTCCTTCAAGGAATTAACAAATTTGGAAGGCATATAAAATGATTTTCAACGTGTTAAATTAAGCTTAGAAAGTAGTTTTAGCTCTTTGAGTAGGGATTAATTTACTCTGAACCATCACCTACCTATTCAAGATGAAGAGACTCATGTGAATGACAATAATAGGTCCACTGTGTCTCTAGAATACAAGAGGGGTACTAGCAGGAAATCCAATAGAAAGAAGAGGTTAGTTTATTCCCCTATTGTTTTCATTATTATGATGGAATGTTAAAGGGTTTAAACAACTTATAAAGCAACAAGATTTATTGGATTTTATCAATTACACTAAACCATGCATGGGTCTAATTGAAACTAACTTATTGGAGAATAAATGTAGGAAACATCTTTTAAAAGAAATATTGGTAGGTTATCATTAATCATCAATTTCACTATTATAATGACTAGTTATTACTTGTAATCCTAAGGTAATTAAGGTTCTTTATACTAGTATTTTTTATCAACTTACATATGTCACTATTAAATTAAAGTTAGGAGAGATTAGATTCCAAGTTTTATATGTTTATGCTTTCAATCATGCATTCCAAAGAACTTTTTTATGGGACAGATTGAAGTATTAGGGTCTACTATAAATTCTCCATGGATCACCCTTGGTGATTTTAACTATGTGATCCATCTTTCATAAGCAAAGGTAATGCAAGTTTGAGAAACTAGACAAAGGAATTTAGAGAATGTGTTAGTCATATAGAGGTAACTGGCCTTAAAATGAAAAGTAACATCTTCACCTAGTGTAATAAGCAATAAAAAGAAGGTTGTGCTTAAGAAAAAAGTTGGATAAGGAATTAGTAAATCCATATTAACTGTCTGAATTCCTAAAGAGTAAGAACTTTATCCTTAATCAATAAACCAATGATCATTCTCTAATTTTGGTGCAAAATATCATCAACATTAAAGAAGACATTACCTCATTCGTTTTAATAGTTTCTTGGCCAATTAGAGGGATTTGATAAGGTAGTCATCAAGGGGCTTAGCTTCCATTTTCAAGGCATATGATATTCACGAGCATGAGAAAACTACCAAAAACGAAAGAGGATTTGATAATTTTGAATGGAAGGTAGATTGGCAACACTATCCAAGCTGCTTCCAAAGCTAGAGATGAGCTCTTAAGATTGCAATCTCTTTTTTTATTTAAATCCTAGTAATAATCAACTATATGAAAAAGTGAGAGTAGCTTTTATTAATTACAATCAAGCTTTAGATATGCTTCAATAACTCCTAAAACAAAGATTTACAATCCAATGACTCAAAGAGGATGACAAGAATTCAAAATTCTTTCATAATTTTGTGCTCTCTAGGAAAAATATTAATAAAATTGCCTCCCTTTAAAAAGATGATGGATCAATGATTATAACTCAAGCTTAGTGTCAGGAAGTCATGACTTACTTCTCTATAGTTTATGCCTCTTCCTATACTAATTTTTCTTCAATATAAACTCCTTAATCCATTTATTAGTGATAAGATTTCTACTCAAGAATTGGAAATGCTAATTAGGCCTTTCAATGAGAATGATGATAAGGAAGCCTTGTTTGGTCTTAATCCAAAAAAAGCTCTAGGTTTGGATAGGTTCCATGTTTTCTTCTTTTGAAATCCTAGCTTACCACCAAGAAAGTGTTTACTAAAGTTATGCTAGAATTCTTTCATCAAGGTAGAATGTTGAAGGAGCTTAATATGACTTATGTTTTCTTGATACGTAAGGTATAATCTTCCTTATCCTTAAAACGATTTTATGCCTATTTCTTGTTGTAATACAATATACAAGATTATCTCCAAACTTCTAGCTAACAAAATAAAAAATGTTATTAGTCATTACATTGATTCATCTCAAGAAGTTTCATTGGGGGGGGGGGGGGGAGATATGAAAATGTGTAATAATGAAACTAAAAAATATATGTAATTTTCTAGTCATTTTATTGTAAATGATGATCATAAGTACTGTTAGCTCTTGTCTTTAATAGGATCTTATAAAATTTTATTTTTATTTAAAATAAGTTGTTATTACTTTATTTTTCCTTGCATTAAACTCTGATAAAAATAAATTTTAGTATGAAAATTCTTTGATTAAAATATTTATCTATTATTTCTATTCTTATAATTAGAATATTTGATCCATATTCTAATCAAATTAAGTAAGAAGGCCGTTGTCTCATTGAATCTCTTTATGGAAGTGGAGGCACTAGTAGTTATTGTATAATGTAGTGGTATATTTTATGGAATACAAAAATATTTGTTTGTATAAAATAGTGATATTTTTTAGGTTTTAATGAAATTTTTTATATAATGTGGTAGTATTTTTTGTATGATATTGTGGTACTTTTATATATTATGTCTGAATTTTTTATTTTTATTTTTGTTTAGTGCCTCAAATATAGTTTTTCTGAATTTATATAATTTATTTCCATGTTTGATTAACATGAATATCTTAATGTTAACTAGCATTTGTTTTACTGTGAATTGGTAATTTTTTATATAATGTAGTGTTTAAGTGGAATTTTTCTACAATACAGTAGTATTTTTATATGATATTTAAGGTATAGTTTGTATAGAATTATGTAATTTTTACATGTAACTTATTGTTAAGTTATATCTATTGTAAAATATAGTGTCCATGAGGCATTTTTTTTGTATAATTCAGTAGCATTTATTGTAAAGTATTATTTTCATATAATATAATGTTATTTTTTATATGATATCTATGGTATAGTTTGCATAGAATTCTATAATATTTTGCATAAGTTTATTTGAAAAGGCCATTCTAGTGGCATTTTTGTATTATATAGCTACATTTTTTCATTATATATTAGTACTTTTCATATAATAGAATGATGTTTTTTTAAGTGTAGTCATTTAATATAACTAAGAAAATATTCGTAGAACAAAGATTACTCTTTAGATGTGATGGCCCTATATAATTACATGGAGAACATTAAAACAAAGGTGCTACTAGAAATAGTAATGAAGTTTGAATATTTGATAATGAAATATGAATTTATGCCAAAAGTATGTAAGGTGTAATGGTTTGTGGTTGGTAAAAGTGATTGGAGTAAATTTCATATATGTAATGTAACAAAACCATTTTTATTAAGTAAATATATCATAAAAGTAAAATTATGACACGAGTAATGTTATTTAAAGTTGGATGTTTTAAGTACAAATTTTAAAAATCTAAATTGACATGAAGCATATTTAATTATAAGTAATTATATTACTTTGACATAGAATTAAATAATACTAATTATTGGGAATCAGCTATGTAATGGGTTGGAAGATGTATGATCACTTGTAGTTTTATCATCCATCTCATATAATTTTGATATGAAAAACTACAAAAATCCCTTTAATTTCCCTCATGGCCCTATATAATCTGTCTATACAATCTGTACAACTTTTATAGACATGATCCATACAGTACTACAATACAGTTCATACAACAATGAAGATAAACCTTAAACTACATACAATCTGTAGTTTTTTAATAAATTTTTGTATGAATTGTGTTATATTGTTATATTAATCATGTCTATAGAAGTTGCATGAATTATATAGACAAGTTGTATGAGGCCATGAGGGGGGGCTAATCAGGAGGGGTTGTATAATAGGACCCAATTTTGATGACCCATAATTTCTACCATAATATAATACCCATTATTATTTGAAATAACATTGCATATGTCACTATTATGATACAAATATTATAATTATATTATTGTGGTATGACTTACAAAGCAAAACATACAATATGATAAACATATATCGTTGTGAACCTACTTTTTCATAAACATGTTTCATATGATAGGTTGTATTGTGATGACTACATCACATAAAAAGAATATGGAAAAAGTAGAGTGAGTTAGTGATGGATCCATCTCATTTTACTAATTAAATTAAGATTATTATTTATCTTAGAGAAAATGAAAGTTCACATTCTAAGATCAGTAATGTACTACATTTTCAATCAATTACAAATGTTGTTTCAGCTGATGATATAAAACAATGCCACAAGCAAATAATAAGCTAAAAAGAAAAAAATCCAAATTATTGAAAATATCTTATTCTTCATCAAATCAATATCCCATATGGTTTCATCAATTCTACCAAAACTCTATGTTTAAAAAACTTGATAAGAAATCCTTATGTTTGGTAAAAAGTCTCCATTAAGTTTTCCTAGTAATTTTTCACTCACTTGATACCTTTGTATATATGGACAGCCGGGTTGCAAGGTTCTTACTAGGAATTAAGAAACTACATAGGTGGTACATGTCCATCATAATTATTCATTAATTTTATTTATTTAACATATTTATATAGCAATTACTTATATTAAACTTTCAATTTTTGCTTCACTAACCAGGCCACCTCCTTGGGAGCTATATTTCTTTTCTCCCTTCAAGTAACTGTACTTCTATCACTCTAGTCATTGGAAAACATGTTAGTGTATATATATATCATCGTAAAAAATAATTAAAAGGTTAGTAAAGAGAAAGATGCTTTAATGATATCTAATTATACCTTACTTGGATTCATGTGTATATGAAAAAAAATACTTTCATGTTTAGAAGATTAAATAAAATTAAGTTGTGAGTGTATCTTTCATTTAGTCTAATAAGTAGTTATTGGATGTACATGCATAAAAACAAAAGTATAGTTACAATATTCATATCATAATTTTCATATATGCATCATTATTGCCAATATTAGTAATTAATGTGTTATGTCTGATTTTATGAGTGATTAAAATAAATAGAATTGATGTTAGAAGTACAAGTGAGAATATATCATAAAATTAGCCATTACAACTATGGATTCTTCATTAGATTTTATAATTAATAGTACTTAGTTACATGCTAAAGTGATTAAATTGTATGAAACAGTAATTTATTCATAAGGTGTAACTACACTTGCTTAACAATTTGTTGTATACCCTAATAAACTTTTTTACAATAATTTTGAAGTTCAAATTAATTCTTTTGCATAAATTAGAATTTTATCATTTTTAAATTGCACTTCATAATTTTTTAAAACAAACCCAATAAATGTTATCTAAAACAAGCTATTTAATTTTCTTACATATAAAAAATTTTTGTTCTCAATTGTTTTGCCAATAAAATCAATTTATAGACAAACAAAATATTTCTATGATTAAATTTCATATTTCTTATTTGAAAAGCTAAATTGAATTAATGCAATAGATGTACAATACAATGGACACTCAAGAACACAATAACAATCTCATAAGTGCCGGTACCATACTGGAACCGATTTTTACCCTAGAATGATATGGTATTAGTACTAGCCAATACTATATCGATACTAGGGAAACTTTTTAAAATTATAAAATAGTCCCTAAATTTTGTAAAATCTATAAAGTAGTCCTTATATATATTATTCATCTCCTATAAATATAATTTCAACTTGTCTCAACATTCAAATAATACAATAAATATAATAAAATTTTCATATCTATTAATATTAATTTTCACATATTTCTCAAACAAATCATACCTAAATTAATATTATAAAAAAACAAACATCAAACTATTATAACTTAACACCAATACATTAAAACATTATGAAATAATAATAAAATACAACAAGTAACTATTTTCTTTATTTATATTAATACTAATTTTCATCTATTTATCAAATAAATATCAAACTAATTATAATATAACAAACGGAAAAGAACATCAAACCACATCAAATCACACCACTAAAGATCAATAAATTAGAATATGATCAAATAATAACCTTCAATCATGAGACCATAATCAATTGTATCCAAACATCATACAATAACAATAATACATATAATAATAAATGTTATAACTAAGATCACTATATAGCATACAAACTCTATAAAACAGAAGTGAGACTTGAAAAAAATATATTAAAAAGTTAGCATACATAAAATTTAACATAGACATCAAATACAATTCAAAAAAAGAGGAAAAAAATTAAAAATACATGAATCTTCATTTTCTAAGACAATATCCCCTAAAATCAAATTGGATATACCAATCATTATCGTTAAGAGGAGACTTCTCATCACTATCATCAATCTCATCATACCAAATGGCATTTCAATACCCTCCCATTCAACATCTTCTTTTAAGTTATTTTCTTCTAAAATAGTGGGCTCCTTAGAAACCCAATCGGTTAAAATATCAATATGTTCTAAGGAAACAAGATCTAAAGAATTAATTTTTCTACTCAGAGTCCTAATAAACAAAACTTTCAAAAATATTTGTTAATAACATACAAATTAACATTTATAATAAAGTGAATTCATATAAACTGTATTGAATCCTACATATATCATATTTTTTAGAGTAATCCACACTATGATTTATAAAATATTTATAAGGTAAGAAATAATTGTATGGTATGCCCTAATTTACTTTTTGTTTTAAAGACGAAATAATTGATCCCATATGAACTTGTGTTAGTTTGACATGACTTTATCATAGAGTTCTTTTTTAATCTCTATGAGTGTTTCCACTACAGTTAATAAGCATTAAGATTTGTGATGTTAAATATTAATTGACATTAATATAAACATCCCCAATGCATGATTTAAATAAACACATCAAAAGTGTTGAACCAAGGAATGTTCTAATCTTAGTTTTGATCATAACAAAATATAATTGTTACTAACAATTTGAGTTTACTATGTAAGGTTCAAAGATAGGCTCATTGTAATGGATACTTGTTTATGAAAAACTTGAAGCTTAAAGGATAAAATTAAATTAAATGGAAAATCAAGGGATATAACAACTGCAAAACCTTAGTTAGGTTGTTTCAAATGTGTTTTAAACTTTTACTTAATGTTCAATTGACCTAACAACTTAAATTTGATCATTCATTGCATATAGTTTTATAAAGTTGCATAAATTGTCATTCTGTAGGCTAATGCATGTCAGTGAAGTGTTTAAATTATTTTAGACATTTATATAGTCTCAAATTATATTTTAAAACTTATTTTAAGTCTTAATTAATGTTAGGAATTTTTCTAAAGAAGTTTGGAAATTATTTGAATCATGTTTATGCTTTTTTGCACCTTAAACGAAGGGTAAACAGGACCTAAAAGCACCCCAAGTAAGGGGTGTTTAACTCCTACTTCCAGATATCTGAACGGTGGGTAAGCAAGCACCCAAATGATGTCATTTAACTCCTTAGGGACTGTTGTTTAGGTTTCTATCTCTAATGGCTAGTTTTTTTTAACTTTTGGGTTTAACGCCTTTTTAGCTCCTTTTTAGAATCGTTTATATATGATCCCAAAAAATTTCTAACGTTTCTCGATGCTTTACTTCAAAGCTACCTCCTTTTTCACTATGCTTGGTTCTATTTTCTCACTCTCTATTTTAATCTATTTTGAGGCTATGAAATTGTTGTTATCTGCTTGCTTAAGTATTTAAGAGTATGTTTGATCATAGTTTAATATTTTAAGGTGTTTATTTTGATATATTAAAGCTTGAACTTATACTCCTATAAAAACTGTTTCTACTCAATCTGCTCTTGCTTTAAGCTTGATGTTTGCTATCATAATCTATTTCCAAAATAGAGAAATTGTTGTTTTTTAGTTACTCAAGTGTTCTAAAGTGTGTTTAATCTTTCTTTGGAATTTTTTGGAGCTTATTTCATCTGTTTTGGCCTTGAAATTCCAGATATAGCAAAACTATCTTTGGTTTTTCTGGTATTAATTTCATCATATGTTTGATTGTCCAAATCAATATCTAGGTGTATTTGTTTTCTATTCTCAGTTTTTTTAAGTGTTTAGGTGTTTTATAAATTATTTTAGTTCTTCATTGAGTGATTATATTGACAAATGCCTCATATAATCATAAACATCTAAACTATCTAGTTATGCATGTTTTAGCATTCATTTATATTTTTAGATAGTTTAATCCAAATTTGTGGCTTCCAAGTTGCTACATAACCTCAAGGTTTACACTGATCAATTAACTGAATTTTATAGGCTTATTTTTTTGTTTAGGAGAAATTATATTCACTTTGATCAAAACTATTCAGATTTTTTGTTTATCATTTTTCAATCTAACTACTGTCATATATTCTCATTTTTAGTGCATAAATTCAGCCATATTATGATTTCAAGTGCTTCGTATTATTCATATCATTTATTGAAAATTAGAGACCTTAGTTTAATTAATCTTTAAATGAAACACCTTATTAGGTGTATATTTTTACTTATAAGGGGAATATTGATTTATTTGGTTGGTTGATATTGTAAAGGCTCCTTTGTGCCATAAAAAGATTTGTTTAAAGTTTACTAGTCACCTTCAACAAGAATACTATGTGTTTTAACGGCTACTCTTCACCTTAGAAGAGATTGTAATTGTTTTATTTTGATAGTGAATTTTTCAATAAATAGTTGAAGAGAAGATGTAGTCTATTTTTGAGGTAGATGAACCTCTATAAATTCAGTGTCTTTCTCTACCCTTATCTCCTTCTTATTGCTTGTTGTGTGATTTTGCTATTAGTTTACTTGTTATCAAATTGTCATTTGGATTTCCATATCATTTTAGGTTGAATATTGGTTTAAAGATTGCATGTAGGGATTACAATAAACATATGAACATGCCATTATCGTAAATCTAGATGCCTAATCCCCAAACCAAAATTCCAAGGATAAGAATAAAAAAATTCCACAATCCTCACTTTATTTACTAGCACATAAATTAAGGTAAGAGTCAATTCCCTTTCCAATCAAATTAATAATAATGTGTTAGATACAAAGATCTTTGTCATCTAATTTACATAAATAATATAATTTGGTATTTATTTTTTTACCTCGAGAATACTTTTTATGATAAAATTAGGAATATGAACCACAGATATGTAAAATCTAATTAATCATGAAGTAACTCAATCACTTGCTATAAAAAAAAGTGCCTATAAACACGATGGAGATGTGTTATATTAGGATTGATTCTTGTTAAGAAATTGGTATGAAAGACAAACAATACAAAAATATACATAAAATTAACCATAATATTATATAATATACCATCACACTATTCTAAACTTACCATATTTTTATTTTAAACATACCACTATATTAAACAATCTATATATCATTACATTATACAAAATTTACAACTCTATTCTATAAAATATAACATAATAAAGAAACTTAGAATTATTATTGACTT
>JAOXYD010000136.1:15426643-15441138 GCA_028565735.1 Pinacopodium congolense
CATTCCATCTTAGGTTGAATATTGGTTTAGTGATTGCATCTAGCTTCCAATTGATTTAGGTTGCTAGTTTGAATTAGTAAAAAAATTTTAAATACCCAATTCACGCCCCTCTTAGGTGTTATAGGGCTTACAATTTTTATTATTTCTTGTATCTTATAATTAATTGTGTTATTATTTAAGTGTAGAAGAAGCATGGATTAGGAGGCTAGAAGTAAAAGGTCTTGGACAGGGAGTTTTCATTATTATGAACATTCTAAATCTCTACCTTAGTTTATTCTAGATGTTTTCATTGTTTCTTTGAATCTTGGATTGTTTTGGTTTTAAGAATAAGTATACTTTATGGTTAAATTGAAAAGAAAGCTTGTATGAATTGGTTTATTAACCATTCTATAAGTTATAAATTATTTTGATAGTTTATAATTTGTAGAAGTAGATATGAGGGTGTTTAAGTTGTCTTAATTTGGTTGAGAATTAGGCTTATTCTTACTTCTTTAAACCCCTTGAAGTAAGATGTTCTTTAACCCCTTATTATTAATACATTGATTACTAACTTTAATTTAGGTTAATAAGTTCTAATATTTATTTTAAATTTATCAATTTGTTAGGTTGATTAATAGCTTAAAAATTTAAATTAGTGCTCACTACACTTCATTGTGGGATCGATACTCAACATATCGCTATATTACGGAAAATGATCTGTAAACTTACCTATAATTACACATAGTATAAAAGTTAGTTTTTTAATTAAAACTTAATATAAACATTAAATATACACACACACATTACGTGACCAACCACCAACGAACCAATTTCCAATGCCTTTCTAAGCTATTACATTATTTTAGATTAAGATAGTTATTATAATTAATTTTATTAGTTTTTCATTAATATTATGTTTTTTTTAATAAGTTTAGCTAAGTTTTAGGTGGTTAACTCAGGCTACACTAATAAGCTTGGTTTTCTTATACTATATCAAGGTGAAAGATATTACTTGTGAGATTATATAGGAAAAAGAACACTATCAAGTCTACCTAAATTGTTTAACTGCAGGCATTCTTCATTGAAAAATTTTTACTAAAAGATATTTTGATGTTTTAGAAGTAAAATTGCATATACTTTCAAATATATCAAGTTATAATATGGAAAAACAAAAATACATCGTCATTACTTGTTATGCTCTACATAATTTTATTAGGATGCATAGACAGTTTGATGAATTATTTTACTATTATACTAAAAGTGAAGATTAAATTATTGAAAGTGTAAATGAAGATGCTAGTTTTCAAGTGAAGTATAATATCACTCCAATAAAACTTCAGAATATCTCTTGAGTACAAAATGAATTTGCTATACAAATGTGAAATGATTATATTAATGTAAGTTGTAATTGATTTATTTTCTTTTTGTAAGTAATATTACTATTAAAGATTAAAGCATTATAACTTAATAAAAATCTTTTATTATTTAATCAAAATGAGTTAACATATTTTTTAAATTTTATATTAGATTCTTATTATATAAAAATTAATTAAAAATTTTAATTATATGAAATATTCATACTTGTAAATTCTAATGATAATGATAATTCATTAATTTAAAAATACAATTTGATATATTAAGAAAAAATAAATTAAAATTTAATATTAATAATAGTATAAAAAGAATAAAATAAAAATAGGATGTTACAATCAAATAAATTTTTATTTTTTGTTTTTTATTATAAGTATCAATTAAATATTTTTTTTTTAGTTTTTATTACAAATTTTAACTAAACATATATTTTTTAACTAAAAAAGGGAACTAAAATAAGGAAAAAAACTATAATCTATAATAAAAGATACAAATAATATCAAACGATTCCTTACTTTATTAATTATCTTCTTTTTGGCGTGGCATTCCGTTGTATCCTTGCTTAAGATGGTGACAAAGTTACTTAACAGAAGTTAGAACTGAAGTTATTAGTTATCACATTTTAGTTCAAAAAAATTTAACACATACATGTAAATCAGGAAAAAGAAGATATCACATTAATTTTGTAACAAGAAAACAATTGAAGGATAAAAATGAAATTCACAATTAAGGAGTTATTGCAATCCAATTTGAGGGAAGGAGGGAATACCAATATAACTCATTATCTAGTGTTAAATCCGAGGTGCCAAATATAGCACACCATCATGATGTTTAATAAATTCAACTACACTAAAGTTCTATTAATGCACCTGTATTATCAACACTTTTTATAAGAAAAGAACACTTTGAAACAGAGATCAACTCTTTGAACTACGATGTCACTTGACACTATTAAATCAAACTATTAACCTGCTAACTTATTTGTTGCTTAGAACATAAAAATTGAAAGACGGTTAACGATTAATAGGCATGCATCAGCGACTGATTAACTAGATTGGATTAGCTATCAAATAACACATTTAGAAGCCGTTCTTATAAAATATTAATAAGAATTTTGCAGTGGTCCAAGCTCAAAAAGTGCTTGTAGCAAAGTCGGAAGATAGAAGATGAAGCGAGAGCATACGAACAAAAAAAGGTTTTAAAAAATTTAGAAATAGACAGGAGACAACGGGACGTAGGGGCAAAACTGGTACTTGAGAAGTTGTCGTGATTCTTGTCATTTGCATTATTATTGCTTTTCAAGTTTTGTAGTATAGTATTCTTCTGTCACATAACAAGGAAAGCCAACGCAGGTACAGGCTGCCCATTCCCTTCTCTCACTGGTTTTGATTTTCATTTGGATTGAGAAAGAGAGAAGGCCACAAATTCAGTTCCTTGTTCATTTAATGACAACATCTGGGTTTCCCCATTATTTTCCCTGCACTTTCTCAACGGGGTCACCTGTTTGCCCTTTTCTGTAGCACCCAAAAAAGCCTTTTAAACTGCTAACAGAAAAAGGTAGCTTTCTTAGCGTTGAAGCTTGTTGGATTCAAATGGGTTTCACCAGACCTCAAAAACCCAACAATGGAGTCTCCACCAGATGGGTTTATCTTTTCTGCATTGCCAGCTTCTTCTTGGGTGTTCTTGTTGTCAACAGGTTTTTGTTCCTTACCCCTCTGCCTTTTTCTCTCTCTTTCTCTTTCCTTGGTTTCGCTAAACCGGTTTAGGATCTTGTCGCTGAAGTTATAAACTACCAGATTTTTTAAAAGTAATAAGCTACCAAATTTGCTTCCATTGAAAGAAAATTAATTAACTTTAGCTGCCAGTTTTGTGTTCTTTTTGCTGTCTGTGAAGGATGGTGTTTGCACATGATCCCATTATGGAATCTTGTGCAAAATGTAAACTTTTTCTTATAGGTTTATACCCCTTTTCTGACGGAATTTAGGCGTATCCTTAGTTTCTACATACTTTTATGTCTGTAATTTCTAAATAAGTTGGTGATGGGATGAAGTAAGGACTTCATTTACATAGATGTTCGAATTGGGAACTTCTTGGAATCTTAACACAAAGATTTATGCTTACTAGATTTGGATGGTTGATTCTTCCGTTCTGACTTATGCCCGCTCATAAATGAAGTAACTCCATGTGGTATGCTTTTCTGGTCGAAAGTATCTTAATATAAATGGAGGTTCTTTTCTGTGTAGGCCTAACTTTACGAAAATTTAGGAGCTTTACAGTCGGAGGAGTTAACCATGAGTTAATGTGCTTACCCTGAAGGAACTTAGGGTGATCAATCTCCTAATTTGTGGTTTGCAGCAGAATAGTGGGTGAACATACGAAAATAGAATTTCGGATTCTTAATGGCTTGATTAGACGTGCGCATCTATCAAATTGGGTTCCAAGCTCCTTGATATCACTTTCTAAATTTTCCTCAGAAAACACAAACTTAGGAAATAAGCCTTCATGTGTGTGGCTTGAGAAAATCTATTTAGATTTCTTTTGACCACTTCATTAGCATTTCAGTGAGTTCTACTCATTATTACAGATTAAAAGTGTGAAGCTTATAGGTTTTCTATTTCATGGTGATACTGCAATCGACCATCTTTAATACTCTCAGTTTCTTATATTAAAGATGCTGATTAGCTGCTTCAAGTCTAATCGCAAATGAATGACCGGTTGGCTTTTCTACTGGAGTGATAGTGAAGACAGAACCTATTTTCATTCATCATCAATAGTGGATTCCATTATTTCCTAGAGCTGACTATGGATTCTCCAACTGTCAAAGTTGTTATTAGGATTATTGCTTCATATATAAAACGACAACTTAATTGAGAAGTAAATGAATTATCCATCTAAACATGTGCTGTTTTTACTGAAGCCAATTGTTGGCTATCTGAGCAAGGAGCAATATCCACAGGCTAAGACTATCATCATTTATATTGCAAAATTTAATATAGGAAATTAGTCTATCAGGGATGGAACTGTCAAAACATTTCTGCCATCAAGCAACGATTGCATTTGAACACACCCTGTGGCATTGTGTTGCCAGTTATTATCTCTAGTTCTTCGCCAACTCCAGTATTATGTTGACATTGGAGGCATAGATAATTGAACACCTTCTCGAAAAATAGTAAGATGCTTCACCTTGTTTATCTTATTCCTTGTTGATCAAAAAGCCTTACAAGAAACATTTAATAGGGCCTCATTCTCGGGTCCTTAATTTCTTCTAAATAAGTGCATTTCCTCTTGGAAATCATCAATGTTCTAATCCCATTTCATGGTAGAATTGTCTTTGAATCTCTGCAAGGCCCGTCATTCCCATGTTTAGCAATAGCTATTTAAAACTCCCACTTATTTTGACCTCATTCCTTTTCTTAGACGACCCTGATTTGAAAAGTTACTGATTTGCAGTTTATATGTGCATAACAGGTTGTTGGCTACACCTGACCAAGGCAAAGTGGATGATGAGACGGCTTCTTTGAAGAAACAACAAGTGAAAAGAGTTCATCCCACAGTTAATTGTGAGAAGGCAAGTGGTAATCTCTAGAATAAATTCGTTATGGTGTTGATTGACTGAACTAACACTTTCAGATAGTATTGGTGTGGTTGTGCAGCAGACTTCACTGGGGACAGGAGACATCCTATCTCAAGTTTTGCAGACTCATGATGTGATAATGTGAGGTTTTGTTGCTAGCTGTTTTATTCTTTGTATATGCTGAATCATATTGTGGGATCTATAGATTTGCATTGAGGAACTGCTCAGTAAGTTCCAACTATATCTATCAGATGGTTCCCTCTTTTGATTGGCTCAATTTCTGCTTTTTCTTTTACTTTTCCTTCCTAGATTATTTGATGTATCATGTAATATATGCATAATGATAACTATAGGACACTGGACAAAACTATATCCTCATTGGAGGTGCAGTTAGCTGCTGCAAGAGCTGCCAAAGCTGACGGTGACGAAGGATCTCCTATGGTGACAAAATCTGGAACTGAACACATGGGGAGACCGAAGGTTTTCTTTGTTATGGGAATAATAACTGCATTCAGCAGCAGGAAACGAAGGGATTCAATCAGAGAGACTTGGATGCCAAATGGTAAAATATTTTGATTTCAGTGGTTGTTTCAGATAGACAACTGAAGGCCCTTAGAAGCAGAAAGTTGCTTATGCTTTTTGGTTATTGTTCTCTTTAGGGGATGAGCTGAAGAAGTTAGAAACAGAGAAGGGCATCATAATACGGTTTGTTATAGGACATAGGTAGGTCTTGTCCAATTGCTAGTGTTTGCCACCACTACAGATTTTTAGCAAAGACAATAGATTGAAGCAATAAATATGATTCTCTTTCATGTGTTACAGTGCATCTCAAGGTGGGGTTTTGGACCGTTCTATCAATGCAGAAGAAGAGCAACACAAGGATTTCCTTAGACTGGTATGTGTCTCTTTAAACTCCCTGAGGCTTCTGCTGTGTCTGTTAGAATGTGGAAAGATCTGTTGTATCTATTTGTTAAGCTACCACCGCTACAGGTTTATATATGGCTTCACCAAGCAAATGCTGCCAACTTAGGGCCTGTTTGTTTTATGATTCCATTTTCTGTTTCTGTTTTGTTAAACATGGAAATTGAAAAAAATAGTACAGAAATTGGAAAAAAATAACACACAAATACAACATAAAACCCAAAAAAACAACACAAAAACTTTAAAAAACACACATAATCGATGAAAATACATTAAAAAAATCAAAACAGAAAACGGAAATAGAAAGCTAAACTAAAGGGCCCTTAGTTTCCTTTTCTGGTGCTCTACCAGAATCATTATTGAGTTTCTAAAATATATTAATAGACACTGCTTTTAATGAAAGGTTATTGTAGTGTAACTGAACTTCAAGGCCTTGAAGTCTTGAGTAAGGGAGTAAAATAAAGTTTCATTAGCAATCTGTCCAAATTTCCAAAGTGACTTGCTCATTTTCAATAACTTGCTCAAAACTTATAGAGTGTTGTCCGTGTGGCAGAATCATATAGAAGGGTATCATGAATTGTCATCAAAAACACAAATCTATTTTTCAACGGCTGTGGCAAAGTGGGATGCCGACTTCTACATTAAAGTCGACGATGATGTGCACATAAATCTTGGTTAGTATCACTCTTCACTGAAGAAAGAAATGGAAAAGTCATTTTAATTCTAAAATGGCTTGAATGTTTATAGGTATGGTTGGCTCCACATTGGCTCGCCATCAGTCCAAGCCTCGCGTTTATATCGGTTGTATGAAATCTGGGCCTGTCCTAGCACAGAAGTAAGCATCAAATCTACAAAAAAAAAGAGAGAAGAACATTTCATTAAGAATCAAATCTACAGAAACAAAAGAGAGAAGAACATTTCATTATAGTTCTAAATGTCTATTCCTTGGTTCTGTCTTCTGTATACAGAGGTGTTAAGTATCATGAGCCAGAGTATTGGAAATTTGGTGAAGAGGGAAATAAGTATTTTAGGCATGCAACAGGGCAAATATATGCAATCTCTAAAGATTTGGCCACATATATTTCAGTAAATCAGTAAGTACTCAGAGGTCATGGCCATTCTTATCGTAGTGCATGATTTACACTGTTAAATCATTGATGTTCCATGCCAGGCACATACTTCATAGATATGCTAATGAAGATGTCTCCTTGGGATCTTGGTTCATTGGTCTTGATGTTGAACACATCGATGACAGAAGCCTCTGTTGTGGAACTCAACCAGGTGAGATACTTAACAGCATCCTTTTCCTGTGAATTTGGCCTCGATTCACATTTTTGACAGTGTCCATGCAATATTTTGAACTTTTTAATGCTTATAACTGAGTTGAAGTTGACATTATTAGTTCTTCAGGCATCTGTGAGGTCTGATAGATGCATCAACCTGGCATTCCATTTCATAATATTCCTGAAAAGAAAGCCTCTTTAGTGTTTAGATGCTTGAGAGCATCAGATGACCCTAACGGTTCTATCAAGAGCATGAAGGATCGTGAACTGCAAAGCTTCCTACTGTATTGCTGTTTCAATTCTTGACACAATTTGCTAGACAGAATTGCTGTTGCTAATATCACTTGGATTCTTCTTTTATAGATTGTGAATGGAAGGCACAAGCTGGTAATCCTTGTGCAGCATCGTTTGACTGGAGCTGCAGTGGCATTTGCAGGTCGGTGGAAAGAATGAAGGAGGTACATCAACGGTGTGGGGAAGGTGATGGAGCAATCTGGCACACCAGTTTCTGAAAGGGTAATTATCCTCTCTCAATCTCAATCTCCGGATGTCTGATTAAAAATTTTATAAAAAAAAATCAAGTCCTGGTTTTAGACAAGCACCAACTGCCCGATTTTTGCTCAATCTTGCCTTGGACAGTTGGTCCATTATTTTAATTTTAGTGCACATACACACTGTAAACTCCGGAAAAGAAAATGGTCAAATTGCAAAAACTTCAACCAAGTTCCAACTTTGTCGTCAGATTTTGCTATGAACACGCGGGAAACCCTTAGTTGTTAGGCTCTGCCTTTGCCCTAGATTATAAGAAAGATTTAGTTCTTTTATGTCACAAAACGATATATATGAAATGATTTCAGCTTTGTTAACGTTATATTATCCCAATTCCATATATGAGGCAAGCTGTAGAATTGTGAATTGTTAATCGTATACTAACAGAGGATACACCCAACTTCCCAATTGCTTCTCAAGCTCACTAATTGACACCACGTGAAAATTGAAAGTGGGAGGCCATCACCATCGAACATCACAAACATGTGTTACGTTGTCAATGGGAAAGCTGGCACTTGCAGTCCATGTTTGAGCAAAGTACAGAAACCAACATTTAGAAGGACTCAAACATGTGTTATATTGTTAGTGAAGCGTATCTTTGATGAAAATGAGACTGAACTCTAAGCGCCTTCATACTAATAACCACTTTAATAACTCGTAGTCTGATCGGGACTTGATCCTGCTGGTCATACCCTTTGTTTTTAAGTTTGCCAATTAATAAGTTGACAGACATTTTTTTAATTTTAACTATTATATTTATTTATTTAAGTAACCAACTCGTGGACAAAATAAAAAACAAATGTATTTTATAAATAAATCATTTCTAATTCCTAATCATTTTTTTTATAAAAACTAGAAATTAAGTCAAAAGGCTAGAATATCCCATTTTTTAATGAAAGAAATAATCAAATTTATATAATAAAACACAAAGATATTTAAACAAATATGTAAATACTTATGAGTTTGTTGAATAGACTTGTTATAATAAGTTTGTTGAAAAGAATTGTTATAATAATTTTATATAAAACTTTACTTGTGTGTTTATAAAAATGTTTATTGTGATAATTGTTTAAATAATCATTTAGTTTTAAATCTCTATGGTATGGTATATATAGATTGACATTTTTAATATCATTTGAGACATATATTAACCACAAATAGTTGAATTATTGAGCATATCACTAAGAATATGACATAATTGAATGATAAATATAGGATTAATTACATTAAAGTAATTAAAGAGGTGTTGTATTTCTCTTAATTAATATTAATTAAAAAAAATCCTTAGTCAAAGAGAAATAATACTTCAAGAATAGTTTTTCTAATTTCATGTTAATGATCAATTACTATTTTTGCAAAAGTAATATAACTAGACTTAAATACAGTAAATACTAACTTTATATTATTTATATATATATATATATATATATATGTATATATAAATATACTAAAAATAAAAATGCATTAAATTAATGAAAAAGGTCTATACATATGCTACTAAAGAGGAGCTTGGAGGAGCATAAAATCAAATTGCAACCAAGCTGCCATCACTAATAAACATAACGAAGTTTAAAGTGATTTGATAATTCCTAGACGTATGGGCAATGTTAAGAAGCTACAAAAATTAATGGTGAGTCAAAAATCTCCATTTATATCTTAAGGAATCACTGTAAGACATATGTATCTAATTTCGTTGAACTTATAGTCTAGTTAAAGCTAAAAGATTCTGTAAAGGTTGATCCTCAGATATTCTGTAGCCATGAAAGATCATTGAATTCCTCTTATGCCCAATGGCATAAATTGTCTTTCCTAAGGCTAGCTTACATACTAGAATGTCACCTTCTATAAGCTGTTTCTATTTAAAGGTCAAAAAGATAAACTCTCACAAGTTACAAGCAGAAGATGTGAAGTTGCATGTCCTTTGAATTTGATTCCAAATTCGAGAAGAATAGTAAGCACCAATGTGAGATGGATTCAAGCTCTTCATTACAAAGATACAAGATATGGAGATATTAAGGGATTGTCTAATCTATCATATTCTCTCCTTTAAATCTAGCCAGAAGATGAAGGAAACCCGTTGACTGAATTACTTTTAAGCAAACTATTGTGTCCCATCTAACTTTAGGAGAGTGCATTTTTTGTAGTTCTTTTGCATGAGGCATTGCTAAAGATACCTAAGTAATGCTTGGTTCAATAAATGCTATCTTTTAATGTTGGATTTAACCTGTAGCTAAGGACATATTCAACTAAAGATATTTAGTGAATTTGTTCTAAGAGATGAATTTGACCATTAATCACCTTTTGAACCTTTGTAATAGAAGAAATGAATCATTTATGAGTGGAGAGTTTTGAAATGCTATTAAAAGGGCTTAAGGACATCCAGTTATCGTGCCAAAAGAATTTTGATCTACCATCACCAATTTGCAATTGAATTCCATCTTTATTTTACCCTTAAATTTAAGTAAGTTCCTTATAATCTAAAAAAAGTTGAACTTATGCTTTAGGTTGGATATTCCAAGTACTATCATCATAAAGGTAATATACGTGTATCCATCTAACTTATAGTACTTCTTTATCAGTAAGGATTTTCCAAATCCCATTAATACCTTATTGGTCTTATTAGTGCGATTGATATAATGTATTCCTAAGCCACCTTTATCTCTTAACAAGCTTAATTCACTTCATTTAACCTTAGCCATTTTTTTTCCTTTATGATCTTTAGACTAGAGGAATATCTTCATGTATTGTTTCATAGTCTTGAAAATGTTTATAAGAAGGAAAAGACAAGAAGATCAATACACATATAGATTGCCTTTAAATAAAGTTTATCAATTACACTCTGCCTACTATTAAGAGTTACTTACAGCACCAACAGGAAATTATGAAAACGTTAAGAGTTAAATTAAACCCTCTTACAAACGTTGAGGGGTGAAGTAGCATCATGAAAAATGTTAGAGGGTAAATTGACACTTTTTTGAAAATTTGAGGGCTAAATTATACCTTTTGCCTAAATTATAAGAAGGTTGTTTACTGATTAATATAGGATCTATCATCTTGAAGTGATTAGGAAAACTTCTTTGAAAATATATCATTTTGAAAATCCTTAGCTACAGTGGAATGATAATTTAAAAATAGCATTTAAATGTTATTAAAAGAATCAATTGTTAATGCTGAAAAACTAATATAATTGGACTTAAATATAGTAGACAACATAGTTTAGATTATTATACTATACCAGCCAATATAAGTTGTACCAATCAAAAAAATAGTATTTTCTAGTCTAGTATTGTATCGATGCCAAATATCAGTTAGTACCAGCCTTACTTGATGGTACCAATTAGTACCGATTAGTATTAATAACACCAATAGGTACAGGGCCTTAAATTAAAATTTTAAATTTTTTAGGATCAAATAAAAAATATTTTAAAATTTTGGAACATTGGTTAATTAATGCAAAGATCAATCAATTAGTGCTTAGACTGGTGGACCAATTAGTTGACCAGTTAATCGAAATTCAACCTTCCCAAACTTAACAACTAAGTTACGATCAATCTTCATCCCTCTCTCTCAATCTTTCTCCTTCCAAAATACCTACCTCTTAGCAATCCTCATAAATTTGAGCTAAAGTCCTTATTTCTAGCCTTCATCTTCCTTTAACAACTGGCTTCTTCCTCCTTGAACCTCAAATAGCAACAAATTCCCCATGTTTTTATCATTTTCCCTTCCACGACTTCCCTTTATTCTTTGGAAAACTTTTTGGTTTCAAGAAAGATTCTGGCAATAACTTATGGTTCTTTGACACCTATTCCACATTTAGTTCAATTTGCCTATACCATTTTAACGCATTTCAGTTGAAATTTATTTTAGGTAAAACCCTAACCTCTACATAAATAGAGATCGTTAATTTTTCACAAAATTGTCATGCAATTAGTTATCAATTACTATTTAATTCATTATTTTTAAGCATTGTAGAAGTTCAATTTCATAAGAGTGCATTTAGAATGCATTAATTTTAGATTTTCATATAATTGGGGTTGTAGAATTTATATTTTAAAATTTCTAACGAAATCCTTCATAGTTTTCCAAACTTGAATGTATTTTGATAACATTACAAGTAAAATTAAACTATTTGAATCATCAATTGCATCAATTTCTAATTTTAATAGAATTAGAGTTCGATCATTCGAATTTTTTTAATTTTTGGCAAAATTATTTATAGTTTTCCTAAATTAAATGTATTTTCATGAAATTGAAAGTAAATTTGAGCTAGTTGAATAATAAAAAGCATCTAATTTTGTCCAATTTCATTTTTTCACAATTCAAGCATTTATAATTTAGTTTATAAATGTACTTTATATATAGGTTGTGTTATTTAATGACTTGTGTTTGTTTACTAGCTGTAATTAGTTTATTGTAGTTAATAAATTTTACAGGTAAATATAGGGATGTTGAAATCTTCTTGATAATTCAGTCTCTTCTAGGAAATTTGATAATCTAAAATGAGCTCATGGGAGATTCATTCCTGGTATGAAAAATTAGAGATAAGATATTTGTATTATAACAAGCATTTGAAAGATGATGGAATCATTATATTAAGAAGATATTTAGTTAGGATAAAGGGTGATGTTGAACCTTGTACAAAAGTTAGCTATGATATAAAATGACAGATGAAAACTTTGCTTGAGAAGTAACATGTTGAGAAAGATAAAAGGCAAAGACTAAATTATGAAATTAAAAGTGAAAGTTCAATTTGAATGTAATACCCTGATACCCCCCGAGAGGATATATGGATGTTCACATACAACGTTGTACATAGTAATAAACAATCCACAAACTACCAAAGACATAATCCGAGTTAAACAAGCCATTTCCAGACTCATATACACTCATACTATAGGCACAAAATGAGTGTAAAAACAAATCCACAATAATCCCAAGTTATACAGAGAAACAAAAAATACAAAAAAAAAACACATGACTCTTGGCCTTTGCAGTATCAACAGCCCCACATCCTCATGCTCTCCTGTCTGCACCTACACGGAGCCAAAACACCGTGCTAAGCATTTCGCTTAGTGGGGAAAAAAAATAAAATAGTGCAAGTACATAGACTGCAGGATGCAGTCATGATATATTCAGAAATTACAGTTATTTACCATGTTAAATAACTCATGCATATAATAAATATAATTATCAAGTTAATAACTCAATGCAGAAAGCATAATTTGAAAGCAATCACTGGTATAAAGAGGTATAGCCGAAAGTGATACCTCAACATGAAATTACAGTCAATGTGCAATATCAAGCAGCCTTAGGCTAGGCATATGACCTTCCGTATTAATCAAAACTCAATGATAACAATTTTAGAAAATCAAGTCACATAACATATATAACAAGTTAGACTGCTTTTCTTTCAATCATAAATGGGCACGGGTACAGAAAGGTTAACCATATGCGTTGGACATAGTCCTTAGACACATTAGTGTCGCCAAACAGACAAAGTCTGTAACAATAACAACATTAGCCGTGCCTGGCACATTGTGCCTATTGAGCCTTTGGCTCTACAAATCAAAATAGTCAGAGATTGTAACACACGTGGGTGGCTTTACAATGGAGGGTGATATGGGTGCGTTCATTCTCTCTAACTTCTCTTGTTTATCATCCTTACAAAACTTCTCTTGGCTTACATTTTCATCCCTTTGTACTACAACAAATTCCTCAACTTCCTTTCCAAACTTTGTTTACATACTTATCCATAACATCAATTTTCATGCATGCATTACCTTCTACCACCTTCTTCAAAGATTTATTTATATTAAACTCATCCTTCTCATCCCCAGTTCTCAATAACAACTTTCCTTTATGCATATTAACTAATACCCTACCAATATTCATAAAGGGCCTACCCAAAATCAATGGATAATTCCTATCCTCTTCAAAATCTAAAACAAAAAAATCAACAGTAATTATAAATTTGTCTACTTTTACCAAAACATCCTCTACCACTCCATATGGTCGCTTGATGGATTGATCTATAAGTTGGATGAGCATTGATGTTGGCTGGACGTCTCCTAGTATTAAGTTAATGCTTACACCTAAATCACATGAGTATTTGAAAAACTCAAAATCACTAACAACACAAGGGATAGTAAACTCCCAAGATCTTTTAGTTTAGAAGGCATTGTGCTTAAGATGATCTAACTACAGTTTTTAATCAAAATTTCTGTTTGGTTGTCCTCCCAGGTACGTTTGTGAGTTAAAATGTCCTTAAGAAAATTAGCATACTTGGGTATAAAATTTATTGCCTCCACTAAGGACAAATTAATTTTAAGCTTCTTCAACTTTTCCAAGAATTTGGAAAATTGGGCATCCACTTGATGTTGCTTCACCCTTGGTACATATGGAATTCTGGGCTAATAGGGTGGTGGAGGGATGTATGGCTTCTCTGCTTCTTTCTCGTCTACCTTCTCCTCTTTTTTCTTCTTTCATTTCTAATAAGTCTATCATAGACTATCAAATAATAAACTTAACTATAGTTAGGGCAAGTCAAGGTCGATCCCACAGAGAGTTAGGGTGTGAGAAAAGTAAAAATAAAAACTCCTAAATTCCAAAAGAACTAATATAATTAAGATGCAATAAAAATAACAGAAAGGAAAAACACGAAGCAAAACACAATAAATAAACAACAATAACAAAAAAATGGGTCGAGGGTATTGTTGGGATTTTAGGATTACTATTGATCCTTAAATTTAGATAAAAGGTTCTTTAGTTATGGTGTTAGCTTATAGGTTTGTATAAGCTTTCAAACTCTCAATTCCTCT
>JAOXYD010000136.1:15441238-15463732 GCA_028565735.1 Pinacopodium congolense
AACTTCCTCAAGTGATAGATACTCGGAGTCTTAAATATACTCCACTTTATTACTTAATTCGGTTGGTACTCTTTCCGAATGTTGGTCTCGAATTAAATTATTAAATTGTGCATGAAAGATATATTAATTTGAGCTAATTTTGTATGTGGCTAACCGCAATCAATAGACTACCACTAAAGTTGCTTTCTTGTTGTCCAAATACTTCACGACTAGAAGTTGTTGACTTTGCTCTTAAAGACCGTGATTTGGTTTTGCATGATTTAAGAGATCATTTTATTCAAGTGAAGAGCCACATGAAAGTTGTGTATGATGTTTCCTATATGGATATTCAATTTGTTGTTAGGGAAAATGTTCTCTTGAAACTTCACCCATATCATCAACTATCCCCGCATTCCTATTCTAATCATAAGTTAGCATGTAAATTCTATAATCCCTTCTAGATTTTATCTTGAATTGGTCTAGTTTCCTATAAACTAGATTTACTTGCCACTTCTCTTATACATCTTGATTTCCATATTTTATGTTTAAAGAAATACTATGGTGACAGTGGTACGACAATTAAGAAATCTCTTCCTCTAATGCATCATGGTGCAATTAGTCCTACTCCTTAATCCATACTAGATTGCTAAGTTTTCCATGACATTCCTTAAGTTTTGATTCATTGGGAAGGTCTATCATTAGCAAATGCTTCATGGGAAGATGTCCAACATATTCAACTTCATTATCCCTCTGTTTTACTTGAGGGCAACCTCCATTTTGAGGAGGAGAGCAATGTTATACATCAACCACAAATCCAAGTATATAAACGTTGTACTCATTGGCTTAAGAAGTGGTAAGAGATATAACAAGGCGTGGCTTGACTTAGTTATTACTATATCTGACCTATTGTTGCTTTAATTTAATAGAAGCTTATGTGCATTGTGAGTAATAGGCAGTTATGTTGTTCACTTATATAGGAAGTTATGTTATTTAGTTTCGTATGCAGTTATTTTGTTTAGTTGTGCTTCATTTTTGTATGCCTGTCTAAATGTGATAATTTAGGGGATAATTGTTTGTAAGGTGTTATTTATTCAATGAAGAAAAAGGAAACAAATGAGTTTCCATAAAAATAGATATTGAGATTAGATGGTTCTCTCTAAATGAGCCCTTGTTTCTTTGGTCAAGATCGATTCCAAATGAAAAAAGTCTATCAAGCAAAATCATTCACTATATTCATATTGAAGCTTTGCTGTAAATCGTCCCATAACTAAATCCCAAAATCAAGACCATAACAAAAATTAAGTGGGATGCCATTATCAACTGGGGTACTCTCCCTAATTAATTAAACCATGAAGGGCACTTATTATTTAAGATAATAATATGCTGCTATATCTATAGCATATGGAGAGAAAGGAATGTAAGAATTTAAAAAAATTCTGATCTTTGAGTAAGGAAAGTTTCTGCACCAGAGCTTTAGCCTGAATTAGGGAAATGCTGACATCTAGATTGGATAGTTTCAACCCCTCATGTTATTTGAAATCATGCTAGAATATATGATCTTAATAGAAGTTCTCTTTGCTCCCTACTTGGTATCTGTTGTCACAGGTTTTCTAGTTGCAAATAGAACTTCAAACATGAATACTTTCAACCAAGTAGCTTGATCCTATGAATGGCAAGTCTTAAGTTACTTAGGCATTCCTATACAGGAGTCAGTTCCCTATTAACCAAGCTAATTTAAAATATCAAGTCCAAGTGTCTAAACTGAGACTGCCTTTTCTGCAAAATTGAGCCTTAAAGGTTTGTATTGTACACTACTGTACGCTATTTGTGTTGTAATCTAGACCTTATAACTCTTTGAGGAGTGAACTTTCCTATTTATTTTATTTCATTTTATTTTCAAAAAAATCAAACAATTGATATCTTTATATGTTATTATGATTTAGTAATCTCCATTAGTTCAATAACATCATATCTATCTAATACAAATATTTAGAAACTTAAGGTAGAAAGATGATATTAATCATATTTTAAGATCTACTTCAATTACAAAAAAATGATATTTAAAATTCTATAAAGCTAATTGAGTTAGTTTGTCCAGTAAATTATTGAGCTTATGAGTTCAGAGTTTAAATTGCATCATATAATGTTTGAAATTTTAAAGAAAAGTACTAATTGATCTAAGGAGTTTTGTTTATTTTATATTAAAATATTTAAAATATTATGAACAAATGTATTAAAAATCTTATGATTGAAATACTATATATTGAAAATAATGAAAACCATAAAATTTTTTAAATGTAGATATATGAATCTTTATGATTCTATTCATATCTCGTATTGAAAAGTAATGTATATTACGGTGATCTAAATATCTTTATTAGAACTTATTGAATCATAGTAAAATTTAGTAGAATATAATCCATGACGTATTATACAATATTTTCAGTTTTTCCTCGTTTACTACCTCTATCCCAGAGGTACAATAGAGCACATGTAAATATTTAACAAACAAAACCAATAAATTATGAATAATTAAAATAATTATGATTTTAAAAAATAAGAATCAGATGAGGCTTTATAATAATATTAAAACCACATAGAGATCATTAATATTTTATCTTAATACGCATTAGAGACAAACATATGTCTCATTTTGTTTGTTAAATTAATAAGTTTAGACAAACGAGTTGAGACTAACTAAATTTGAAAGGATTTTTTAAAAATGTTTAAAAGAATAAAAAGCTAGAAAAATCAAAACTACAAGAGATCAATAAGTCTTTTACTCCTAGAAGTGGGTTATATTTATAACTACACCTAATCAAATTTGTTTACGGTACATTTGATTAGAGATGTAAAGGGCCATAGTTCAGACTCATTGCCTTTGTTATCTGAACACCAAATTGGATTATGTCTGACGTTTTCACTACTGGGTCGAAAAACTCAATGGTATAATGTACGTCGGAATCAGACAGAAGTTACTGATAGAGACAGTGTTTCTATTTGGAAAGCAAGGCAATACACGTGGCGCTCCGCCTATTCTCACCAACAAAGAAAATCGAGGAGAGGCAAAGTTTTACGTTACAAAAACGTTTTAAAAAGGACAGAAGAACGAGAAAAGCCAACTGGTTAAGAGGCTCCGCTCTGTGGCCCAGCTCCTGACAATGATTCATAAATAACTCGATGTGGACCATGTGGTGCGCTCTAGTTTTCTTTTGTTCCTTTATTAAATGTCAGAATGGTTGCGTACCCAAGTTGAAAGTTTCCAGTGGGGCCCTATATGATGTGATCACGTGGGAACTAAAATAAAGCAACCAAATCCTTTTGCGTTTTTCTGGTTTTTTTCCCCCTGGTTTTCCATGTGTAGCAAAAGGAAAATAAAAAAAATGGGTAGGAAAAAGACTTAAATGCTACAAAGCCCTAGCTACCAAAATTTTACTTAATAATAAGAATCCTTTAGTAGGTTTAAAAAGAAAAAGATAACAAGAATCCATCCGTTAATTATGATTGATTTCTTATTCAATCTCACACACACGCTGTGTTTCCGTGTGTAGTTGTTGGCACACCACTATCGTGGAACGTCACGCTGATCACGAATTTTAATTGCACAATAACTTAATTTCCTGTGTGCTACTCAACTTCCACGCGAGTCACCTTGTCTTTGTTTTATTTTACTCGAAATCTTTGAAAAATGAAATGGAAAAAATGATCTAACGACATATCAACTTATTTATTCAATTTTTAAAAAACCAAATGTTAGTTGATACTTGCCAGGTTTATGAGATGTTTAGTTAAGTTGTGGGTTGTGATTTTGTGTTGTGATTATTGTATTTTTATATTGATAATTGTGTTTTCTTTATCGATTTTTGTGATGTATTAGTGTGTTTTCTTTATCGATTTTTGTGTTTAAAAAAATAGAAAACAAAAACAAACATAAAAGTTAATCTAAACATGGTTAGGTTTATAACATAAAGATCTTTTTTAAATTGATAAATCATCTGTGAACAAGTTAGCCCTTCAAACTTTGGGGCAATGTCGTCAAAAACTAAAAAAAATTATTTGTATAATAGAAAATATCAAAAAAATCTTTACATTTGAAAAGAGAAGGAACAGTTAAGAATTCCTTCATGATGATCACCGAGAGAGAAAGAGAAAAAAAAACGAAATAAAGACGTTATGATGAGCGTTGGGACCAGAACCAACCTCTTGTTTTAATGTCTGCAGTTGTTGTCCATATTTCCTTTCTCTTATTTCTATCAACTTCTCCTCCGCTCAAGTCAACTTGGTCGTTGTTTCCCGGCAGCCCCCTACCGGCTTTGGTTTTTGTCCCATGTCCGACCACCCATCACCAATACACCGACAGATTCTTCCTTAAAACAATCAAATGAAACTTTGTTCTTTAACTCGTCCCTGTTCTCTGTAGTGTTCAGTGAGTACTTTTGGCTGTCATTAACGATTGTATGGTCAATTGCTCGCTTTCTTATGGCCTGCTTGCCGAGCTTCCTCAAGTTCAATTCCAAAAGAAAAAAAGTCGACCATAAAGAGCTTGTAGATGATGATCGTGAAATTATGAGACATGAGGAGGCCAAAGATTGTTATAAGGGTTGTGCCGGCGATGATGGTTTTAGTGCGAGGAGGTATCGTTGGGATGTGATAGAAAGAATGAGTCTGAATTTCTCTACAGTGATTGGATCTGGAGGTTTTAGTACTGTTTACTTGGCTCGGTTGCCCAGTTCTACTTTAGGTGCAATCAAGATTCATAATGGTGATTATCTTAGTAGGGTCTTCAAGCAGGAATTGGACATCTTACGACGCCTTGATCACCACAGCATCGTCAAGCTGCTGGGATACTCTGATGATCAAGGTGTGTTGATTCTTTGATTTGTTATCCAGGCAATGAATTAATATTGATAATATTGTTCTAATAAAGATATTGGATTTTGTTAAATTTGGTTTCAGAGGAAGGAGCATTGGTGTTTGAGTATGTTCCAAACGGAAGCTTGCAGGACAAACTCCATGGCGAGGCTAAAAAGTCAAGGAAGAGAGTACTTTCGTGGAAGAGGAGGATGGCAATAGCCTTTCAACTGGCACAAGCTCTCGACTATTTACATGAAAAATGCCACCTCCAAATAGTGCACGGAGACATCAAACCCTCCAACATTTTACTAGATGAGAAACTCAATTGCAAGCTTTGTGATTTCGGTTTGGCGAAGATGGGATTCTCGTCCACGATAATGCCGTCATCGAGGACTAAGCAAGTGATGATGGGCTGCCCGGGTTACACTGATCCGCAGTACCTGAGAACAGGAATAGCATCCAAGAAGAATGATGTGTACAGCTATGGAGTGATTGTGTTGGAATTAGTTACGGGAATGGAGGCGTTCTGCGAGGAAAGAGGCCAATTATTGACATCGATAATGGCACCTTTGTTGAGGAATATCGACAAGTGTGAAGCAATAAGAGTGTCAGAGGTGGTGGATCCCAAGCTTAAAGGTGAAGTTGACCTTGAGGAAGCAAAGACTATGCTTCGAATCTCGGCCCTATGCCTTGGCCACCACTCTACTCTTAGGCTCTCTGCCACAAACATCGTGCATACCATACAGCAACAAGTCTCTTCCATTTCTTTCCTTTTCTCATCCGTAAAAGATCCAACCAATGTACATCAGCTGTAAGTCTGTAACCCCCACAAATATTCTGCCAAATGTCATGGCAAAAAGAAGCGTTTGCTCTTCCATTTGATTTACTTTTCCTCTGTATAAATTACCAAAATAAAATTTTAAAAAAGAAAATGTTCTTTCATAGTATTTATTATCTTTTTTTATTCTCAATTTCTTAATTACTTTCCGTTTATTTAATTTTAGGGCTAAAAAAAACTAAATAAATTACTGAAAGGATAAAAAAAGCCACCATAGTGGTGTGGTCATCCGCAGGAACACTAATCATTTGTGTGGTGAGACCTGCTTCAGAAAGTGAAGGGGATTTAAGGGTTAGGGTTATATATGGTGGTTTATTTTCTTACAATTAATCAGTTGTATATTTGTAAAATTAATCTTATTGAAGGTATTCTTTATCTTATAAATATTTATTTAATTTACTATGATAAAGTTCATAAAATAGGTATATTTTATAAATAAAATTTTAATAAGATTATAATTATAAGATTCATATAGCATTACTACATTATACCTAAATTCTTCTTAATTATTACTCTATTAATAGTGAACATAGAATAATTAGCATATATTATATTTTACTATTATGAAAAGTAATTGATCTAAGAAATTAAAATATGAAGATATTTAAACAAAGGCATTAATACTGGTTAGAGAATAAATTCACTAAACTAAATTGACATGAGAATTTTATATAGAACATAATTTACGTGTTTTTCAAAATGCTCATTATAGTAATTGCACAACGGAACTTTTAATTTTAGATCTTTAAAATATCTCATATAGAAATTATTGTGTTTTGATATTACTTAAAACCTAAATTAACCATGAGTAGCTCAATGGATAGTCACTCGATATACTTTAAACTCCAAGGAGATATTAAATGATCAATATAGGATTCATGATCTTAAAGTAATTAGGGGCAATGTCTCATTGTTTTCTATTACTATTGATTATAAAAATCTATGATTAAGATATAAGGGAAACTTTGAAAATAATTTTCAAATGTCATTAAAGAAGCAAGTACTATTATTTGAGAATTATTATGATTGGATTAAATATAATCAATATCAAATTCATACTGGTGATAGGTTCTATAGAAATTAAACGATTCTATCTAGTTAAATACTTAGTGACGAATTCCTATGCTCCTTTCATTACAATATTTCTGGAAGGAAGTATGATCGGTTTACCAATAGTTGAGGCCCAATCAGAAGATGTTTTGATATATCAATATCGATTCGATTCGAGATCTCTCATTGAATTTCTTATTCAATGAGCGTTCTCATTATTATGCCTTGAAGAGGAGTCTTTGTCTAAAGAAATTCATTGAACGAGAATCTATTCCATGAATAAAAAAATATTGTTCCATATTTCTGAATTGCTCAAATTTGAAGAAATTCCTTTTAATTTTAATTTTAATTAAAATTATATTTCAATTAAATTGATAAAAGGTAGAAAAGCCCTATTATAACTAGGTATAGTCCCTACGAGAGTTATCACTCTTCGGGTAACCTTGTTTATACTACTTATGATGTTCTCTTAAGTGATTTGAGTGAATTTCAAAATTATAAGAACATGCTTTGTTTTTGAAAGGTAAAGAAGATCAAATGATTTAATTTAACAAGAAAGGGTTAAGAATTAGTAGATTCCTTAATAATATTTTTCTAATTTAGAAGGCAAAAGGAAATTTAATGAGGAAGTTTTGAAAAAAAAAAGGAGTTTAACATTCTAGAAGAAGTTAGGAAAATCATAGAGATTGATTTGAGGATTAAAGAGAAATAAAAAGATGGATTAGATGCATTTTACTATAATGTAAGGAAGGAATTGAAGAAAACAATCGGGCCTTTTTATGTTAAAAAAACTGATAAAAGATGGCTTTACATGGAATTTTTTATTCTAAAATTTTATCGAGCCATAGGCATATATGAAAATGTGGTCATTTATTATTCTTAAAGAATATATGCCAGAAATTGAAGTATCTTTTTAATAAAGAAGGCCTCTCTCTCTCTCTCTCTCTCTCTCTCTAATTATGCTTTCACATATACCTAAAAACATATCTAAATTCTTCTATTTCATTTTGGGTTGCTTTAGGTTTGGACTTTGTCTATTTTCCTTTTAAACCAAACTTATTTCCCCATTAATATTTAAAGTTGGGTTGTAGTTCTTATAAACTGATATGTAAATGAAAATTACCCTAATTATGTATTAGTACTATTTAGCATCTAAAAGGAGTTGGGAAGGGGGATGAATTAGATATTTAAAATTTTTCTAAACTTAATCCTTAAATCAAATTTTAATAGATGCAATTTCCAACTATAGTTTAACTTAAATGATGATGACAATGATGCCAACTTAAAAGTTGTATAAATTGAAAGAGTGTAGGAAAGAGGGAGTACAAACCAATGTTTCTAATGCTTTGCAAATGAGTCCTTTTTCAAGATCACTCTCCAAAATCCTACTTAAAAATTTTACTACAAAACAATCTTTTTTAAGATGAAGAGAAATTCCTATAACATTTTTTTTAAAGGGTGAAGAGAAACCCTATAATATCTTCTTTACAAGAGTGGAGAGGAACTGATAACTTCTTGTTTTAAGAGGTGAAGAGCTATAACAATCTTATATAAATAGGTGACGAGTAACCCTTTACAAATTTCAATAACCAACCCCAAATGTAATTTCAAATTATCACTTGATAATCTTAATGCTCAAAGGGCTAACAAAACAAAATGAATAAGATACATCACAAATCATAAACTTAAAAATCACACAAATTTTTTTCTCAAAGTTTATAAATCATCTCAAAACCATGAAACTTTCTCACAAATCATTCAAACTATAAGAACTTATTATACTACATTTTAACCATGTATTTATAGTATTTCAAGATAAAAAATCCTGTTGAAATGTTTCTAAACATTAAAGACACTTTAAAAAGTCATTAGACAACCTTTATAACTAGCCATTATGCGTTTCCAAGTTCCATTAGGTGATCACTTGGATTGACTATATTATTGTAACATAATGGTTAACCAATCTACCTTAATTCCTCAACTAGTCGACCATTGTTCAAGGACTGGTTGATCACTCTGTTAAAAATTCACATGCTGGTCAACCACTCCTTAACCACTAGCTGATTAATAGTTCTACAGAACTGATATGAAAATTTTGCAGTTTGTTTTAACCATTCAAAACAAAACCAAAACATCTCCTTTCACTTAGAAATCAATTTACATAAATTTCAATACTTTTTATAAGCCTTAAAGGCACTTAAAAGGGGATGTGAATTGAGTGATTAAAAATTTCTTTAACTAATTAAACTTGCTCCCTAATCAAAATAATCTAATATGTTATGCTAATATGAATGCTAATTTGATAACATATAAATTGATAGTTAAACCATACAACAAGTAATAATAAAAGAGAAAAGGTAATAGAAAGACACAATGTTTTATAGAAGTTCGCCTACCCCAAAGACAGACTATGTCTTCTCTCCAATTATTTGTTGGATAATGTTTTTTTTTTTACTAACAACTCAAAATCAAATATAATCTTCTTCTATAGTGAAGAGTAACCCTTATAATACAAATCTTTTTAAGGTAAAAAGGAGCCTTTACAACTTAAATATTTTTAAGGTAAAGAGGAACCTTTACAAGATACAATATTCTTATTTAAGGTGAAGAGAAACCTTTTGAAAAATCATTATATGGAAAAAAAGAAGTCTTGACACACTTAACCAATCTTATAAAACAATAATCCCCTTTACAAGTAACCAAATACACTTAAAGTTGTATTTCACTTAAAAATACAATTAAACTATTGGCTTCAATACTTTCACAAATGATATGAATGATCAATAACACTATTAAAAGCTTAAACAAACTTAATATGAAAAATTTAATGCACTAAAAGCGTGTATGAATAATGAATGACAATCTGAAAAATAAAATAAAATAATTTTGGATAGCTTTGATATATATATGAATATAATTGCTTTAAAATAATTAAATAAGCTCTAAAAATTCACCAAAATATTCAATAATAATCTTGAGGACTCAAAAAGTAGAAAAAAGAAATTTAGAAGCAATCAATTCGGATTTGAATGTCCAAATATATGAATGAAACTAGTGCATGTAAATCTAGATAATTTTGAGTAACCTGTGAATTTGGAGCATAAACAGACAATATAAGTACTAAAAAATCAAACAAAAAATACTTGGACAATCTTGAGACCTCAAATAAACTAAACACAACAAATGTGCATGCCCAGAAACTGATCTAGATAGATAAAAATGAGATTAGCACAAGAACTAAAAAATCAAAAATAGTTTTGGTGTATCTAGAAAAATAAGTTTAAAATATATGAAATATTCTTCCAAAATTTGAAATAAAACTTAAATAAATTATAGGAAACTTAAATATAAAACAATTATTTCACCATTTTAGAAGTAGATTAAGACAACAAGAATCACGTTTAAAGTAAGAACAGAGAAATTTGAGATAATTTTGTTGTATTTGGAAAAATAAGCTTAAAATATATGAAATAAATTTTCAAAAATTAGAAATAAAAATTAAAGGCACTTTAAGACACTTAAGTAAATATAAAATAATAATTTCACAATTTTAAAAGCATATTAAGAAAGTAAGAATCAATATTAAAGTCAAAATATAACAAACAGAAATTAAACAAACAAAAACAAATTTGTACTATCAGTGAGTTCAAGCTTTAATATATCAAAATAAATACCTTAAAATATGAAACTATGATCAAACAAACTTTTAAACATTTAATCTAACTGAAAATAATGAATTCATAAAAAAAAATATGGAGAGCGATGAAATTAAATTAAAACAGTGAACAAAGGGGGAAAACAGTGAAGAAGTAAGCAGCTTTGAGGTTTGAACGATTTTTGTCTTTCAATATTGTTTCCAGGGCTTCCAAAATTACTAAAAGTGTTTAGAGATGTTGTATATGGAGTTAGGAAGGGTTTTGAGATTTTTAAATTGTAGCCCTAGCTATTTGGAAGCCAAAAGAGACATTTAATCCCAAAAGGGAAATAAAAAGTTGTTAGAGACAGCTTTGAATAATCTATCTTCTTAAAGTTTCAATCAACATTTTGAGTGCTTAAAAAAATGAAGTAAAATTCTATGCACTCTTAAGACCTTAGGCAAAATTTTTATGATGATTTTGAAGCAATAAGAAATGATTTTAGTACTAAACAATTAGATTGATTGATGATAATTCAAATCTGGACAAGTTTGAGATATGTTAACAAAAGAGCTTAAACCAAACAAATCTCAAATCTCAAATTACAAACAAATGACTACATCAATTCTTAATTGTCCAAACATTTAATAAGACTTTAAATAAGATTTAAAATATATTTTGACACCATATTAATAATCAAAATAATTCAATGACTATGTTATGAAACTTTATGTAACTTTTAAAAACTATATGCAATGCATGATCAAAATTAAGCCCTTAGATCAATTGGATAATACGTAAAACTTACAATCATATTTAAAATAACTTAACTAAGGTCTTGTAGCTTCCATATCTCTTGTTTTTCCTTTAACTTCATCTTTACCCTGCAAGCTTCAAGGTTTCCAAATGGAATCATCTTGAAATAAACCTATTTTTGAATGTCACGGTATAAACTTAAATCATTAGTAACAGTTATGTTTTGTTATCATCAAAACTAAGATTATAACCTCCCTTGGTTAAAAAATCTCCTCCTTTTTGATGATGACAAAATATGTGATATGATAGAAAGAGCAAACCACATTTCAAGACAACAAATTCAAATTCATAGTATGAATACAATAAAAAATACACATCTTCAAATATGTAGTATTAACTTTTCCTTTGATAAAGCTATTTTGAAAAAAGGGGAGTCTTTGGTAAAGCTATTTGTTGTCTTGAAATGTGGTTTGCTCTTTCTATCATATCACATATTTTATCATAGTATGAATATATGATAAAATAAAAAGAACGTATCAAGAAAGAAAGTATGATGACCTTGATATGTTCTTTCTATCATATCACATATTTTATCACATATTTTGTTTATAAAGAAAGAAAAGTAGTATCAACTTTTCCTTTGGTAAAGCTATTTTGAAAAACAAAAAAAACTTAACCTATTATACCAAGGTCTAAGAACTTGTTTTAAACTATATAAAACTTTAGCAAGTTTGTAAACGTGTTCGGATGCATTATGTTCTTCAAAACTAAGAGGATGTTCTACATAGACTTCCTTTTAAATAAAACCTTTTAAGAAAGCACTTTTAACATATATTTGATTAAGTTTAAAACCCAAATAAGAAGCAAAAACAAAAAAAAGTCTAATAGTTTCTAATCTTGCTATAGGTGCAAAGGTCTCCTTATAATTAATCCATTCTTCTTGATTATACACCCCTTTGCTACTAATATAGCTTTGTTTCTCACAATGTTTCCATCTTTGTCAAGTTTATTTCTAAAGATCCACTTAGTATTAATAATTTGATGATCATTAGGCCTAGGTACTAAGGTCTATACCTTGTTTCTTTCAAATTAGTTAAACTCTTTATTCACGGCTAAAGTCTAGCTCTCATCCTCTAAGACTTCATCTATGGTTTAGGCTCTATATTGGAAATGAATGCCATATGACATAAATCTCTAAGGGTTGATTTAGTTGCTACTCCTCTTCCTACTTCACCTATGATTTGGTTGAAAGGATGATCTTTCTTAAATCTTCACTCTCTAGGTAAGCTTTCATCTCGCATATCCTCACTTGTTTCAATAATAGACTCACACAGTGAAGGTTGGATATCTAAGATGTCTTCTTAAAGTTATTCCATCCCTAAATTCTCCATATCCTTACATAAGTTTAAGTCATCATCATCAACACTCTTCTTGACATAAAAAAGGATTATATTCATGAAACATAACATGCGTTGTCTCTTTAATCGTCATAGTCCTTTTGTTAAACATGATATACTCCCTACTAGAAAAAGAACAACCAAAAATTATACTTTCTTTCGATTTAGCAACAAACTTACCTAAATTATCTCTAGTATTCAAAATAAAGCATTTATAATCAAACACTTTGAAATAACTCACTTTTGGTTTCTTGCCATACTAAATTTCATATGAAGTTTTATCTATATAAGGCCTCATGTAGTCCTTATTGGATACATGATGTCCATATGCAATGGTTTTCACGTAAAAATATTTAGGAATAGAATATTCATTTAACATGGTTCTAGCCATTTTTTGCAAGGTTCTAGTTTTCCTTTTATCAACTCTATTTTATTGGGGAGTTCTAGTAGATGAAAACTTATGAAAAATGTCATTTTCTTCACAATATGCTTCAAAAAATTCATTTTCAAATTATCTACCATGATCACTTCTAAGTAAATTAATCATGTTGCCATTTTTCATTTGAACTCTTTTTGTAAATTTAACAAAAGATTTAAAGCATTCATCCTTACTAACAAGAAATATTACCCAAGTAAATTTACTATAATCATTAACAATCACATACGCATGCAATTGGCTATCTAAACTTTTAATTCTAGATGATCTAAACAAGTCCATATGTAATAATTTTAAAGGTGTAAAATTTTTTACCACAATTTTCTTCTTGAATGAAGCCTTGGTTTGCTTGCCCATTTGACATGCATAACAAATCTTGTATTTTTCGTACTTTATTCTTGGTAGACCATTTATCTCATTGTTGCAAAGATTTGAGATGTGTTCTATATTAGTATAATCTAATCTCCTATGCCACATCCAAGCATCCTCATTCATAGAAATAAAACAATCAACATTTTCTTTATAGAGATAATCAAAATCAATAGTATAAATATTTCATACTCTCATACTAACAAAAACAATGCAATCATTAGTAATTTTAGAGACTAAGCAAGATTTACCTTCAAAGGAGACTTTGAAACCTTTATAACACGAATGACTTATACTTATCAAATTATGCTTTAACTCTTCTACTAAAAGTATATTATCAACAGTAGCATTGTTCTTACCTATCTTACCAATGTCAATTATCTTACCCTTGGCATTGCCTCCATAAATGACATAACCACCATCTTTATCTTTCAAAGAAATAAATTGGGAAGCATCTCCCGCTATATTCCTAGGACATCCATTGTCTACATACCTAGTGCTCCTCTTAAATTCCTACAAAACAAAGAAGATAATTTTATTTTAGGTACCTACATTAATTTGGGTCCTTGGGGTTTAGATACCTTTCCAATTCCTAAGGAATTTGTCATAAATTTATTTTAGGTATCCACATTAATTTGGGTCCTTGGGGGTTAGATACCTTTCTAATTCCAGCATTTGGTAAACTAGAAGGCATAGATAGTTTATCAAAAAAAAAAAAAAATCAAATGACCAAACTTACCACAATGATCACAAATATTTATAACTTTACGAAAACGCATGTTTGGTCTAAAAAATTTTCTATATGCAAATCTTGATACATCATTTTCAAAATTTCTTTGTTAAAATCTTGGCCTAACATTAATGTAAGAAACATTTCTTAATGTATAAGAATAAATAGAATATACATATGAGTGTGTAGGTTGAATACACATAAATTGTGGCCTAAATGCATTATCTTTAATAACTTTTTAACCATTTTCTATCTTAGTAGGAATATATGGACCTTCACTCACTATGCCCCATAATTTAACATTTTTAACTTAAAAGAAAGACCTCATCCTAGTTTTCCAATAAAAATAATCATTTCCATTGAAAAATGATGTCCTACTAATGTTTTGATCCTCATGATTAGATAAACCTAACACATGTGCCATAATGGATGCTCACTCACAGGTTCGTTAGAAACTAATGCAAATATGAGACTTAAGCTCTGAAATCAATTATAAACCCTAAAAGTACTCAAGAGGGCGTAAATTAAGTGATTAAAAATTTATTCAACTAATTAAACTTGCACTTTAAGCAAAATAGTCTAATATGCTTTGCAAATGTGAATGTTAATTTGATAACAAATAAACTAATAGTTAAACCATACAACAAGTAATAGTAAAAGAGAAAAGAGAAGAGAAAGATATATGGTTTTATAGAAGTTTACCTACCCCAAAGATAGATTACGTTTTTTCTCCAATTATTTATTGGTTATCATTTTTTTACTAATAACTCAAGACCAAATACAATATTCTTTTAGGGTGAAGAGTAACCCTTACAAGACAAATCTTTTCAAGTCAAAGAGGAGCTTTTACAACTTAAATCTTTTTAAGGCCAAGAGGAGCGTTTCTAAGACATAATATTCTTGTTTAAGATGAAGAGAAGCCTTTTTTTACCAATCTTTATATAGCAAAGAGGAGTCTTGACACACTTAACCAATCTAACAAAATAATAATCCCTTTTATAAGTAACCAAATACACTTAAAAAAATTGTATTTCATTTAAAGCATAATTAAACTAAGGGTTCCAATACTTTCATAAATGATCTGAATGATCAATAACACTCTTGAAAGCTTAAACAAACTTAATATGAAAAATTTAATGCACTAAAAAGTTTATGAATAATGAATGACAATTTGAAAAATCAAATGAAACAATTCTGGACAACTTTGATAGATATGAATATAATTGCCTCAAAATATTAAAAGCCTTTAAAAATTCACCGAAATAATCAATAATACTATTAAGGACTTAGAAAAAAGAAAATAAAAATTTAGAACCAATCAATTGGAATTTGAATGTCCAAATATATGAATGAGACTAGTGTATGTAAATTTAGACAATTTTGAGTAACCTATGAATTTGGAGCCTAAATAGACAATAAAAGTGCTCAAAAATCAATCCAAAAATACATGGACAATATTGAGACCTTAAATAAATTAAAAAATAAATAAATTTTCACACATAAAAACTAATCTAACTAGTCAAAATTGAGATTAGCACAAGAACAAAAAAATTAAAGACAGTTCTAGTGTATCTGGAAAAATAAGCTTAGGCTAGATTTGACTAAACCTAGGGTAAGGGGCTGATCCCATTTTTAGGAATCAGAAAAACTGTTAGGCAAAAGAGAAGAGGTCCTACTCTTACTATGATACTCACAATCTAATGCGAAAAAAGAACTTGGATTTCACAAATAGCATTTAACGTCCAGTTTTAAAGGCAAAATAAAGTCATAGACAATGGAATGGGAAAATATATGAAATATTCTTCAAAAAATTTAAACCAAAATTTAAAAAATCTATATGACACTTAAGGAAATAGAAAACAATTATTTCCTAATTTTATAAGTAGATTAAGACTAGCAAGAATCACATTTAAAATAAGAATAGAGAAATCTGAGATAATTTTGGTATATATGGAAAACAAGCTTAAAACATATGAAATAATCTTTAAAATTTCGAAATAAAAATTAAAAAAACTTTAGGAAACTTAAGTAAATAGAAAATAATAATTTCACAATTTTAGAATTAGATTAAGAAAGCAAGAATCAATATTGAAGTTAGAACAGAACAAATAGAAATAGAACAAACAGAAACAATTTAATACTATGAGTGGGTTCAAGCTCTAATCTATAAAAATAAATACCATAAAATAAAAAAAATATGATCAAACAAACTTTTAAACACTTAATCTAACTAAAAATAGTGAATTCATACAAACAAAATAGATTAAAATAGAGAGGGACGAAATTAAACCCAAATAGTGAAGAAAGGAGGAAAACAGTAAAGAAGGAGGTAACCTTGAGGTTTTAATGATTTTTGTCTTTTAATCTTGTTTCTAAGACTTCAAAAAATACTAAAAGTGTTTAGAAATGTTGTATATGGGTTTATTAAAGGTTTTGAGATGTTTAAATTGCAATCGTAGTCATTTGGAAGGAAAATAGATGTTTAATCCTAACAAGCAATTAAAGAGCTATTAAAGACAACTTTGAGTAATCTATTATCTTCTTAAAACTTCAATCAATGTTTTGAGTCATTAAAAAAATGAAATAAAATTCTAGAGCACTCTTAAGACCTTAGGAAAAATGTGTATAATGATTTTGAAGTAATAAAAAATGATTTTAGTATTGAAAAATCAGATTGAATGATGGTAATTCAAATCTAGATGGATTTGAGATAGATCAATAGAAAGCTCAAACCAAACGAATTTCAAATCTAAAATTGAAACAAATGACTAAAGTAATTCTTAACTATCCAAACATTGAATAAGACTTCAAAAAAGATTTAAAATATAATTTGAGATCATATGAATAATTAAAATGATTCAATGATTATGTTATAAAACTTTATGCAATTTTTAAAAACTATATATAATGGAATCTCAAAATTGAGCCCCTAAATCAATTAGATAATAAGTAAAACTTATAATCATATTAAAAATAACCTAACTAAGGTCTTAAAGATTACATATCTCTTGTTTTTCCTTGACTTCATCTTTGCCCTTCAAGCTTCAAGCTTTCCAAATGAAATTATCTTGAAATAAACCTATCTTTGAATGTTACGGTATAAACTTAAATCATTAGTATCAAAACTAAGATTGGAACGTCTTTTGGTTCAACACTTTTCCTAAATAATTTTAAATACCAAGACCACTTAATTTAGTTAAAAAACAAAACATTTCTTGACTAATGAAAATTTTGCACTTTGCTAGACTTTTCAAAACTTTAAAACTTTTTCACGGTTATTATAAACTTCTCAAAACCATTTTTCTCATCCCCCAAAATTATTTTTATGATCAATAATTTTAATTTGAAATAAAAATTTTAAATATCTTGATTTATGAACTAATTAAAAATTTTCATTTTAAACTCAATTTCAAATAACTTCCAAACCATGACAAAACTAAAACTCTGTACTCAAACACACTGAAACAATCTCAAATAGTTCTTTAAAAATGGTTCTTTAAAATCTTTTCTAAAATTCCTCTTGATTATGAAATATTCTATACAAAAACCTAACATGCAATGTATATACAAGCATTCTATGCAAAAGTCCTAAATGCAAACCATTTCAAGCATTGAAACGATCAAGACAAGTCCTATAACCAAAAATAAAAATATTAACCTATTCAATCTTCTTCTTGGTCTTAATCTCTTTAATTACTTGATCATTACTTTAATACTTACTTAAATATTGTCATTTCCTTCATGAAACAGTTTCTCTAAACATTTTATCATCATTATAATCATTAATTAAAGCCTTTCTTAGTTCAATAATCTTTTCCTTTTTTAATGATGATAAAACAAATGATATTAAAGAAATATAAAATATATGAAAACAAACCATATTACTCTTACTTGATACAGGCATTATGAAATGTTCAAATTCTAATGTCACCTATTATTCCCCTTAGTATCACTAATCTCTCTCCCCCTTCTTGATATCATAAAAAATTTATTAAAGGAACTGAATACATGCCAATTACCAATTGTTATCTATTTGACACCAATTGTTATGAAGTTGTTCATAAGAAAGTAAAAAAAAAAGAACATACACAATTACATAAAGATGCCTATTGATATGAAACTAATTACTATGAAAGAAGTCATAAGATTATTAAAAAGAACATACACATTTTCACATGGTTTTCAAAGATACCTACCATCAAGCATTCTTAATTCTCCTAATTATTCAAAATTCTAGCTCACATATTTATCTCCCTAAATCCACTCATCATATATATATTCATCAAGTAATCCTCACTCCTCCTTAAATCATGCATTATAACAAATTCCACTAGCGTTAAATATATGCATCAATGCATTATGGTGTAATAAAGTATAAAGGAGATTTAAAAATATAAAATGCATCAAAACACATATTATACATCATTATTTATCACAAACACAATTTATAAGTACAAAATCATTTAAAAAGTAACTCCCCTACATAAAACCTCTCATTTCACTAAACTTCTCTTGCAAAAACATGCAATAAATGTTTTAAAGATATCAAATAATGTAATACCCCTAAATTTATGTATTGTGAAAAAATGAGGAGTTAAGTAATCAAAATAAAGCATGATAAGGGCTAGAATGATATCTTGAAAATATACCACAAGAAAAGAATATTTGGATTCCTTACAATAATATTCTTTTTAACTCCTCCTTTTTATAAAACAAAAATTCTATCATAAGGGAAGTGTACACATTCAAACGAAATTTCTTTAAAACACATATGGGAAAAGTGTTAATGTAAAACATTTTTTAAAAAACATATATCAATTTAATATTCTAATTTTAAAAATCACTCTATTTTTCTTATGTTATAGCTTTCCTGTACTATATGCAATTAGGCTCGTTCCCTAAAATGTATGTCAAGCCAATCAACCTTCTCAAATATTATCAATATTAAATCATTATAAAAGTAAGTGTGTACTTAATTTTTAGACCACCAATGTTAACTCATTTTCTACTCTTCACTTGGTCTAATAATTTTCTTGATTCCTTAACTTATGTGAAGATTCTTAGTGAATTTTCCTTTTCAACTTATTGTTGAAGGTATCATTTGTCGCTTCCTTACTTGAAATTCATTTGATACCAATTAATATTGACATATAAAATAAAGAAATCAATGTGTTCGAGGTACTTATATGAATATAGGTCCTTGGGGGTTAGCACTTATACTTTCTCAACCTATATTTTTAAGGGTTTTCTAAAACAATCTTTGTTTAGTAAAGAAAAACTTCTTAATATGACCCAAATTACCAAAAAAATGTCATATATGCTTTATGTAAATGATAATGATTCCTATGCATATTTTGTAAATATTCATTCCAAGGTTTTCTTTCATTGTAAACTTTTATGGAATAATGATAAGGCAATGGATGTGTGTGGGATTTTGATGGATATCGACTTGCATTAACAATCACTAATCCTTTACAAGGCATTAGATGTCCTATGACAAGAGTAAGAGCTAAGCGTATAAAGGAGGCTTTGCAAGAGTTGATCAAAGACATTCAAGACAATGAGGCTATTTAGGAAGATTTTAAAACATTACCAAGATTAATTACTTATCTTCAAGCCCAAAAAGATGGACGAGGCTTAACATAAGAAAAATAATGCTTGGAGCCCTATCTGTAGGGACGATCTACATACTTGTTCTAATGAATCCCAGTCTACATAATGAAGCCCAATTTGAAAAGATTAAAGACATGATTTTGGAGGGAATTTCGTATTTTGAATTTTTGGTCATTAATTGTTATTAGTTGTCAAGTTAGTTTTGAAGGATTTCAAATTTAAAAACTGATTTGTATCTATTAATTGAGAAAATCATTCCTAGTCAAGTCTTTCTTATTTAGTTATGATTAGAATTCATTAGAAAGATTTTTCCTTATAGAAATTTAATCTTTTGGTGCCTATTTAAAAAGGCAACCTAGTGTATTAAGGATAATCATATTATTAATCCAATTTGAGTGTTTTTTCTATAGTGAGAGCTTTCCCTTTGTTCTTTATTCAAGAACTAAATCTAATCTATTCAAGGTAACTTGTAGTGATCAACTTATAACTTTGGTTCCAATCAACAAGTTTGGTTGGGGTAGGGTTCTTTGCTTGATTCAAAATAGATTTTAGGGTTTCTTTTTTCCTTGTAGGTTTCTTCGGTGCTTATGCACTAAGGTTCATATCATTTAGTATCAGAGCCAAACTCTTTGAATCAAGTTACATCTATCCTTATTTTCGTTTCTTGTTTAATCTTAATTTTTTTCTTTTTATTATTCTTATTCTCATGTCTTTGTTTCTTTTTAATATATTGTTCCTTGTGCTCTTCTTTTCCTTTTAGCAAAAATTACATAAATTTATTCTTTTCATCTATTCTCTTTTAATTCGTATTCGTTCTAAACCAAAAAAAAAAAAAAGAAGAAGAAGAGGATCTGCATATCTTCAATTATTGCCAAAGTTGAACGAATCTATCTCAAGTCAAATGTTGTAAGATTCTGTTGTCTTTAATTATTATACACGTTTTTTGGTGTTATTGTTAGTTTAAAAAAAAGCAAAGAACAAAAGAAAAAAATTAAAAAAAAAAGAGAGGAAGACTTTTACTATCTTTCCATTTAGTTTAAATATTCCATTATCATCCTTAATTTGTTTCCTTCTTTCCTTATATAGTCATTTTCTACATTAATTCTTCTTTCCTTATTCGTGCTTAATTATTATTTTCTTATTTCTTCCTTTTAGACTTTCTAACATTCCCTAATTCAATGATTTTTGCTTTCCATACCTTCTTATTCAAATTTTCTTTACATTATTTTTTTGTCTCTTGTTTTTCATATAAATCTACCTTTCTTATTGACTTAGAATTCAAAGTAATGAAGTTTAAATTGCTATTTGTTTTCTTGATAAGATTGTTGACCAGGTTCTAATTTAAAGAGCTTGTAAGGGGAAGTTAGTGGTAGAAGGCAAGAGTGGAGAGCTCAACATTGAGAAAAGCCAAAATTGAGTAAAACACGAGTGAACATTGACTATAGAGTAAACACATAAGGAAGCGTGTGAGCACAAACCAATTTATTTTATTACTAATTCTTTACTTGTAGGGTTAATCATGAGTAGTGGTAGAGAAAATGTTAACAATGATCTCAAGATATTTATGAAAGCTATCCAAGATCAATTCCAGGCTCTTAACATGAGATTAGACAACCTGGAGGCATCAAGCAGGTTAAATCCTTATAGAAATCAACCACCGAATATGGAGGAAGAGGAGGAAGCCAATTTTGAAGAGGTTAGTTTCATGAGAGGAAAATGAGCTGTTCAAAGGTATGATAATAATTTTAGTATTAAAATGCATATTCCATATTTTTAAGGAAAGAATGGTCCAGAATTATACTTGGAGTGGGAAAGAAAAGTAGAACATGTGCTTGATTGTCATAACTATTCTGAGGAGAAAAAGGTCAAGTTGGCAATGGTTGAATTCACAGATTATGCTAGCATTTGGTAAGATCAATTGGTGCTCAACAAGCGTAAGAATGAAGAGAGGCCTATTCGGTTATTGACGTAAGATGAAGGTAGTAATGCGTAAACGTTTCATACCTAACTATTATTATAAAGACTTGTGTAGGAAGTTATAGGGTTTAGCTCAATGTTTCAGAAGTGTGGAGATATACTACAAGGAGATGGAGATAGCCATAATTAGGGCTAACATCGAAGAAGATCGAGAAGCTACTATGGCTAGATTCATTAATGGTTTAAATAAGGAAATTGCTGATGTGGTAGATTTGCAGCTTTATGTAGAGATGGAGGATTTATTGTATAAGGCAATCAAGGTTGAAAGGCAATTAAAACATAGGGGAACTTCCAAATCTGGCATGACTGCTAACTCTTCACGGAGGTTAAATTGGAAGGATATTAAGACTACCTCAAAACTAAATGATGTTGCCAAAGCCAAAGATTCAGTTTCTTTTAAAGGTAAAAACGAAACTAACCCCTGTTGAGTTCACAAAACAAACTACGAGTTTTACGCTCAAAACTACTAGTATACGGGTCGTACTTGTAATAAAGAACGGATATCGATCCCACGAGGATTGTATCTAGACACCCTATCAATTTGGCTTACACTTTACTCAAGAAATCCATTTAAACAAATAAAATAAATAAAAAACAAATAAATCAAATGTAGACAAATTTGGAAACAGGAGCAAGCAACACAACCAATCGCAAACACAACAAATAGAAAATTAAAAAAAAAACAAGATTTAAGCATAGGATTTGTCGTTATCCTTATTTGTTTCCCTTTGGTTAATTAATCTAATTTATTTTTGACTCAAGATTTCCTAATATTTGAGGTATCCTCTCTCAAGGTGCAACTAAATGTCACTAGCTAAATAATTTAGGATTAACTTTGGGATCTCTCGATATGCAAAGCC
>JAOXYD010000136.1:15478690-15495692 GCA_028565735.1 Pinacopodium congolense
TTGAAATTCCATTTCCAATCTTAATTCTAAATTGGTTCCTAATAAGGTTTCTCCTTTATAATAATTTCCTATAACTCCCGTAGCTACCATTTTTAACGTTAGTATTCAAAAAAAAAATTCCTCTAAAGAGTCTAAAAATTATTTTGGTTATAACTTACAACTAATTTATTAATTATCTTTAAGTAATTAATAAATTTATTATTATATTAAATTTATACTATTATTAATTTTTTGGAAAAAAACTTAAAGTTGAGTTAAAAACTATACAATATAATATATTTAGAGACTATTTTATAAATTTAAAAAGTTATTCGAAACGTTACCAGTATTAATCGGTAATGGTACAATACTATTTCAGAACTAAATTCGGTACTGGTACCGTTACCATATTCAAAACCTTGATATTTACCCATTAACAAGAAGATTTTAATGGAATATTCAAATTTTCTTGGAGAGTGGACGTAGGCAAAGGGTTGAGATTGCAATTTCTCTTCTTTACTCTCATTATTTTATGTAAGTTTGTTTAATGTTGAATGCACATAGTCATTATCATATTAGAATTATCTTTAAGGTGAATTTTTGAATTAGTAAGAAATTAGTAAAGTTTTTAATTACATCTAATCCATCCCCTCTCCCTTTCGTTTTCTAGTGGCATAAGGACTAATAACTAGGATTTGAACAATTAGGCTTAGATCATATTTCTACTTCCTTTTCGGTTTTGTACACACCTTCGAAATTCAATAGTAATATACTTTTTTTTAAAAAAATTAAAATCATTATTAATAAAACAAAAGAGCACAAAAATATCTAAACTATACAAATGTAAATTGCAAGAGATGCCTTAGACCTTAACCCATACGCATCCCTGCTAGAGTAATTTCCCCTAAACCACATCTAAGGTAAAACTATAGAAAACAACTCGATCCAAAGCTTTATTATACACTTCCAAGTGATCCAAATGAATGAATTGGTCTCCCGTTAGCAAGATCAACGACAGGATCAGCATGTAACACTACCAGCTAATAACCGGTCTCCTCAGTTCGCCACTATACATCTAAATAAGGTAAGTACAACAATGGCAAAAGGTATAATTTGTCCTATAACGTTTGATAAATGATTTAATTTGAGCCTTAACGTTTTTTAACATACCACTTTACCCCTTAACATTTGTAAAAATGTATAATTTGTCCTTTAATGTTATAAAATGGGTTATATATTACCCCCTAACATTTACAAAATGGTATATTTTACCCCCTTAACACTAATTTTATTAAGATCTTATTAGATAAATGTTAATTTTATCAATATTCTATAAATGAACTATTAGCCAATCATTAAAAAAATAATTAGCAAAACTTTAACGAAATTAGTATTAAAGGGGCAATTTACACTATTTTGTAAACGCTAAGAGGTAAAATACATTATTTTACAAACGTTAAGGGATAAAGTCATGCCTTCAAAAATGTTAGGGGGCAATTTAAATGTTTTTAGAAACGTTAGAGGGCAAATTATACCTTTTGCCTATAACAATCTATCCAAACAAGTTTGTCCACTAATCACTAAACTTACACCTTGTTTTCTGCATGTATTCGACGCTCAACTAATCCCTAAGACTTGGCTCTTACGTCAATTACATCAACATCAAGCAAATGATATTCTAGATACCAATCTACTTACTTCTTTGTTAAAAAATAATTAATTTTACTCTTTTAAAATAAAAAAATTATAGAAAAATCGTATCTTAATTAAAGCTTCAATTTGATTAAAATTAACTAAATTTATTATCTTATTTAGAGAGTTATTTTTTTTTTACTTGAAAAACAAATTTCATAAGTACTTAATTTATTAGAAAAAAATATGTTCTTGGTTAAATCTAAAAAATATTTTCTTCTTGTTAATTAGAAATGGTCTTTCTTTAAGATATTAGAAAATAGTTTGCTAATAATTTTTTTAATAAAAAATGTGCTTTTCAAAATTTAGACAAGGAGAGTGATTCATTGTAATTTTAGAGTGTAACTTATTGTAAATTTTCTCAATTAAATGTATTTAAAAAGTGAAAATAATTGGAAATGATTTCCTATTTAATTTGAAATTTATTTTTAATTCAAATTGAATATCTATTTAGAATAGGAATTTAATTCACTTAGAAATTGATTATTTAATTTAATTTATATTTCTAAGACATAAATATTGTGTTAAGTTATATGTATTATATCAATATCTAAAATCAAACATGACTTGATATTTTGTTCATATAAGTTAAGCTTGCATATTAAAGTTCATGTTTATATTTAACTAACAAAATCATTTGAAAATTAAATCTCATTAAAATATTAACAATATGCTTAAAGTATGATCGTTATTCTCCGTTGTTATAAGAATATATCGTAATTATCTTTAATTGATAGGCTTATTGAAAAAACTCAATGTCGCTTTAATCTTAATATATTTATCTTTTACACGAAGTATTAGTGAATCAAATTTCTTGGCCACAAATTAGATTGAGAATATTTGCAATGTTAGAAAGAAAAAACTTGCACATCCACTACGCAATCCTGTTATTAATCCTTATTGAGAATTTTTTTATAAAGTTTGAAAGATATATCTATGCCATATAGATACCAAAATATAATTTCATTTTATAATTGATTAATATCTTATAAATTTTAAGGGCAACACATAACATGGATTTTGACGATATGATAACGCAATAAAAAAGATTGTATAAAACCTTGAAATAAGTTGCTATGTCCACCAGAAATATAAATAAAAACGATAACTAAAAAGCATTTTTTTTTAATATAATAACGTTTTCATTAGATGAAGATATTTACATAACTTTTTTTTATTTTACTAATACTAGATCATAGACATCTTTAATCTATGCTTCTATGTATTTCAACATTACTATGGTGTAATAAAAAAAATAAATTGTTGGACAAAAATATTTAACCTATATTTAAACAAATGCTTGTGTGTTTGAACAAGAAAGACTTATAAATGATAAGAGCACGAAGTTAAATAATAAAAACCGTCTTTTTATTATATACGAATCACAAAATTACAAATATATATATACGTACATACTATAAATCATATGAAATAAAATTTGTTAAAGTTAAAAGATGACCATATCTTATCTTTGTTCATTTTCAATGTAAAATTTGTACACCTTTTTAACACTTTTCATGCACACGTTACTATAATCCAATTGGCTCCTCAATAATACAAATTATAGAAATTGCATAGTGATGAATAGAACACAAATTTTCTTTGACTATGTCAATGACGGCTAAAATAAAGTGGACGATGTAAACAAGAAAAGGAAATTTATTACGATATTTGATAACTAATATGTAGCATGCACAACTAGAAGACATCGTTATACACTTTAGAAGCTTTATTTATCATTTTTAGAACTCATATAGAAACTCTGGGTACATCGTTCAACTTTCGTTGTATTCGCATGATAATGTTAAAACATAAATTGCACTTTGTGTCTTATCAAATATAGATAAACACTCATTCAAAAGATTAGCATGCAACATGTGAAGAAAATGGAACCTAACAAGGAGATTAAAATGGCAGACATGATAAGTAGGACTGAAGATAACTAAGAAATAAATGTTTTTCATGCAGAATTAGACAAATATTTCATGCTTGCCTCGGAATCCGAGCACATTTGTGGACATCTCCTGTGTGCTCAGCGTAACGAGACACAACTTGGCTATTGACATCTCTGCTGTCGTGTGTATTCCCACAGCGCAATTGCACCACTCACATGAACATTGAGTGACCTAACCACTCCCAATTGTGGAATCTCAATACAAGCGTCCAGCATATGTATTATGTCCACAGGAATACCCTCCTTTTCCCGTCCAAGTACTAGGACCTACTCAAGCAGTAAAACACAACAATTTCCAGCCAAACCAATTTCAGAATCAGAAACTACCAGACAGCTTATATCAAATACTTGGGAATGAAGACAAAAAAACTGCAGCTTAGATAGCTTCTAATGGCTGCTTTTAGCGTGAGTATGGAGTGCATGTGATAGAATTCTCCACTGTAAGTATTGTGGAAAGGCAAGTTTTAGTACTGAACTTACTGTCTTTTTTGGGTAGGCATACTTGTCAAGAGGTACACTGTTTGCAGTTTGCTCTAGCCCCAGTATAGAGAATCCCTCTCGTTTCTTTTTTTCCAAGAATTGCTTCACACTGCTTACTGGAACTTCAAATATAGGAACCCACTTCTCTGCAGTCACACTGGAAATGAAATGCAAATTAAAAAACTAAGGAAACAGCCTAAGTGAATTTATCATATAACCTAATATCAGACTATGCCCAGTCACAAAATAAATGAAAAAAATAAGCAATGAGAAAAAACATCAAAGTGTTTCATAATTAAAGCTCTGAATTCCCAGCTTCTGAGAACTTGGTAGCATATTCAAAATTGAGGTTGGTGGATATCAATCAAATAGAACGTAAAAGAGACAAAATCAGGTATACCTTTCAACATAGTTTAAAATACTCCACAAATTAGTTATTCAATATGTGCATCTTATTTTTAGTTTCTCCAAGCAGGAATAAATCGTCATACAACTTAAAAACACAATTATCATGCAACTTGAGCATGCGAGTAGTTGAAAGATTGATATAAACTAGACAAAACTATTCCCTACTGCAATTGCATGGATGCACAAAAGCCAGTACAGAGAGTTGCAAAATGCAGTGGTCGCAGCAGTAGCTTTGGAATTTTTCAAGCTGTGCCAAAATTAAGCAGTCTAAAATGGAATCGCATAGTTAAAAAAAGAAAAAAATGATAGTCAATGATCAATACAACCTGATGAGCTGGAATTGTTTGTCACGCAATATACTTGCATCTGCAATGGCTAATCCTGAAGTTTTAAACACCTGCAGAAGAAATTCAGAATGCAACCATAAGATAAAAACTATATAATTACTAAAACTCTTTAAATAAAAAACAAGAACTACCACTATTGAGGGCTAACACAAAGAGCATCCACGGAGCATACCTCACATGTCCGTGCCAATCCAGCAAGGTTAGGTATTCGATCCAGGAATGAAGCTACAAGGATAAATGGTTGCCGACTTGCTCGTAACTTTTCCATCATGGAACTTCTAAACTGAATTGATTGATCAAGAAGCAGATCTTCCTTTTCAATTTCTACATTTCTCATGGAAACAAATAGAAATCAAACACAAAGAGGCACAGCTTAAAATGACTGTAATAATATCACTCTGGCTTGTGAACAATAATTTAGGGCTTGGCAATTGGTTGACAGAATATACCACCAGAATCCAATATTCGCAGGAAGATAACTGAGCATGTCTTCTATAATATGGTCATTATATGTGACTCATCACTCTAATTTGGCTCTTATAGTGAAATCATTTCTGTTTGATTCCTTAATTTAAAAGTCATTTAGATTTAATCTTTTCTGTCTTAACATTTCTTAAGGAAACAAGGACATAATGCACAACAAATTAAATGCATTTAACTCATAATAACTGATCACGTTATACATACCCAAAAATTGCTCATGTGTTCCATAACGGCCCAAAAGGAAACTGAAACTATCGTCATGTTTCTCATGTTTAGACACAGTAACTTTCTTCTGAAAATCAAACGAGGTTTCTCTAAGCAGACTGCCATTTGAAAATTCTCCACTGGAGTTAGAATTGTCATCAATTTTGAAGCTCTCATTTTTTATAGTCAAAATGTCCTCCGCCATTGAAGTTCTTAGATCTTCTCTAACATCCTGCGATCATTAGAGTAAGTACCAGCCAAGCATGCAAGAGCATAAGAAGCAAAAACCACACTCACATTTAGAAAATTCAGCACTTCCTCCATCAGGGACTTCGGAACACATTCGAACTCCAGTTCCTTCATTACAACCAAAGAAACAATTCAGAAGCTGGAAATATAAAAACCAAAATGGGAAATGTAAACTAGTTGATGAAAACTGAGTTACATAGCAAGATTGTTCAATTTATCTTGATAAATTTCAAGGTAAGGACTTAAAAATAAAATGAATAATACTATCTCGTTGGCTTAACCTCAACCCGGTTCACAAAAATTCCAGCTGGGGTACTGGATAAGCTTGGATTATAGGCATCAAGTATGCCTTCCATTGATGCCCGTAAGCTGTTAAAAGATATGAGGAATCAGAAGCATCCAAGGACCACATAAAATATAAATGATTTATGACAGTGCTGCAACAACAGAAGAAAAGCAATTCTGTTTCAATGAAAAAGAAAAACCATGTGCGAAGAAGAAGAATGACAAATATGAAAATGCATTTTTTTTTTTTTGTTTTTTTTTTCTAAAGGAATACACACATTGAGATTTTTAGCATAAACACCTAATTCAACTTTCCATAGTAGTTTATAACAATGAAGATGACTGATAATGGACCTATTATAATAAATTTTAAGCAGATTACAGAGAATTTACACGTTTTTTACATGGCATTTGAGTGAAACACATAAGAAATCTTCAATAGAACTTATGTACAAAATGAAAACAATAAAATATCATCACCGCTAAAAATTATTAGTGTATTAAACATTTACTAATAATTTCATAACTGAACTGAATTTAAAACTCATACCGCCTACAATCAGGGTTCTCTGCCAGGTATGATTTTAATTTTTCAAAACACCTTTTCTCCAAAGACATGGCTTCAGAGTCTCCATAGCCTATAGAAGAGAATCTACAGAGAACTTGGAATACCAACAACTGCAAAAAGTTGTAAGAATATAAAAACTTCATACAGTTTAAATGCAAAATATATATGGATGAAAATAAGTGTGACATTGTAATGATTATACCTGAGTAAAACCACGCAAGCTGTGATGATGCGAAGTCAACAATGGAACTATAGAAGGCATTAGTGCCTCCAAGTGTCTGGCTTGAAATACTTCAGATGAATGGAGGATGACATTAGCGGCTATGAAAACATACGAAGACAGTGCCTGCAATTGGTACATATAGCATTAGAATAATCAATCAGAACTAGCTTATCCATTAGTCATGAAGTCTTACAAATATTGGGAGAATCATTTCTTAGCTACTGGTGAACATGAAAACTGAGAAAGATGGAAAAAAGAATATAGTTAAAACCATTCTACCATGTGAACTGATACAGATCATCATGTACTAAAAACAGATGCTACAAATGGCAAAAGCTCACATAAAGCAGTTCAAAACCTGGCATAGAATGACCTCATATAGCTATCACACTCCATAACATGCTTAGCCCTAGAAACATGTAATATAACCCAACTTCAATGGCTAAACCAGTATAGCTAGACCAAATAAGAGGTTTGAAACAATATAACATCATCACTTGCAAATCTGAAGAGAGCAAAATTGCAATGGAATCGAATTACCATGTTAGCCCCATGTCTATGCTATAATATATACGGAACACTCACTCAGGAAGTGTTAAATCATTGCACAATTATTTCATTTTGGTTCTATGAGTTTTAGTTGTTTCAATTGAATCCTAAAAATAGTTATACTAATTTCAAATACTTTTTCATGAATTTAGTATAGATTGTGTTATAAAAATTAACACTTGGCTAACATTTTCCCAAAAAAATAAAATAAAACATGTAGGACCCATACAAACTAATGTGTGAAGATTCTAAAATTTTTGGCTCATCATTTAAATAGTGTATAGAATCTAATAAATTCGAATTTCATTTTTCATTAATAAATTTCTTATAAAATTAAATCACAATTTGCATGTTTGGAATAACATAATCTATCATAAAAAATCAACGAAGTTTCATGAAATTGCATAAATTATAAACAAACTTGATTGAAAATGTGGATTTTTTTAATGTCCTCACATTATCCCCAATCTATACTAACAGCAATTTTATAATACCAATTATACATACTTCTAACACATTGATATTTTCTTCAATGTGGAACTATGAGTTAAATTGCTATTTGCAACTTAAGAAATAAGATTGTCAAAATTAATGCCATAATTTATCTTTCAAATATATAATGTGAAGAAGTACAAATGACTCCTACAAATTTTTGGAAAATTAGTTAGTCATAACATTAAGACTTTTTAAAATACACTAAAAAATTTTTAGAATTTCATGAAAACATTTGTTTGTATTAACAGTAAAAATGATGAAAAGATTGACATTATCTTGGAATATTAAAATCACTTAAATATTAAAAATTTAAAAATTTATAGAAGAAGGCATTCTTTTATCAATCCCATAAATGATCATTGATAAAAAATCTTTCTTAATCCAATTGACTCTGAGAATTAGTCAAACATCAACTGAATTGAGAAAATCCATTTGCTCAAACTAGTTTTACAGGTTTTTGATATATTTAAGAAACAGTTGAAACAAATAAAACATATGGGACTGAAATTGAAAAAGGAAAATTATGTAAAAATTAAGGAATTTCTCAGAAATTATTCATTAATATAAAGACAAATCTTGATAAAAGGAGTAATCCAGAGAGTCCAAGAAAGAAAGAAAGAGGGAATCTCAATTTGTATTAAGTCCCCTCTTCAAAATGCCAAACATGTCCTTTATTTACTTTATATATTTGCTTATTTTTTCTTGTTATGGAAAATATAAGTTCTTTTATACGTGGCTGCTCCACATAACAGCTAACTATTAGCTAGTAGTATAAACTGTAGCTAAAATTCATTACCAACAATTTTTTTACTGTAACAATACTTCTTCAAAAGTACCTTGTGCTCAAGGTTGGATGAAGAAAATATGCTATTGGAATACAAAACCGAACATTTAGATTACTCCTGCAACTATATGTCCTGGTAATATAGCATCTCTGTTATGCGCAGTCTTCTGTTAAACATTAAAAAGAACTCCATCCTCAATGTTGAGTATAGCTTGATCAAAAGTGTCGCACCAGGGTCAAAAATAAATATGAGTTCTTTGTTCTATTCAAACCCATCGGCTAATAAACTAGTGGTGAGTTTAATCAAAATTTAAATAACTTCCAAACCTGCACTGTGACCAACATCCTTTGGTGTAGTCCATTTGTCAAAAACTTTACAATCACAATCAGGAAATTCTTAGATGTGATCATGGCGGCATTCATGTTCTCAATAATCCTTGATTAAAGTCACATATCCAAACCTTAACTAGTTCCCAACGATAAACCACAGCTTCCATCACACTCCAACCTGTCTGTCCATAACATTTTCCATGCATCCACTGGAAGAAGAACCAAACCACCCCAAGCATAACTTGATATAACACCAACAAATGGGAACTTTTTCAAGCACTTTCTCTTGGCTTTAAAAGATTGACCAATCCTAAATTTCCATAGGCAGTGGGCTACACCATCAACCTGGCCAAGTGAGCAAAAACTGCAAGAGCAAAAACATCACCTTCCCTTTCAATAACATCAATTTCATCTTCAGTTGCCCACCTGATGTAAGAGAAATTCATCTCGTCTCTCCACAAAATAGCTGGAAATTATAGTCATGTCTATATATCTGTTGCTCTTCCAATGTTGTATTTAATGGGTCCAAATGTTTCGCAAGATTCTTCTCCGTTTACACTTGAGCAGGTTTTTCCAGGGAAAACTAAGAAGTTTGGATTTCAGAATCAATACTAGCTTTTATGGCAACTCTAGGCTGAACTAATGTCACAGAAGAAAGTGGCTCAATAATATCTAATTTATTATCCTCTTGTCTCCCAGATGCAGCTTTTGAGTTTTTAAGGCTAGATTCATCTGAAGCAACTGATGCTTGCAAATTATGAGATGGCAATGGATCAGTATCTACAACCAGTTGCACGTTTGGGTGATTAGAAGACATTTCTCCAGGTAAAGACTTGTGTTCCACATGCAGAACTTCCCTCATTAGTACAAACTTCAGCACCAGATGCTTCACTTCTGTTATCTGTCCAAGAAGGTCTTAACACCAAGACAATGACAGTAGTTGAAATACAGTAGTTGGACAAATTGCTTTCAGTTACTTCAAGTCATAATTGGGGGCGTAATAATAGTAACCCTTATTTTCAACAATCAAACGCAGCCCATAAATGTCATGGATCTCATGCATGATTAGCTTCTTAACATTTTGTAAACAAATGTTATACAACTTTTGTGACGTCTGCATAAATGGTGCATGATGTCTTCTTTATCAAAAGATTGCTCCAGTTTCTCTTTGACAGCAGTAATCACTGCCTCGTAACAATGTCGTGAATGCAAAACAACACATGGAAGCACCACACATACTACCATCCTTCCAAGTTTGTCATCCATGATTTGTTAAAATAACCTAATTACATCTTTTCCTTTTATCGCATTATACAAACTCTCTGAAAATAATTCTTATTAATTCAAATGGTTTTATATACATATAACTAACTGAACATTCCAATTGGGAAAGCATTACCTTATCATCTATCGAATCTCAAAAGATGAGGGATTAATTCCTAAAAATTAAAGATTACATCAAAGGTTTGCAAGACATTTAACTTGCATATTCCCAGTGCCTTTGACCTAAACTCGAATTCAGCACTTGACTTGGAAAATGATAAATCAATGTTATTCGAGTACAATTATTAATAAACGAGACAAACTACTTAGATTTAGAAATATCTGGAATGATAGATGGATCCCAAATATCACTAAGAATAAGGGAAAAAGGAAGAGGAGTTCTTGTATGTACAAAAAGTTACGTTTATGTTTTGCAAATTCACAGTTTTAATATAAGGGACTTGTTTATGTAAAGGCCCCTTGGCCTACTACTATATTACTATGGACCCATTAGCTAAAATTTTCTTCTTGTGGTTAAAGAAAGGAGTATAGGAAATGAAATGTTTAGAAGAACATGCCATGTGATCTGTAGCTCCCAAATCAATAATCCACATCTTTGAGGAAATTTTTTCTGAGACACTAGCAACACATGGAAGAAGAGATCACTGAAAATGTTAGTGAGCATGTACATACTGGGAATGGTATCTCAAGAGATCCCAATAAATTCTTCAATTTTTCTATATCTTCCTTGTTTAATTCAGAGACTGAACTTTGTAGATATCCTTCATTGAGAACATTGTACATCACCAAAGAATCTTGTTCATCCCAAGCCTCTAATGCAAGGTCTTCGTTTGAAGGACCAATGCCCAATAAATAGCTCAATTTTTCTCTACCCTTTAAGAAGGTACGGACCAATTGTGGCAATTTCAAATAGTTCTTTCCATTCAATTGATATGCTGATTGAAAATTTTGTAAGTCCCGATTGTAGCAACAGTAGAATTATGAGATGCAAAAGCATCCAAGACAAGGCTAGTTTCGGTGGATTCGAAAATGATTACTTGGAAAGATTCAGAAGAAAGCTTATGCACTAGAATAAAAACAATAAAGATTAGAATTTCAAGAAAGAACCGAAGGCTCTAATACATCACAATATGTGAACTCTCTAAAAATGATTCTCATTTTTTAAAATGATCTATATACATGGGTATATACACCATCTGAAAAGCCTACTTAGGGAAGCTAATTTCTATCACCTATCAAATCTCTAATGATCAGGGATTAATTCTTGAAAATTAGGGATTACATAAAATCCTAGAGATTACATCAAATTTGAAGCGATCATAAGCTCACCTTAATAAAACACAATATTTGGCACATTTCATCCCCAAAATGTGCTTGTGACTCAAAGTCAAAAGCATATCTATCCTTGTGAAAGAGGATAGCTGAAGATAGAGATTGTAGCATCTACTAAAATGTGTATATACAATTTTGAGAATTACATAGAGAGTAAAGAAAACATTATATGATCATAAGCATTTCAGGATAACAAGTAATACTGCATCAAAAACAGCAATTTTTGTACAATATGCAAAAGTTTCAACACAAAATGCTAGGGACAATACCTTTCCTAAAAAGATTGACTGTATAGTTATCACTAAAGTCCCACCAGTTTTGAGACAATAATTTTCTATATTGGAATGGTTAACATACCAAGTAAGTTAGATGGATATAGTCAGGGAAACTTCCAGGAAATAGGCTAGGTGAAATTGATTAAAAAAACCCACCAGCAAGAAAAAATTTGTTACTAGTTCAGAGTTATTGATAAGCGAGACTTGCATAAAGCTTGCAAAATTCGTGACTGCATTAATTTTCAATCTCAAGAGTTAGTTCATTAGTTACAGGTGTGATATTAGGCAGGTTAGAAACTTAGAACAACCACAGTCCTGTTTAAAAGTAATAATTTGGCAAATCAAATTGAAGAGCTTCGGGCAGCTACAAGTTCTTAACTGTGGCATCTCCTACTCTGAACTACTATTTCATCCTTCCAAGAACGACAACTTTATGCAGTACTTGAAGTCACAGTAAAGGGAGAATGAGTCCAATTGTTATTATTATGCATGTTGTAAAAGAGAATAATAGAACGATTTGTTATGATTAAGTTTTACCCCCTATATAGAATAGAAAGGCCATACAAGTTAACCCTAACATTTGAAAATAGGGAACTTCTCACATAGGAATCATAACATAAGTATACTAAATCTCTAACATATGTGATTTCCATAATTTAAGATCAACCATTCAATATACCTGTGGTCTCATTTCATTATCTAGCAGTATAGGAACCAACTGCTCTTCAACCTGAGAAATATGCATTCAAAAGTTTAGAAAAAGCTGTTTCGCATGGTAAATTTAAAGAATGTGAAACGAATAGACACTGGAATTATGGAACAAAAATGATAAGGTTCCAGCAGGTAATAACACCAAACGATTCAATACATATTCCACAGATATCAGAAGAACACTTCTCAAATGCATCTGGAACTTGCAGAAGCCAATTTATTTGCTTTAAGGAAAAGAAAAGAAACAATGAAAAGTAGTTTATTTTCAACATGCAGGCTACATTACTTACTAGTGATGGAAACCTCAAGTAAATGTTGATGGAAAATGTCTCCAAATACTGCCGAACAGCAGGCAAGTTATTCCTCTACAAAAGCAAAGAAACTAATTGTTGGGATCAGAACAGAAGGCAGACGAAAGAGTGGCTGCATGAGAAGAGAAGCACAATTCAATAACCGAAGTGGAAATCCTAATTTTTATGTTGACAATCAAAACTTCTATGAATTTAACATGATTGCTAATGCAGATACACAACAGGCACCAGCCTCCCCTGAGATTCCTAATTAGAAAACCTAGAATAACACAGATCAGCAAACGAGACTGGAATAAACAATAAGCATTTTACAAAATTCCAGAAATGACAAACTCAAATTAATCGCGGTACAATTTCAAACAAATCACCATGCAAAAACTGGCATGAGTTAGAATAGTGTCTGAAATTCTCAGAGGTCTCAAGTTCAAACTGATGCATATTTGTTGTGACCCATGTGAGGCAGCACACTAGAATAATATTCAACCCATTTTCAGATCTCACCCAAAGGTTTAAGCTTTTGGGTTGAATGATTTCTTGATGACATACTTTTGTGCCTTGGTGAATGTATACATGCTTATCATTTATACAAATACTATGAAATCCAGTAGTTTGGAAGAGTAAGAAAGATATGTACAGTACACCATGGAGCAATACTCACATAAAGAGCAATGTGCAAGTTATGAGTAACTTGCCCAACTATTTCATCCCTAACAAATCGCGATAGAACACATATCATTTGCCAAGCACGTATTTTACGCCTGTGGATCTGTTACAAATGCAGAAATAAATTACAATTGTAATTTAAAACTAACATGAAATTACAATAACTATTGTAAAGGAACTGTCTAGTAGGTTCATATAAGGTTTCACCTGTTTTAGAAGAAGCTAACTAAAAGCAAATTTTAGTTAAGGACAACAGTTGCTAAAGTTAAGGACAAATATAATCTCAATTCAACAGTTGATATAACTTTACCACAATATCTATAACTTTTTTTTTTCATATAAGTTAGTTTATATTCTCGACCATTCATTTATGAAATGTCAAAACTATTAGTCAATAAAAAAATTAAGAAAATAACCATCAAAAATTGGCATATAGACTGCTACTTACACCACTATACTTTTTATACAACTCCTTTCCAAGATCCTTGTCATTCACCTGCAAAACATTAATATAATGAACATCATTGTCCTTAAATACTAAAGATTGAAATTCTTCATACCTAAATTATTTTATTTTATCCAAGTCAAAAACCCAAGTTCAGGAACATTGAAGCACTGCAGAAGCTTCACCGTCTAAAACATGTTATTAGAAAATTGAGTGATTATGAAGCCAACAAAGTTGCACTATGAACCCTTCTAACTTGGTGGGTAAATAGCTTGCTCTAGTTTGCTTGACTAAAAAGATAAATAAACCATTACAATAATGTCCTTAACAGAGTGACGCAAAACAACATAAAGGTTATTATGAACAAAAGGTGCAAATCACTCAACAACAATTTTAATTTGGTGAGATGAAGAGTGGGATTCGATGTGACATTGTTCTTGTTATTGTTCACTTGAACAGTATCAATAAGAGCAATTTTTCCATATTTCTCATTATACTTTCTACCAAGTTTTTCTTATTAGATAGGAATAAAAAACAAGTTAGCCATAATGCCTTAATTTATTTAGGACTCAAATCTTATTTAAGAACAAAGAACCCTTAGTCGAGTTAATTTTGAATCCCTTTACTACAGGAATGAGGGCTAAGAACTCTTTTAGATACATGTATTCAGTCATTCAATGAAGGTAATGCCTATTTTCTCAAAATTGACTTCTCAAACTAGAAGGGTTAATGTTTTCTTTTAAAAGTGACTACCCTAGGCGGGATTCCTAGACCTGTCCATCATATTGTTTCATTTACTACATTCACTAAGTTCCTAACTTGAATTTCTAGCAACGCTAACCTGAGTTTCAGAAGCCAATACTAGAATTTCAGACTTGAGATTCAAACTTTGACAAAACTAGAGTCACATGAGTTTTTATTAACTAGTTGACATATCTTCTATATGTCCAACATCATAATGATAGAGCTCTCCCATCAGATTTACGTACAGCAGAAGGAAGAGGTGCATTAGCCCAACTAAAATGATTTAATATCTATATATGTTCAAATTGTTATTTCCGATGTGGATAGTTGGTTAAGAGGTATCAGGGACATGTTAGAGGAATCTTGTGGGGGGGGGAGGGGTGGTGGAGGACAGTAGCAGGTGATATATTAAGGGGAAGGTAGAAGGAATAGGGATACTGAGAATTATGATATGAAATGTAATAAGAGAGTGGCACCTCTCAAAAGTGTCGATTGTTTCCCATTATCTATCAATATACAATTACGCTCATTACTTTACCTGGATTCCTAACATTTTTGGTACCAGAGCCAGTTTTCAGAAGGGAATGTCCACCACGTTAATGAAATCCAGGATGGATAGTGTAGAAGAGAAGCTGCCCATGGTTGAAAATAAGCTCAGCAGCTTGGACACCTCCGGTTCTGTGATAACCCAGCAAATCAACGAGGCCCTCAATGCTTGGGTAAAGAGCCAACAGTTGGCAAGGAAGAACACTGCCATGGGAGATTTGAGTGGGGCTCGAGCTACTACTATCCCAGAAGAAGGATCCGCACTAGGTAATACCCAATTCTCTGCAAATACACCACCCCTAGTCAAGGATGTCACTACTCCAAGGATCAAAAGCTTGAACTGCTAACTTATGATGGCGAAGATGACCCAATTCCTTGAATTTTTTTGACACAGAGATATTTTTAAGTGAATCACCTGCAGGATACCGAGAAGCTGGAGGCCGCACCTGTCTGCTTGTAGGGAGCAGCGTTAGCATGGCTACAGTGGAAGGAGTCTCACCACCCATACCTGACATGGGAAGAGCTCAATGGGAAAGGGCTGACTATCAGCTTGTATCCTTGTTATGACAATCCATTGAGACTAGATTGATGGTTCACTTTCGTCCTTAAAAAACATGTTATGATATTTGGAAGAAGGCAGAAACTATTTATGCTAATGACATACAAAGGCTTTATGAGATGGTTCGTAGTTTATCGTTACTTCAAATGATAGATACTAATCTGCCCTCTTATTTGAATAAGGCGCAGTCTCTTTGTGATGAAATCAAACTAATGATGATAAGTGATGATGCACAAAAGATGTCAACAAAGCTAGATAATATGCTTATTGTTTTTATTCTCCACGGCCTTCATAAATACTATGAATCCGTTCGGAATCAAACCCTGACGAATCCTTATATTCCTACAGTGGACGAACTCATTGATCGTTTAATTCGAATTCCCTCGCCAGAAACTGATTCTTAAACGGTTTCCGAGTCTTCTGCATTGGTTTCTAATTCATCTAGTCGAGGAGGTCGCGGTCGTAGAGGTGATGGTCGTGGCAGAAGTGGCAGATGAAACTTCCATTGTTCCTATTGTGACCAAGATGGACACACTCAGGCTCGTTGTTACTCCTTACATGGATTTCCAAATAAAACAGTCAATGTCGCTTAATCTCTGGCAAATGTTGAACAAAAGAATGAGTCTAAGGAATTCCTGCCAATGAATATAAGGAATTCCTTCAATTTAAGGCAACTCAACACGGCACTGTATCGCATAAGAGTAATTCTACCATTTGCCTTTCCCATTTTGCTGGATCATGGATTTTAGACTCTTGTGCTTCTGATCACTTGGCTGGTAATCCCTCCTTTTTCTCTAAACTGTCACTACCTAAAACACCACACGGTATTACCCTTGCTGATGGATCTACGAAACAAGTTACTGGCATTGGACAAGCTTTACCTATTTCAACTTTACCTTCAAATTCTGTTTTATTTGTACCTGACTATCCTTTAATTTAATCTCCATCAGTCAACTTACTCTTACTCTAAATTGTTCCATAACCTTCAATTCTGATTCCTTTCTTATACAAGATCGGAGTACAGGACAGACGATTGGAGTTGGAACTGAATCACGAGGTCTCTACTACCTACAACCTCATTCATCTACCATATGTGTTTCTT
>JAOXYD010000136.1:15504583-15518199 GCA_028565735.1 Pinacopodium congolense
GTTATGCAGAAGTGTGTATATATATATCATGTACCAATTCTGATTCACATACAAGAAGATTAATTCATTCAGATTCTTCAGTATCGAAATGAGTTTGAGAATCTCTCCTTCCCTCTAACACACCTAGATGATGAGACCTTGGTGGCTGTCATCATCAACGATCTACAAGAAACAATTAGAGGGGAGATGCTGAAGATCAACCCCACCGGGCTTTTTGAGGCAATGGAGACTGCTGAGCGGATTGAAGAAGGCAATCTCCTTCTGGATCAACACCAAACACTAGGCCCCTCCCAGCCCACAAGGAGATCCGTCTTGCTTGGGCCTCCGCCCACTTTCCATACACCCCCCATGCATTGTCTCATGGACAACACCCCACAGGACAGCCCCAAAACACACCCATAAGCCCATCAGTTACAAAACCCAACCAACCCACCTACAAACACAAAGTTCGAAAGTCTCCAGAACACACCCAAATTCCACATATTCAAGGCATCAGAGCTACAAGCTAGAAGAGAGAAGGGCCTATGTTTTCGCTACGATGAGAGGTATTATGTTGGCCATTGCTACAAAAATCAGGAGCTAAACATGTTGGTAGTTGAGGATGAGGAATAAAGTGAACAGGGGGAAGAGGTGGGAGCCAATAGCAGGATGCTGACTTCAGTTGATGGGTGAAGCTGTCTCTTAACTCCATTGTCGGACTAACATCGCCACATACTATAAAGATCAAAGGGGATATAATGGGTCAGGAGGGGATAGTGTTGATCAACTGCAGGGCGACACAAAACTTCATCGACACCCATGTGGTGAAGAAAATTCAGTTGCCAGCGTTGGAAACCTTGGGGTATGGGGTGATGATGGGTACAGGAGTCACAATCAAAGGGAGTGGGATTTGCAAAGGGGTGATCCTTAGGGTATAGGACCTGTTCATAGTTGAGATTTCCTACCTTTAAAGATTGGGAGCACTGATGTCATTTTGGGGCATAAAAGGTTTTTTTCCTTGGGGTGCACTAAGTTCGACTAGCGGGCGCTAACTATGACAACACTAGTCGATGGAAAGAGGGTGGAGCTAAAGGGAGATCCAGGTTTGAGTAGGACGGCAGTGTCCTTTAAGTCAATCTTTAAAATCATACAACAAGAGAAATAGGGCTTGATGGTGGAAATGGGATGCATGTCCTTAGGTACAACAGAGGAGAAGGCAAAAACAATACCCCCCAAGGTCTAACTAGAACTTGACGAGTAAGCCCAACAAACTTCGCCCATAGTGTTAGAAGAGCCATACTATCACACTTACGCCAGGTACAGCCCCCATTAATGTCCGTCCATATCGTTATCAATATGCACAAAAGAATGAGATTGAAAAGCTTGTGGGAGAGATGTTGGCAACAGGTGTGATACAGCCGAGCGTTAGCCCTTTGCTAGCCTTATTTTATTAGTCAAGAAAAAAGATGGGAGTTGGCATTTTTGCATAGATTATCAAACGTTGAACAACGCAACGGTTCCTTACTGTTTCCCAATCCCAGTTGTCGATGAATTGTGTTGAAGTCTCACATCGGATAAGATTGAGGGTAAAGAACCCTTTATATGAAGGTGCAAACCTTGTAACCTTGAGTTCACTTTTGGGAGTAAGTTAAGCCCATTAACATGGTATCAGAGCGATGAATGTCTTGTTGTGGGCTGACACCTGCCCTGGACTAGCACCTGGAGCCATGTCCAACCCAGTTTGGGCTCAGGGGGTGTGTTGAAGTCTCACATCGAATAAGGTTGAGGGTAAAGAACCTTTTATATGAAGGTATAAGCCTTGCACCCTTGAGTGCACTTTTCGAAGTAAGTTAGGCCCATTAACAAATTGCAAGGGGCAAGGCTGTTCACGGAGCTGGACTTGAGATCTTGGTATCACCAAATTAGGGCAAGAGCTGAAGATATGCCAAAGACAGCATTTCGAACTCACAAAGGGCACTACGAGTTCCTTGTCATGCCTTTTGGCCTCTCCAATGCCCCAGAAACATTTCAATCCATTATGAACTCAGTGTTCAAGCCACTGTTGCAAAAATGTGTGCTAGTGTTTTTTTACGACATCTTGATCTACAGCACCACACTTGGTCAGCATATACAGCAGTTAAAGGAGGTACCGACTCTTTTCCAAGCCCATCATTTATTCACTAACCAAAAAAAATGTTCATTCTTCCAAACCCAGATCGAGTATTTATGCAATGTAGTTATGGCGGAAGAGGTATCAGTTGACCATGGAAAGATTCAAGTCATGGTTCATGGCCACAAACCAAAAATGTAAGGTAGCTCAGGGATTTTTGTGGCTAACAGGATACTACCGAAGGTTTGTTAAAGATTATGGCCAAAATGTAGCCCCTCTCACCAACCTATTGAAGAAGGACACTTTTGTTTGGAGCCAAACTGCTACTAATTCAAATGAAAAAGTGGGCAGACTCCCACCAAAGAGATGTGCAATTTAATATCGGGGATTTGATTTACATTTAGTTTAGACCCTATCGGCACAAATCACTAGCTCGCCGCTCGAACTAAAAGTTGTTTCCATGATATTTTGGGCCATACCCGATAGTGCAAAGCAGGTGATATATGAAGGGGAGGGTAGAAGGAACAGGGATACTGAGAATTATGATATGAAATGTATTAGAAGAGTGGCACCTCTCAAAAGTGTCGATTGTTTCCCATAATCTATTAATATACAATTGCTCTCATTACTTTACTTGGATTCCTAAAACATAAGCTCACCAACTTCTCGTACATGGAGTATAAGCTTTAAAGTAGAACTATAACTGCTAACAAAACCTTGGTAAATAGTCTTACTGTTTATCTATCATTCATCAACATTAATCAAATAGTGTCATACCAATACTTTGAAACCAGACCCAATGCCTTGACAAGAAAATATTACATTATTTAAATAAATTCAAGTTAGCAAGATAATTATAGCCAAGCTCCAAGTGAGCTCTAATGACACTCTACTCATTCACCAAAGGGGGAGACACCAACAAGTGAGCTCTAATGATTCTCTACTCATTCACCAAAGGGGAAGACACCAGGGACATGAAATGAATTAATTGGAGGCTTGATCAACAAACTCTCACGAATTGATTGTACATTCAAGGAAGACATAAGAATTGTACAAGATTCCAATATACTTCAAAGCATACTCTGGTGAAGAGTTGATGCATGCAAAAAAGATGTTTCCATGAGTTCCATATAATGGTTAAGAAGTTAAATGTTTGATAGAGATTGGCCTCTTAATTTTGACCTGTTTGATTAGTGTATATATACCATTTGAATCAACGAGAATTATGTTTAGAGTTAACAAATTGTGAAAAAAATCATGCATTATTGTTGGGGTAAAGAAATAGTACCGCAGAATTAAGTAGCTCTAGCAAAAACAATTTCCCTGATTCAAGAGCAGCATGACAATCATCAGCATTTGCAGATCCCGCCAAATCAGCCAAGTCAGCTAGCCTATAAAATAAAGCCGCTACAGACACACGTGCATACAACTCTGTGTTGATAAACACCTATGAAACGAGTTGTGAATTAAGAACAATAACCAAACACTACATAAAGCACTTAAGTAAAATACTTGCAGTAATTTAATTATCACAATCATCAAAATTATACTTCTAAGCAGAACTAAGACCTACAATAAGCAAGTGGGAGAATATAAGCTGTAACATTTAAAAAATATATATCACAAGAAATCTGTTTATCACACATATCATGAACATTTTCAGGTATGAAGAAACTCAATGAAACTTTTTACATGTAAAGATGGCGATTTTCTCACACCTCCCTCAATAATTTGAATTTTTTCCTACAAATGAAATCTCAATTCTTTTAGTTTTTCATTTATTAATGTTCTTTTTCAACAATGTTTTGCTATATATAGAATGTTTGCTTCATATATCATTTTAAGTTTAACCATATTTCTGCCTTTTGAATTATTAGATACTATTGTTTCATTTATAACTAATTAGGTTCTCTATTTATTTTTTAAAGTGCTTTAGAATTAATTAGATTTATATTTGTTTCTATCTCTAGGCATTTGAGAAATAATTATAATTATAATAGTCTCTCTTTTAGTTATCTATTAGCAGAAATCAAGTATAACTTTAGTTTCCTTTTACTCATTCAAATTAACAAAATGCGGGACGGATGTAACAGTAAAGAAGGTGCCACTACACATTTTACCCCATCCTTTATGTGACGCCACCACTTGGGCTAAGTAGAAACCACCCAGATTGGTGAAACGACTCAAACTCAATCTTTAAAATTGTCAAACCATTAGAAAATCGATTTGTAGTTAATAAAAAACATAAACCAAAGATTTGATTCAATTTAATCTTTAATTAAGCTGCTAAAATCATGCAAACTAAACCATTATCTATATATACATAATAAGTTCGTATGACACACCTATACTCCCATATAATATGATTGGACTAAAACGCAAACATTTAAAAGAATTTAACAATTTTGAATTTACTAAACTTGTTAACTGTACAAATGTTAAAAACTAATACATCTACTAGATACTTCACACACTCTATTAGGAAAAGAATAAACAACAATCTTTTCTGGCCTAGCTTACAGAACCGAGAAAATATAAGAATGCTCTTTAAAGAAAAATGAAAACCATGAAGAAATTTTAGCGTTTGGAAAGAGAATTTATTTGCATTTATAATGAAGAGAAATAATCTTAATTATGTATTCGATACTTGTTTAACCAAAGATTTTATGAAACGAAGTTTTTTTCTATTACAAGATCAATAATCAATGAGTCTTATTCTTTACTATGTGATCTTTTGAATTAAAAGTTTAACTATTTGTTATTAAAGTAAAATAAGAAAAATGAACCACATATAAATCTGTTTTTACTTCTTTTCATGGCAACACTAAGTGTTCCGTAGTTTACATTTCTACGAAACCAAAGGTAAGCAGTGAATGCAGAACCTTAAGCTATTCAAGCAACTTTGAATCTGCATTTGTCTTCAAGATAAACAATGAATCAGAATGTAAGGTACATAATAAGGAAATTTGCAAAACCATGGGCAAAAGAAATATAACTGATTTGGAATGGAAGTATTTTGACGCAGCATGGTAAACAGTTGCAGATAAAACAACAAGGTACAGGAGTACCATAAAGGAACAGAAGAAGAAGAACTTAATAAGATAATCATCTAATTCAATACTCAAATAGATGCGTCCATATAAGGATAATAACTGATTCATTAACTTAAGCACCTAGGCTATTGATACTACATCAAGATAAACCAGTTTTATATAAAACAAAACAATAATAGAAATAGAGGTTTAAAAGACAAAGGAGAAAAATAAGAATGATGGAAGTTCGGAAAAGGGGGGAAATGCAGAGATAAGAGAACCAACTAAGGTTTATAAGAAAAGATGGAAGCCAATATATCACGGTACTCGATAAAGGAGAAGGTCAAGATCACAAAACTATAGTTATATCAAGGATTTATAGGAAAAGATAAATAAATACCAAAGATAGGACATAAAACGTAATATGAAAGACAACACAAAAACCATATATGAAAGATAATCTAGGACGAAAATAAGCAATTATTTATTGTAAGAGTTTAGGTGTGATCTATTATTCATTTTCTTTCTCTCAATTTATTAAGAAACAATTTCCAAAGAAAAAGTATTAAGAAACAGGCTCAATGAAGGGTTTAACTTGTGGGCCTCTATCCTGACCAGACTTGATCAATTAAATTACTTATACACTGATGATATAAAACTGAATGACTCAAAGTTGACAAAGAAAGCATATAACAATTTTCACAAAACCATTTTTCCAAATCAGAAAACCACATCTTGCAAGTGAACAGAATTACATGCTTCATTAGCTACTAAACTAAGTACTAAATATATTTTTTTAACCATAATCCTAACTTAAAGAAATACCAAATCACCAAATTTTCTCATAAATAGCGATAAAATGGAAAATAATTTAAAAAATAATTCTCAAAAGACTTGAGAAAATCAAAACAAAGAAGAACAGTATTCTTGTGTTGCTCACATAGTAGTGATGCCCTGGCAACAATTACATATCTTATTGATGTCCTGCCCTACTACCATAATTTGTGGATCTAGATCAACTGAATTCAACTTGACTTTCCAAGTGTCCAGAGATGCTGACAAAACATCCTTTAATTTATTATTAACATTTCCATCAATGAATACTAAGCAGGTGACAAACACTTTTAATTTGACAGTAATAGCTTATCCAGCTTACTCTTTCAAGAACTTCATGATCCACAAAGCAACCTAATAGAGAATGATGGGGCATAGAGATAATCTTATTGATTATCCATGTTGTTAGTTATTTTTTCAAATGCCAGAAATGATTCATCATGAATTGCTCTTAACTCTTCATGGGAAAACCTTTCTCTACAATAACCAACCTATTTATTTGTAATTGACGCTAAAATTTAAATGCATTTCTAATCAAGTAATAAAAAACACTACATACAGTACGAATGTTAAATGGTTTACTTCGGTCAACTCCAAATCTGGGCTTTTAGCCAACAATGACACTTCAGCCTTGGCATCAGGATTGTCTGATATCTCTGCTTCAAAATCCTCATCGAATGCAACTGGTGGAAAAAAAAGTAATAAGTTTAAGTTTTTACTAAGAAACAAATAAGATAAAAAGAAATTCTTAAAGAGACAATTTAAAGCAGAAAAAAGTAAGTCAACAGACCAGAACCATAGAGTGTTAAAAGCTTCAATTCCTTCATGTAATTCTTAATTATCTTTGGATGAGAAAGCCACAATCCTGTTAAATGTAATGCGGCAAGACGGATTGTACGAGGACTTTTTGTACCTTCATCAAGAAGTCTTTCAACAAACTGCCATACTCAGGTCAGCCATCAGTATCACAATCTTGACAAAACAAACACTATATAGGACCATCATCACAATAAAATGAGAGCAAACAAGTATTTCAGCTTATCACAAGAAAGACTGCAGAGGAAGAAGACATACCCATTTTAGCGGGCTAGGTGCATCATCACCCAAGTGCAAATTCTCATCACTGAAAACTGATGTATGCAAGACAGAGGACAAAAGTGCAGCAATACATGCAACCCTCCTCTTGTTGCTGCTAACATGCAGTATCCAAGAAGAACGAACCAAATGCCACATCATCTACATTGACAACGAGATACAGTCAACAATATGTAAAAGAAGTTCAGGCTTCTTAATCTCTAGGGGTGCAAATTTCACTAATAATATAATTCTATCACACTACCCAATCTTGTACAAAGAGGAAGCATGTATATAAAGGTGACAAGCAAGAGCTTGGGAAGCTAATTTTACAAGCCACTACAAACCAAAGGATATTTTCATTACTTTAGATCTTACAATCTCCAACGTTAAAGAATATATAATTAATAAGATTAGGTGATTTCTATATATCGTCAGAAATTAAATTTTTTGTTCATTATAAAAAAAAAGCCCATTTAGGTCCTCAAAGTCCAAGTGCATATCTTTTTTGGTCAAATGAACCTCCAACAATTCTTAAATTGCATTTTTAAATCTAAAATTCAACCTACTATGGTGTGTGATCCACATGCTTTAAATTTGGATGACATGGCAATCCTACATTGATTTGTGCAAGAGTTATACCTCTTTACCCATAACAATATTTTAAGTTTATTAATTTCGAATTCTACTTTATTAATTTATTCCAGATATCAACTAAATTTATATTCAAGAGTAAAAAAAAAATTTATATCAGTGTTTAATTTAAATAATGATGATAATACATTATTAGAACTTAAAAATTACTATTTTTGATAATTTGTCACATGTTTTTGTGCTTTACATGGAGATTAAGCGCAAGTAAAATGAATAATTTGAAATGCAATGTAACTACCAATTGTATATGAGAGTCGAAGGTGGAACACAATTTTTTTGTGATATAAGATTAGTCTCATTTTATACATATATTAGAATTCTATCTATGCAAAACAATAAGCTAAGATAAAATTCTCATAACAAAATTTGCATATATAAACACGATGAAATAATAATAATAACTAAGGGATACACTTCTAATATTAATGTTTCACAAAAATATTAATTATGATAAAATATTGATCTTTAGTAGTACCTGAACTATGTTTTGTAAGATAAGACACTTATATTGGATACAAGATAATGGATGAGGTATTCCTATAAGATTTACAGTACATTCCTATAATGGATCATTTATTCCAATACTAAATACTAAATTTTCATTACTTTCAATAATTTTCAAAGTAGTCAAGTGGATTAAACGTGCAAAAGGGATCTATTGTGGGCTAAAAGACCCCGAAAAACTAAATATTTCCATAAACACAAAGAAGTATTTCAATCACCACACCACAATGATCTTGGTGCATTTCACCAACCAGAAAAACCAAAAAAATTTTTAAAAAATTATTTTTGGATTGAGAGACAACAAATAACTTAGGAGTAACAAGGATAACGATTGACGATTACTAGAGATTATAGTACTATATGCTTTTACCATCTACTCAAAAATACATCTTTGCTATTATTTATCACCACAACCATAAATATTGAAGTTCAATATCAATTATGCACTGGAAGACATACTGGCTTAAACATACATAATATGCTCAACATCTTAAATTGCAAGAGCCACAAATTTTGATGTTATTATCACTGCATGCATTAATCCATTTATTTACATGTCAACTAAGTATATGGGCCATTGGAAGAAATAATAAAGATTAGTCTTTATATGGTTGGTATTGTGTTTAAGCAATTTTATTCTTCAGCTCCTCAATTCTAGACACTAATCTAGATTACATATATGGCTATATAACTCTTGTGTAATAAGTAAAGCAATACAATGCAAATAATCATTCTCCGTAATAGTGCTCTCTATAGTCTCTTTTCTTATATTCTCATTTATCAGAGTAAAGAGAATTTTATTAACAAGTAGAGAGAAACAAAGATATCAAGAATAAGAGGAGACACAAAGTGGGAAGTGCCCTGTGTCACTTTTAAGTCCAAATCCTACTCAAAAGCTAAACAGTAAATATTACTTTCAATGAACCCAATCCAGTGCTATGGTGATTCGTAGAAAAGGAAAATATGGTTATTTAGGTCAATTTGCTTCATGACCTCTTTCAGATGATCAAACTTGTACAAAATAGGATTCTAAAAACTCCACTGTGATAGCATAGCTTATCCATTCTGTGGAAAGCACCATCTGAGCAACCTATCTTTTTACCTTCACGGGAAAAGAAATCTAGGATGTCAAACTAGCCTACTCAAATTTTAAAAATTCATCTCAATTGTTTGAGCTAGTGAATTACTCAATACTTTAACACATTGAGAAACCCTTGGCAAGAAGTTGATCTTTTCAATATTGTTTCCTGTAAAGGCCCATAGACGCTGAACTCTTCAAGAGGATGAGTAATGATACTCAAGATACTTGCTGGAAAATTCATGGAAAGCCTATTGATTGGGTGCCTAACAAACTCTAGGAAAAGAACATCCAAGTTCTCTACCAATTTGCACATTCAAGTTCTCTACCAATTTTTATCAATTTTTCGAAGGCACAGGTGATCCTTTCCAACAATTCTCTCATTGTCGAATCCAATACCCCGAAACATTCAGTTGCCAAGATATGAATTAGGTGAACAATGGATAATGGCCTCAAGTGCAACTAACCATAGGATTGGTAATGTAATGTTCTTTTCCAAAAATATTTTTCATGTTCAAGCCAGAGAAAAGTTAAGCGGTGCTGATGGAAATTTTCTAGTAGTTACAGGGACAAGAACTGCAGGGATTAATCCTAATATTCTATTAGAAAATAGTGTTACATTTTCCCAATCAATCCTATAATCTACTGTCAATTGAAGGTTAATAATTGACAAGCCTTTTTAATTTCTCAATCTGATTTTGTATTTCAAGACTTGAAGATGAGGAAGAGGATTGGCAGCAATATTATGATCGATGGACTTTACTATCTTTCAGTTGTTTCTTCCGTGCCTAGTTCAGTTGACCTCTCCTTTGTTTCTACAAATAATCAAGTTATGTTATTCCATTACCAGTTACAACATCTTTTTTTTTTTTTTGGATGAAACATTTGTTCCCTTTTTATACCAGAATAAAACTTTGTTTTTTCAATATGATTTGTGTAAAATGGCTAAGCACAGTAGGGCCTTTTTACTATCTCATTCAAATCACCCTTCTAGACCTTTTACCGTGAACCATAGTGGTATTTAAGGTCCTTGCCATCTTGATGCTCTCACCACTTAAAAAGCGTTTATCACTTTTACTAATGACCACACACAACTGTCATGGATATATCTCTTAAAAGATAAATTTGATGCTATGACTGTTATTAAAGCCTTCTATCTTTCTCCAAAAAAACAAAAACAAAAAAAAAGCCTTCTATCAAATGGTTAATACCAATTCAATGATATTGATAATGGTAAATAGTACTTTAATTTGATTCTTGAAGAGTTCTCTAAAAGTAATGGGATTTCACATCAAAACTCATGTATTGACACCCCTAATCAAAATGGTACGGTCAAACAAACAAAAAAATCATCATTTACTTGAATGGGCAAGATCTCTTTGTTCACTACCAATGTTCAAAATACTTTTATGAAGATGCAATCCTTACTACATGTTATTTGATAAATAAAAGGTCATCAAAAGTCTTTAACTTCGAAACTCCTCTTGACTATTTTCCATCATGTTTCCACTTACAAAACTTTCCCCTCTTTAGAGGAACGGGTATTTGGTTCTATTGTTTTGTACATAAACCTAATCAAGGCCGGTCTAGTTTCTAAACTAGATCCTAGGTCTCATAAATGTGTGTTTCTAGGTTACTTGGCATCAAAGAAGGGATACAAATGCTATAGCCTTAAAAAAAAGAAAATATTACACCATCATTGATGTTACCTTCTTTGAAAATCAAGCCTATTTCCCTCCTAATTTGTCCTAAGGGGAAAGTCTAAGTGATCCAAAGTTAACGGCTTAGATTTGAGTTATTCAAATCCAGAAATTAAAGATCCTATGGTAATTCAAAATTCAAAACCATATGACAAATAGATTTTTGGAGCTTTTCGGGATCATTGTTCTCAAATTTTGATTTCTTCTAAGGGAAACACAAATTTAGAATCCTAACCAGGTAAGGGAAAAAAAAATAGCTCGTTTGATTTCAAAATTTTATTGTCTTGTTCGAACCAAAGGAATCTGACTCCTACTGAGTCAAGAAATCTTTTCGTCGATGCCCACTCTATGTGAAGATGCAAAAGTCAACATTATTAATTAGGAAAACATTATTATTTCAAAGTTTTGTTTAAATAAGAAAATAAATTAGACGGATCTTATTCTATTTAAGAAAATTATTATTTCAAAAGTTTTCTTTCAATAGGAAATTAAATTAAAGGGATTCTATACTGTTTAGGTTTCTAATATCTCTACTATCACAACGTCTATTTAAAGGCGTATTTCTATGGAATAAAATAAGCAAAAGCATTTTATCAAAAAACCTAAAGAAGGTCTGTCGAGGACAACTCTCTCTCTATCTTCATATAGCATAGGCAAATTTAAGAAGCAAGTGGCCACTAATAAGGGAAGAAGAAGTTATAAGGGAAGAAGAGAGAACTTTCCCATGAGTTGACCCGTGACTAGAACCTATGTAAATATCCATAGCAACTTGTTATCAGAGCCATTTTTCGTGGGCAACTCAGAAAACCTACTTAGTAAGCTAGAGGCGTTTATGCAAACCATGGCCGTGAGGCCGCAGACACTGGAGGAGCAAATGGAGGAGCTCACACACTATGTTCAAGAATCTAGGAATGAGACAACAAAGGATAGAGTTCTTGGTTCTAACAGTGGCGAAAGAAATAGTCACAACTATTCAGAGGAGTGAAGTTTTCGTCCTTTGATGGGCTAGAGGATTTGTTGGTTTGATTAAAAAGGCGCGAAGAACCCTAGAAAGAGATAAGGTGGGATTGGCAGTTTTTCATCTAATGGGGGAAGCTCAGTTGTGGCTTTATCAAATGGAGCAGGAAGAACTAGATTTAGACTGAAAAGCTTTTAAGGACCACTGCAATGTCAAATTTAGACCACCCATAAGCAACAATCCCTTAGAAGAGTTGGCAAATTTCAAGCAAGAAGACCTACAAAAGATTAGCAACAGCAGTTTCAGCCCTTGTTAACAAAGACTACAAACCTGAACCCCTACCAAAAGGAGAATTTATTCACGATAGGACCTATGGAGAGTCTCCAAATCGAAGTAGAGATGCAACAGCCCTAGAATTTGGGAGTTGCAATGAATATGGCAAGGGCTTTAGAGAAGAAACAACAATGTATGTTACAAGGTGGAACCAAATTTTCAGCTGGGTGGGCAGCTCCTAAATTAGCAACAAACAACGCTTCCCCTGTTGAGAATCAAAGCTCAAAAGGGGCGAGTGAAGGAGGAAACCTAATCGTTTCTATGGCAAACAACTTGAGCAACAAAACAATACTGTTTTTCAAGCAACTCTCTCAAGCAAAAATGGCAGAAAGAAGAACCAAAGGTTTGTACTTTAATTGCAACGAATCTTATTTAACGGTGCATAAGTGTAAGAGGTCGTTACAGAATAAAGTAACGTAATTATAGGGATTATAAAGTTAATGTAAATAACATAGTTATAGGAATCTTAGCATAATTATAGGGATTACTTTCCTATTTCAACCTATTTATTTCTGTATAAATACCTGTAGTATTTTCCTAATAATACACAAGAGAAGACCTATTCTTCTCAGTCCTATTCTTCTCATGGTATCAGAGCCTAATCGAGTTTCTGGGTTCATTAGTGTTTGCTTTTCTCTTTTGTGTTTTGCCCTAGAGTGAGGCTGGTGAGTAACCCATCTACTGGAGGGATTTTTTTTTCTCACCTCCTTCCTTAAGAGACTCTACTAGTGTCAACCAGCCTACCCTTTAAGTCCGGTCGCCGGATTCCAGGCGCGTTACCCCCACGCGCCGCCCGTCACACAGCGCCGTTTCCATGCGCCGATGAGTGAGCGCACGTGAGCCGCCATCTGACGAGCCAGTTTCTTCCTCCTGCGTCGCCTCCTCTGTCCCTGTCTGAATATCCAGTCAGTTGCCGAATATTGCCGTTCTCTGTGGGTGTGGAAGACAGACCCAAAGTTCTGTGTAGCTGTTTCTGGGTGTGCAGTGGCGGTGTGGTGTCCATTCTCTGTGGGTGTGGAAGACAGACCCAAGGTATTTCTGGTTCTGCCAATACCTCCCCTTTTTCCTGCTTAATATTGTTACTTAGAAATGACTGAGAGTAGTCACATGGGTAAGGATAAGAAAACTATTACCGAAATTACGTTTGGTTCGTCCAAAATTACTAATAGAAAACTGACTGGAAGGAAAAATTATGCCCAATGGAAAAGGACTATTCGCAGACTTGTGACTAGTGTAGATTTGAAGGATCATTTAACTAGTAATCCGCCTCCTAAGACTGATATTATTGCTCGAAAGAAATGGTTAATGGAGGATTATAAATTGTTTAATCAAATCCAAAACACTCTAGACCCAACTGTTG
>JAOXYD010000136.1:15523466-15562962 GCA_028565735.1 Pinacopodium congolense
TTTGTTGTGTTTTGTCTTTGTTTGTATAGAGAGTAGTCTTTTGGTAACTTCCTTTAGTTATCCAAAAGATGTGGAGGCAACAAGACCATTGCTAAGAGCTCCAATGGTATGAGCCTGAAGTTAGAACTGATTGGGGCTATAATTGGACAAATCATATTGATTAAATTGAAACCTATACACCTGATTTTGAGGATTACCCTGATTACTCTTGGCTTAATCTAGCTTGTTTCAAACAACCCTCACAGTTTCCTAGTCAACAGCATCCTAAGTGTATAGATGAGTGTACCTCTAGTTGGATGGATGATCCTGATTACAAAATAAGACAAAACAACACTCAGCATTAGAGTAAAACGATCATTCCTCATGATCTTCGTATCAATAAACCTACATTAAGACATAGATCAACTAACGGAAGGGCTTATTCGTTTTCTTTTTTCATTGTTCTTACGTATGAACAATGAAATATCTTCTCAACAACAATACTACATAGTTTTGTACTCTACTTTTTTGTGCAGGTACTTTGTGTACACCGAAGTTGAGTGTGTAAATGCACTTCCATCACCATCGTTGACTGTAAATGGATATTCATCCTTCATCTGCGAATCCAAGTATTAAGATTATTCTTTTATCATCAATGCATTTCGAATTCACCCTCTTTAAAATTCTATTAAAAATTTACCATAATCTTAATCTTTTTTATTCTATTAATTGAGGATGTTGATCCCTCCACAACCCCTGTCTCTCGGATATGTCGTGACTGAACCTTCTTTTCTGCCATAAATGATGGTCTACCTTCAATCTAGCCCTTCCCAACTATCCTATGAGGTTGACTGTTTTCTTTTAAGTCATAAAATATAGAATATACGAATTTCAGTTTACATCAACTTATGCTCATCTGCTATTCTTACACATTAGTCACTAAATTGAAAATAATTTTACTAAAAACACTAACTAGCTTCATGCCCTACTTCAATGCCATTAACTCTCCCTTATATTGTGCCTTCTATTTTTTACCTTCCACTTTAGATGAAATGCCTTCCTTCAACTTCTCTCTAATTATATCTTCCACATCCTTGTGTTGTACAACCTTCATTGTGTTATTTCAACTTTGGCGGGCTGACTCCCCCCCGCCACCACGACATGCCGGGTGTTCGACCTTATATTGTAGCCTCCAAGTCTACAAAAGGAGGACAGTTAGCATTAAAGAAAAACACGTAACAAAAGTTATTTTTCGTAATTAAAAAGATTTTCACAACTTTTACAAACTCACTTTAGCTTTTCTATAGTTTTATGGAACAAACTTATCAATGTCCATGGCCTTATTGATGGTTTGGTTATCTCAATTACAAATCCTTAACACATTAACCCATTGAAACAGTCGGTTTCCTTGGATACGGTGCAAATAAACAATTTGCACGCAACATACATAAATTAATAACATTTCATATGGCAGCAACAAAATATTTTATGCACATATAAAGGTTCAATACCTAATTGTATTTACTAACTCACCATCAAAACAGCAACACAACCACCCATTAAAGGAGCATATCCTTTCTTCTGAATGTTCTCCTAGAATAGTCTCCCTGCCTATACAAGAGACTAATAATAAATTGCCCCCATGCTATCTACTCTCACCCATTTAACTCAACCACGTGGCATAAGAGATTCATACTAATCCCATGAGACGAGTTGAGGCATACAAACACTCATAACACATAAATAATGAAATTTCTACAAAACAATTCTTCTTCTTCTGTAGATTTCACTTTTTTTAGTACAAGTTTAGATGATATCTTATTCTTCATAACTTTATAATCACAGTGCAACTTTTTAAGCTTATCATTATCCTTGTGTGACGACACACGTTTGGAACACTTAGAATCCACATGATATTATCCCCTCAGATGTCTTTCACCTGATCTCCCTTAACCACCAACATCAAATCATCAGGATTGAAACGTCTACACAACTAATAACATAGGTTGTTTCTTATTATGAAGCATTTCATCCTCAAAAGATAGCCAAAACCTATCTCATGTACTTAATTTCTCTGTTGCATGCTGAGGAAATTTACCAGGTCCTAGACCTTTTGGTCTGCAATTAGTTAAGGTAATTTGTGTATCAAAAGGCAGAATGTATGTAAGTCCTACATTTGTTATGCACAGTAAAATTCTCACCTGTAAACGATCACTCGCATAAACACTCTCACTGATATCCATCTATTAACAAATTAATATGAAAATTAGATAACAATATAAATGTATGAAATATTTCACAGTTTACTGAAGCATCTTAATGAATGTGTCATATAACAATTATAAAATCGAGGTTGATTTCTACGCAAATCTCTTTATTTCCTCTCCTTCTCCTTTTTTGACTGCTCCAATCTACTCCCGGGGTGTGAACACCCTGAGCATGCTCCCTCGCATCTTTCTATTTAGTGATCAACATCATATTTAGCCAACATTAGTTACCTGCACAAATGCTTTCACATCTCTCTGATACATCTTGTATAAAGTATGAAATAATAAATTGACTAATTATTAATATCTATGTAAACCTTTTCATTTCCTATAGTTCTCTTCTTTTTAATTATGGAACCCTCCATTATGGTTGTGTCCCCTGTACTAACTTTGCTCTTTTACTTTCCCTACACACATTTATTAAACAACTTCATTAAGATACAAAACAATCATACATTCCTAGTGTAACTTTATCAAATGCTCACATAACAAAATACAATAACTTTTGATGTATACGAAAACCTCTACATCTCTTCTCGTTCTCTTCTTTGTGATTATCCCCTCATTCAGTACTGCACTTGCATCTTTTCTCATTGTTTTCTTTGTTGTGGTCCCCTCGCTTGCTATTGTACTAATCCCACTTGATGCTTTTAGCTTCACATAATCATGACGTAACTTCATCACATATAAAATGCGACAATTAAATGGATATAAGAATGTGTATGTATTAAGGTAAATTTAAAAACTTCACTACTATAATTTGTTCTAGCTTGTGTAAACTTCCTATCTTACAACCTCCATTGCCTCTCAAACATATGAAACATCATTGTACAAGTTACAAACAACCATACAAACATTGTATATACCCCATACAACATACCCCCTAACTGCAACAATCCTCTAAAGATTCATCTAAAAACTAATATTATAACACCTGAGCTACAATCACAATAATCCATATCAACCAACCATGTACAATATAAAAAACTGAGGCTATAGATAAATTGTAACCACAACAATACATTTGGATTTCATCACCCCTATAGCGAATTCAACCACAACAAAACATTTAGATTTCATCTCTTGTATAACTAATGCATTGAACTCAAACATTGTGAGATTTTAATTGTAACCCAATCTGGATCTCACTTACCATTTTCAAAACCTGGTCCCCAAAATCGTAGAGTTGTATTCCACTAATGTTACCAGAATTTCTTCAAGATTTATAATGTTACTAAGCTACAGATTCATCACACACGTGAATCACAAATGTTTATTTGTTCAATAATACATATATTCCTCTTAAAAGATGACTTGCAAACCTCATTTCTAAAGCCCTAATGATAGCGACTAAAAAAGAAGATTCCGACTCCTAACTTTGATTTATAGAAGGACCACTTCAATCGCAAAAGACTTATAGGAGGGGGATGTTACCTTCGACTTTAGGTCGGACAAATGGGGGCTTTTGATTTTAATGTACAGGTCGGACAGTAGAACGAATTACTATCTTCAAAGAATAAGTGGGAAAATAGAGCTTGATTGTATTTCAAATGTTAAACTTCTTCATCAGAAAGAAACTTATCGAGGGCACCTCATTAAGAGTGAAGTTACGAGAACAACCCCTCGCACTGTACTAGAATGGTTATTATATACATTAACAATGCATGGTAAAATTACATGATCCTTGTACATGTTCTCATATATTTTATACTGTATCTTTTTTTTTTAAGCTATAGGAATAACATGTTATTCGTCTATCCATACTTTTATACTCTATTTACAACTGACTGTACCAAAAAAATATGACCCTGTATAACATGTACTATTATGATGTACATAGAAAATGCTATGAAATGTCACATAACAAAAAGGTCGCACATTTAAAACATAAGATGTTGTGACATATAAATTACTTCAATAACCACAAAAACCATACAATGATCACATCTCATTCAATCAGTAAACGTACGGCAGACTATAATTTAAAATGTAGTAAATGACCTGCTGTAAAAACCTTCCAACAATAATACAATCATCAATATTTAGCTAATACTCTTACTTAATTGTAAGTATAAATATAACTAAGTCCATGATTAAATAAGACATTGTGTTCGGATAATACATTTGTTTATATATAGATAAAATATAGCTATCTGAATAATTATAAATTGCAATTTATGTAAATATTTATATTATTATACATAACACATCTTTAATTCATACAAACAATTATAGTACTGAATCCAAGTTGTACAAGGCTATATCATACATAACATAAGAAGTTGTAACATGTAATAAACTACCTTGTACCAATTGTTCAATACTAAATCATACATAACATAAGAAGTCGTAACACATAATATATATATATAAATCATGTAATTGTACTGATGTGGAGGAAGCCCATAAGAGGGGAGCCATAAAGGGAGATTGTGTAATCAGGCCCTTTTATTATATAGTTAGAATTTTGAAATTAATAGTACAAAATTGATATACCATTGTTTACTTTTCTTTTGACTGGTTTATTTTTCATTACATGGTTTTTTTCCTACATTCTAAAGATTATGACTCTCCTATTTGAGCTAATGCTACATAAGCAATGCTCAAGATAAAGAGTTAATAACATCTTCTACTGAAAAAGATGCTTTGATATTGGTATGTATTATGGCTAACTGTTAGTTCATCATTGGCTACGCTTGCAAAATTTCAAAAATATTTTACAAAGAATTTTATTTTTTGAATGTTTTAGAATTTTTTTAAAAATTTTATTTTCAAATATTTTTAAATACATTAAAATAATATAATTTTTTTGGAATGTTTTAAAATGTTAATAGTTAAAGTTTATTATAAATATTAGTTTAAACCTCTTTTTCCATTAACATTTAGTCTTCAATTAACTGATATGCTCTATTACTTTGTACATATACTTAATTGAAATTCATTATTGTTAATTAGATATAAAATTCAATTGCTAAATTAAATTCTTTATTTATCTTAGAAATATGCATGTAATCTAATAAGAAAAATTAAATTATTGTTAGTCAACTGATAATTATTATATATTATTTATTTTTTAGTAACATAACTTCCAAGTTAGTTTGAGTTGATAAAATTTATCCTTGCTAAATCAAACTTATACATGATCAACTATGAGTTTTTCCTATATTATTGATATGCAGATATGCATTTCTATATGTGAAATATATATACTATAGTTTGCAATAAATTGTAAACTGAGAAACTACCAGGTAGAGAACTAACAAGTAATATAGATAGAATAAACTCTTTAAAAATAACAGAAATACATACAAATATACACAATGTGTACATAAATATGAATTCTCCTGGTCCATCGAATTGTGTCGCTTTCCCCGATGGAGTTTAGGCAGCGATGCTACAGCGCTGAAGAGCAAGCTCACGTGTTCCCTCGCTCACGCGCCGATGACCACCCTCTATCGACACAATTGCAACCTCCTCAGCTTCTTAACCAAAACGACAATAACAACCAGCCCCAGAAACTCTCTTCAAAACAACCCAGTCGTCAAGTATCTGGAAACGACGTTGTTGACGATGACTTCTTTGACCCCCTCAGGACACGTGAGTCTGCCTCATTGGAGGAATCTCCGGCGGCCGTGAGTATCGGTATCTCCGGCGGAGTCCCGTCCAAGGAGTGGACCTCATTTAAGAGAATTCTTATGCAAAAATTCCCTGTCTCGAAGATGATCTCAGTGTCTTCTGTAAGAAATCTTTTTTAGCTTCTATGGATGTTGAATATAATGTAAGATTGTTTCTTGAAACTAGTTTCAGTTGTGGATTTACTGAGATTGTTTCACAGATGCCCGATGTCATATTGAGAACTGGAAAAGGTAATCGTGCTCATTCTTTGTTTTTTAAAATTAATTTTCATTTTCTTTGGATTAATTCTAATTATTTTATTGGCAAGCTTGATCATTTCTGTTTCTATTTAATTTTAACCGAGACTCATATAGACAAGGCATCCTGCTTTTACAGGACTGTTATGTATTTTTTATTATGTTCTTGATGAAGTAGCTGCAAAATTGCACCTAAAATATGCTGGATGACATTATTTTGCAGGTAAAGAGATGTCTTTGAAAAGTACTCGTCTAGACGAGGTTGACGATACTGAAAAAGTTTTTGAAGATGGTGACAAGATCATCACTCATAAGGAGTATGTATCAAGGTTACATGAGCTTAAAGATGAAATTACTCATGCCTGGCATGCTGAAGACCGTGTAACAGCTTTAAGATTATCTATAAAGGTGACCTTTATTCAGTTCTGTGGACGATTTTCTACCACATCCTTAGTTGAGTAGGTAGTAATTACACTTGTTGCTATTACGCTGCAAGAGATGTAGCTTGACGATCCCTGCAGCTAGTCCAATAAAGTTCTCTTCCAACTTTATATAGTAGTGAATCACTCTCTATTTCATCTATCATGTGGATACATGCAGATGATTTAAACTTTGAATTTTACCTGAACAGTGTTAATTGCTGTTTGCAAATGCAATTGGACTTCATGATTAGAATCTGAAAATTCATCATCCACTTGACTAGAGGATTCATGAACTTCCCAGTTTCTTACATGTAATTTTGACTTTATTATTGTTTTCTATGTGGTGCAGGTGGCTAAGCTTCTTATGGATACAACAGTTCTACAATTTTATCCTACTTTATTTGTTCTTGCCACAGATATTCTAGACATGCTTGGGGACATGGTATGGGAACGCATCAGGCAGAAAGCTGAACTTTCTGAAGATGGATCCTTTCACTGTTCATTGCCAGGTCTTTGACCTTTCAATAGGCCTCTGTCTGTTTATTTGTCTGTGCTAGAGTTGCTTTCTGGGAATCATAGCAGTCGTGCTAGTTGTCGATGTAATCCTTGTAGGGGATTATGATAAGAAATTCAAAATGTCTAAACTAGGGGGATTTCGCAGATGCAAGCTGAATTACTGCGTCACTGAAAGGATGTAATGTGTTAATATCTGTTGTCTGAAAAGCAAGGGAGAGGGTTCAGGTTTTTATTCCTATTTGTGACTTTTTGAATGGATAACTTGCATTTCATGCATCTGCAAAAATCTCTCTGTGTCAATCAGGAAAATGCTAATTTTTTTAATCTTTATGTCTGGTGTATTTAATGAAGAAAGATCTGGTATCGTAATTATTAGTTAGTCGTACTTCGTGGAACAAAGCAATGCAGCCAATACTGGCATTCAGATTTTATAGTCTTCATCATGGACAATCAGTTTAATGATGTCTAAGGACTTGTAGCACATTATTGGCCATTGTTTCTCGAGTAGTTAAGTGGCTTCTGAACTGATTTTTGGATATACTTGGCAGAGAAATTCAAACCAACTGATATCTGCTCCGCTGCCAAAGAAACTTGCAATAATTGGTTTTGCAAAGTTGGTTCCATTCGAGAACTTCTCCCACGCATGTTAGTGAATGTCTTTCAACTTGTCTTCAAATTTTCACCCATATAAAATTTCTTCCATGTCGTTAGTCATTGTGTAAACTTGTTCTTCTGTTTTTTGCTCATTGATTTATGATGCTTCTCCTTTAATGTTTGTATTTGACAATCTTGCTAGTGCTTAATAAGGTAACAGCAGATGCTTCTTTTACCACAGAAAATGTGGAAACTTGAATGATAAGTGTGAGGTCTGGTTTGTTGTTCCTGCTCAATTAGGGACCTGAATGCTGCTGCATGTTGTATGACCCATTCTGATTTGTTCAAGTGGGTTTCACTGATATGCTATAACATATCTTGTTTGGAAATAAATCCTTGTGTGAAAAGTATCATTTGCTGACAATGTACGTTATTGCGTTAATACTATCTCAGAAATAGTTTTAAGTATGTATGCAATTGGTTTCATTATAGGTGAAATGAATCAGGTGTTATTAAAAGTGAGCTGCAAGTGGAAATTATGTTTAAGATCAGGCTGCATATTGTCTTCCTTACATTTTAGTTAAAGTGGCCTTCCAATGCTTAACACTGCTGCTAAATGCAAATTTATTGTCCTTTACTATCAAGACTTTATTCTTTCTTCTATTCAGTTATCGTGGAGTGTTTTTCAATTCCATAGAATTCGTGTAGCTACTCCAGACAATTAGAATCAATTTCCACTGCTCGTCATAAAATTAATGCACCATATATGTTATTTTCCATGAATCATTACCAATATATTTTTTCTTCACTGGTTTAGTTATTCTCTTGGTTTCGTTGAGAAACAGAAAACAAAAGCCATGTTATGTCAAATATAAACTCATCTATTCGGAATAGGCTTCTAAGTTTTAACATGGTTTGGTAACAGTTATCTATCATTTGTGATCACTGAAGCCATTATACAAATTTTTAATCAGAAATCTGTTACATATTAGTTAAATTAGTTTATTTGGTTCTCTTTATCTTTATAATTATTACTTTATTATACATTGTATTTATTACTAAATGTATTTATCTTTATGCATGGCTGAACCTTAATTAGTTTATAAGAAATAAGGGTAACTTTGACTGAGGTGTAATAGTAAAATATAACTTTTCAATTCAAATTTCCAGTTCACTCCAAACTTGTTATCATAGAATTCATTTGAATTCCTTGAATTCCAATCTTCTTTTGGTTCCAAACACTATTATTAAGAATATCTGGGTATGGATATTGTACTTACTCTTTTTTCTTTCTCAAATTGACATCACAATTTAATGATGATTCAAAACCACTGGTTTTAAATTTTTTATTTTTATGGTTATTTATTTGTGACCCATTCTCCATGCAACATTAGTCATCTCCAAACTTTATTCCTTCCGCTTCTTCTCTCTCTCTCGTCTCTTTTCTGGCATCTCTTGTATCTGTCTCTGATATTTGAGCCTTTGCTTGTTGTTGGCATTATGGCTTCAGTTATTTGGAGCTGGCAATATTACGCTGCTGGTGTTTTCTGCTCGACCATCCTGAGGAAGTTCTCCAGCGACTGGTCATGATGACAAGAGGCATTGCAGACCCGTTGGCTTCTGCCTATTGTCACTTGTATATGGCCCACTGTGCACGGAAGCTGCATGCCTCTCACACTGGTAAATTTTTCTGTTTTCTTGACAAGTTGCATGTAATCTCTTACGCACTGGTTGCTTATTGGCACTAAATATCTTAGGATTTAAGTTGAGAATATTATTTAGGTAAGTGAAGTTGGCATAGTCTAACTCAAGACTGGCATCTTGTGTTTTTCCTCCCTTAGCTGGTCCGAACTTTGTCGTGACTTTCAATAGTTTGAAATTATAAGCTGTTTCCTTTTCAATAGTAAAAAATTAAGGTTTGTCCTGGTGGTTTAAAGTCTTTTCTTGAGTGCTGGTAGGGCATATAACTTTTTGTTGTGCTAGTTCGTGTCACAGACCAAAATCCAATGTGACTAATTGATAAAGGAAGTTGAAATCGATCTTTTCGTAGGTGGGACAGCCATGTTTTTGGTCCTTTAATTTTGATAAATTTTTTAATTGAGTCCTCAAATATAAAGTTTTCCTTTTTCAATCCTTCATCTCAATGTCTCAACTCAATATAGTACTTCTGTCAGTCTCTGTTAATGGAAAAATGATATTTTGATCCAAAATAAAATTTGTAGATCCCATGTATTGTGATGTAGGCCATTCTAGACATATGGAGCACCATATTTTTTAGAAAACAAACTTCAGCCTATTTTCTGTAACATACCTTTATTTGTATTCCCTATTTTCTTTATCCAATCGTTGGAACCCATCCTTTCAAATTTCTGTAACCATCATCAAAGCCCATAATCAAAATTTTATAGCTCATCATTGGGGATCATAAGTGGAGGGATGGTTTTCAACGATGCCTTGGGGTTCCTCTTTCTTGCTAGCGCCCTCCACTCCTGCGAAAATCAGTTTAAGAAACTAAAATGCATTTCATGAGAAAACTAATTGGCCAAGGCACTGTTTCAATTCCAATGCAAGCACCCATGAGCCTAAGTTTAATCCTTTAATACTGGCAAACCTCTTTAGAAGCCTCATCTTTAACACCTGAAGAACAACAGTGATTCAAGTGACCCCTAAGCACAACTTTTTCTTATGTATCCCCCTGAATATGTTGTTCCCCAAATTTCTTACATTCAACTAATTAAAAACTTGCTAGGAATGAAAGTGTCGGAAATGATGGTGTCTTTTATGTGGTCGTCAACACTGAATATAGACTTTCTTTTGAACTATAGTGTTAGCAATATTACGATATGATACAGGGCTTGAGCAATAAGATTCCTCCACAGTATTTTGGTGATAAGTAGCTTGGATCTACCCACAACTGGCTTAACCATGAGGTCATTGGTCGGTTGCAGTGCTAAGGTTAGAGCTCCTAAGGTGTCCACATTGAGATTCACTCATAATAATTGAACCGTAAATAGAGGAACCTTACCGGAAGAAACAATAGCTATCAAGTTGATGCAAGATCAGCAATATTGACAGTAAGCTGAAATTGAAAGAATTTCTAAATGTTGTTCTAGGCATACATTCCCCATCACAAAATTGTCACTATAGAAGTGAAGCCATCATCCAAGATGATATTTGAACTTTATTCAGTGACATCTATCCCTTCAGTTCCCATGGACAGCCCAGTATCTGCTTCCTCTTTCGTACTGGTGTCCTCCACTTATGATCCATGATGATGGGTTATAATAATTGGTTATGGGTTTTGACGATGGTTACAGAAATTTGGCGGGTTGGATTCTGACAGTGGGTTATAGATAATAGGCAATATGAAGAAGTGTGGCTAGAAAAAATAGGATGAGTTTTATTTTATGAAAAATTTGGCGCACTACTTGTCTAAATTAGCCTACATCATAGCACATGGAGTCCACAGATTTTATTTTAGTTTGTCACGTCATTTTTTTGCTAAGAAATACGGACAAAAATATTACATTAAGTTGGAACATTGAGATGAAGAACTGAGATAGGAGACTTTTACATTTGAGAACTTAATTATGAAATTTCTCAATATTATAGAACCAAAAATATGGTTGCCCCTTTGGTACATTGGAAACTTATTGACTACATATCTTCAAACTTACTTGACAGGGTTTCTATTGACTTGTATTAATGACATGAACATTCTACTGATGCCGCTTTTATCGGAGAATGAAACTTCACATGGACATCTTAGTGACAACAGAAGCTTGCTTGTCAGCCTGATGGAACCAACTATTGAGTACATTATGAAAAGCATATTTGAGGGTTCATGTGAGGTCAGTTACTAACTAAGAATTTTAGCTATAGTTGATGGGGGAAACATCTTCCTATAAAGTATGGTAGCATCGATGTGTAGCCAGTTCTGTTTGTGCATGTTGGTGTTGCTGTACACAAGCAGTACAGTAAAGCACACAATTTGTAGTACCTACTTTTGAAAGACAGGACGGAAGAAAGTCTCTGCTGTTATATCATCTTCTAATTACACTATCATTTAATACTGGGATCACTAACTCTATTTTGCAAATTCCTATTGAAAGAGGCTCGTAGATGCTGTACTTGTGGAGCTTGGATTAGGAAGGAATCAGGTGGATGTTTTTCAAACTACGCCCTGTGTGTCAATTGTTCTTCATCATTTACTCAAGGAACTTCCTGTTGAATTAGTTTGCTCCAAAGCTATGTTTGTTCTTGATTTGATTAAGTGCAGCATTGATCACTCTTTTGATCAGGTAACTTTTATCCTCATTTGAGTCAGATTACTGAATTTGTAGTTTTTTCTTTGGCATTTGAAGAGGGTACAAGATTTTTTTCATTATGAGCTTAACTTATGCACATTTTTCCCTCTTTTTGCACTATTGTTGATATCCTTTTTTTTTTTTTTTTCAAATTTGGGTGAAACAGTGCTTAAATTACAGGCTGCTTGGGTACAGGCTATCTGAAAGTAGACCTTTAGTGGACATTATCAATAAAGTAGTTGTCGAAATTATTCAGGTACTATAAAATTTTGTTTTGGTTCATTTTGTAAATAATAAAAGAAAGGTATTGTCATTTCTTTTATACGTGTTCTAGCACTAATTAAGGCCATGATTAAGGGATGTAATCCCTATAATCAAGCATATGATTTGTAACACTCCCCTTTAAGTTGGAGCATATATATTAATCATGTCTAACTTTTCACAAAGATAGCCAACGTGATTCCCAAGTAGAGGCTTTGTAAACAGATCAATGATTGTCAGATTTGATGTTGAAGAAGGTACTGGAGCAGGACATATAGTGGGAAGGTCTCATCTTCTAGAGTATACATGGCGAATAGGTGGTGGTGGGGTTGGAGGAGATGAGGTGCCAAGAACATTTGGTGACTATTATGTGATCTAATACATTAAAAAGTCATCTTTCTCCGCCTGAATAATAGGAGTAGAAGTTGTAGAAAAGAAAGGCATGTGCTCTATGAAAGTGACACACGAGATATTTATTGAGATTAGGACAATAACACCGATATCTCTTTTGGAGGCAAGAGTAACCCAGAAAGACATATTTAATAGATTTGGGATCCAGTTTGGTGAGTTGAGGAAGGACATCATGGACAAAGCAAGTACTTTTAAAGATGTGGGGCTCAATAAAAAATAAGGGTTTGCTAGAAAAAAGGATGTGATAAGGGACCTCTCCGTGAAGAATGGATGATGACATTTGGTTAATAAGAAAACAGGTTGTGGAGATAGCATCAGTTTATAAACATTTGAGAACATGCATTTGGAATAAAAGAGTTTTGACTACTATAGAAAGATGTCTGTTTTTCCTTTCAACTACACCGTTTTGAGATAGTGTATCAACATATGAAAATTGGTGAAAGGTGCCTAGTTTAGTCATATAAGTCTAAAAGGAATCAGAAAAATATTCTTTGACATTATCACTTCTTAAGATATGTAAAGAGGCTTTAAATTGATTTTTAATTTCAGCACAAAAAGCAGTAAAATGAAACAATTCAGAACGAATTTTCATGAGGTAAAGCCAAGTCATCCGAGAATCATCGTCACCAAAGATATCAAATTACTAGAATCCAGTTTTGAATACAATAGGATAGGGACCCCACACATTTGAATGGACTAACTCAAAGGGAAAACCACCTCTTTTATTGACACGAGAAATATAAGACGTACAATGTGTTTGGCAAACTGACATGACTAACAATCTAGAGAGGAAACATCTTGGAATTCAAGACACGATTTCTTTAATGAAGATCCTTAATCGACAATGCGCTTCAAAAGTAGTTAGTACAACTTAGCAGGTAGTGGATCTGGGTTATCTTCATTTGAGTATTTAGAATGTAGAGACCTCCTTCTACATGTCCACTACCCTTATCTTCTTCGTCATGAGATCTTGAAAAAGGCAATAATTAGGAAAAAATAAGAATATCAATTGAGAGCATGAGCAATTTGATTGACGAATATTAAATTAAAAACAAATTCTGTTACATTTAAGACATAAGACAAGAAAAGGGATGATGTAGGATGAACAATACTGTAATCAATGACAAGTGTTTTAGAATCATCTATTAAAGTTAATGTGGCTGAAGACGTAGCAGTTTAAAGGTTGTTAGGAGAGTTAGTTTACCTGTTATATGATCATTAGCACTCAAATCAATGACTCACTGTAAGTTACTTGACTTGGTAACAGGATTGACAAGTTAAGATGAATTCCTTAATGCTTCTTGATATTGAAGGAATTTAATGAACTCATCTGCAGATATTGTGATTGTCTGTGTAGATGGATTGGATGTAGTAGTTGTAAAATTTTCTGAATGGGTTTTGTTCTGCAAATTTGGACACGATTGTTTAGAATGGCCTAGCTCATGGCAATAATGGCATTCAATTCCCCCTGAATCCTAATTTCGAATATTTGATCCTCCGCCTTTGTTTTAATTTTATGAAGAATTTTTCAAGTTTGGAACAACTTGCCATCAGAAAATAAGGATGTAACGAAACTTTAACTAAAAATGAGATTCAAAACTGACGAAGTAAACACAAAATCCAAAATAGATCTAGCCAATAAAAAGGATAGGACAGTGTTGTAACTTAGTGAAGTGGCGCAGCTGAAGGTGTTACTTAAGTAGATAAAACTCAGAAAATATGTTTGACCAAATATAGGGACTTTTGGAATTGGATTGATGTGGCTTCCCAATAACAAATCTGGCCAAAAAATAAAAAATAAGATGCTCCTAGATTTGGTTTGGACCGCACTGCCAAAAGTATCCCAAAAATAAGATCTGGCCACCAACAAACTAGAGTGCTGCAAAAAGAAGTGTTGGACAGCACAAAGGCACACTAAAGAGGGACAACATTGGCAAGTTGACAGCACAAGAGGGCGGGAGAGGGCAGGTTGATACCAGGAAAGCTGGTTGGCAGGTGGCATGCAGCTGCACATTTCGTCACATGCTGACACATGTACGAGAGGCGAGAACCTGCTAGGCTTCTAGTGACCGGACTTCAGGGAATGGCCAGTTGGTGGGTGGAGCTTCCTTTGGTGAAGGCGGTGAGAAAAAAAATTGACTCAAATAACCAGTGTTTTGACACTACCTAGAATCTGTTCAACAGGACAGATCTCAAGTGACCAAAATCTGCTCACTGGGCAGATTTCAAACAACCAGAAAAAGATTTTAGATGACCAACTTTGCTCTGATACCATGTAAATAATAGAATAAAGGTATTGTTATTTCTTATGACTAATCTGTACAAACTAAAGGTATTTATACAAGTGTTCTAGCACTAGTTAAGACCATGATTAAGGGATGTCATCCCTATAATCAAACGTATGATTTGTAACATATGATCTGTAACACATTTAAATGTTCAAATGGAGTTCAACTGCCTTGTTATACCTAACCACATGATTCACTGCAATTTTTTTTTTCTATTTGTTCAATGGATTTATTTATTTTTATTTACTTCTTAGCTGAGGATTCATTTTCCTTGATTTGATTTATTGTTGCTGTCATGTATTAGCTATCCAGTCTGAATTTACTATGAGTAGTGGCTTGAATGGAAGGTTAATAGATTGAAGTCATTAGAGATGTGTCTGTTTCGTCAACCTCATCTTATTTACTAACCATTATAATTTTGTTGCTGTTACCTCTATTTTCATAAAGGTTATCTTAGACTAACTAGCTATCTTTCCGTTGTTTTTGTGCTTGATTTATTCTGTAGATGTGCTGATAAATTAATTATCATTATAATTTCAGGTTGCTAGCCAGTATGACAGACTTGATGAATACTTGAAAGTTGTAGATGCATATGTGGACATTGTTCTTCAAAATGAGATGGTAAGCTTATGACTTTTAATTCTTTAGATGTTACCGGCAATGCTATGATGCATTACTATCTGTTGCTCTAGAATTGCATTTCATGGTCCACATTGCTTTCCTTCTGCATGTCTTAAAATGTCCATTTGCATCACTGTCGAAATACATACCCTTTAATATAAAAATTCCAGTCAGTTCATGTTTACAGCTCTGGTAAAATGCTTTTCCAAGTGCCTATTTCATTAAATATAAAAGGTAAATGTGGAGGGTTGGCTATGGAATTCATTTTGGAGTTATCTAGAATGATATTTTTGCATTTAGAGCTTTAATTATCATGTCTCTTTTGCGTCATGGTTTGTTTTCTCTAACAATTTTAAGACTATATGCATTGCATTGTTATTAATACGAGAAGCTGAAATCTTTTGCATTAGCACATCTCTTTCATATTTTTACGACATTGTTTGCTTTGCTCTGACTCTAATGACTTTGGCAGGACAATTATTTGAATACAGTTCTAGAGAACATTTCACAACGAGCAGTTAACAAAGAGATATCTGAAGATGAATTAGGATTGCTGCAATCTTTTTTAACAAAGCTTCTTTCCTATATGAAGAACTTAGCAGATGTCTTTGCTCTGGTATGATACCTTCCCTAAGCTTTTTTCTTTGTTTCCTTTCCCTAACCCCCCTTCCTGTCTCCTGTTTCTTTTGTTTCTTATGGACGCATGATTTCTTACTGAAAATTATAAAGAAAATGCTTTTTCTTGTTAAGTTTTGTGGTTTATGCCAGTAAATTGTTTCACTGTAGAAATACTCAATTGTATACTGTTTATGTCTGATATTACAGAGTCATTTTCTTGAGATCTTGGATGTAATGTACGGAGGTGCTCGGAATGTAGTCAATATGCATATTCTTAAGATGGCAACAAGGTACTTTGTTCATTATGTTTGAGCTAGATTTGGATTACTTACCACTGACTGTCATGATTATCTTATACCTACACTGCCTCTTGTTTCCCCTTCTTAAAATAGCTGCCTCACAATAAGATCTTAGCATGAGTAGTTTGGTTACTGTTATGTGAAGAAGACAGGTTTACTACAGTTACTTTTCAATGTCATACAGCCTTTATAATGTACTTGCAGATGATGGGGGTTTTTTTAATGTCATAATAACTGCTTTTTACTTGTTAATTATAATGTGATTAAATTAGGATGGTAATGTAAACCTACACATTTTGGCCATTAATCTCTGATTCAAATGCGGAGAAACACACTAGTTTGAGTAACCAAGTGGCTTGAAGTTGTTTCAGTACTCTTGGATGTTATCGGGCAATTGTTCTCTACGCCTCCAACAATTCTCTGGTTACATCTCTTTAGGATGAAATCAGGTCACATGCAGATTAGATATGTTATCTTATAAACGTTTTGGATCAGGAATACTGGTTGTGAATTCTGTCTTAAGTTACTTCTGTTAGTTAATATAATAAATTTCTAGTGTGTTTAACCTGAAAACATCACCATATTGTTCAGATTCTACACATCCTTAATTTTAGTTTGAACATTCTTTTAACATGTAAATCCTCAAGATCAGGTTTGGAGAACATTAAAAGCTACTCATGTATATATCTGTGTAAAAGATGCACCATATGCTTTGAGCAATAAAATCATTAAAGTCACACAAATAATAAGAGCAAGATACATGTAACAGGTAGTGGAGTTTATATTGCAGAACAATGTTTAGCCATCTTCTTTTTCTCTTATTTTCCTTTTTGAATTCTCATGGCTTGCTGCACTTGTTTTTCCTTCCCTTATTCTCATGCTATTCTTTTTACTTCTGCTATGTATATGCACTATTTCAAAAACTATTTTCATTTTCTAGTAGCAGTTATGATTTTACATTGGACAGGGATGGTTACATACATGATCAACCGACCATACAATTGCTTTTTGAAATTTCTCAGTCACTACATGATGGTATGGATTTTGCTAACATGAAAGATGATGACAATCAACAAGCAATGCATTTGATTTCTCGCTTTATTCAAATGGTAACTACTTCTGTGTTGCTGAATGAGTTATGACGCGGGGTTTAAGTTGACTTTGGGATTGCTTTATAACCCTTACTCTCTTTACTGTTAGGTTGACTATGGCATGGAGATAGAACAGCATTTAACTTTTTTGGTTGAATGCCGTACAGCTTTTGGTAACTTAAATGACCTAAAGGTCTGCTCTACCCTTTCTATGATGAAATATGGAATTGGAGTCTATGCTTTCATTGTTTTACAATTTTGTCTTGGGTGGATATTTAGAAATATGATACCAGCCATTTTATGTTATCGTAGGGAATGTTTAGTTGGGTTGGTTTTTTTTGTTTTTTGTTGTGGTTTTTGTATTGTTGTATTGGTTTTTATGTGTTTTTTTAGGTTTTTATACTGTTTTTTCGGTTTTTGTGCTGTATTAGTGTGTTGTTTTTTCCGGTTTTTGTACTATTTTTTTGGGTTTCTGTGTTTAGAAAACAAGAAACAAAAACCAAAAAATGGAAGTGGAACTAAACAAGCCCTTAGGTTTTGCAGATTTTAAGTTGTTTTGTTGCTTCCACATTCAGCTTACTTGTAACTATTTGCATTGATCAGAATTAAGGGCAGTTGGAAAGGTTATAAATTTTCATGTATAGCTCACTTATATAGTTGGATAGTATATGAGTATACCTTAAAAACTGTAATTGTAGCTGTGTATATGTAGAATTCTTTCTTCTTGTTCTTATGATGACACAGAAGTTTAGGGCAGAGTTTATTGCCAAATTCACAAAGAGACCTTTGTAACTGGAGAGAAAGAAAGCAGTGAACTATCTAGTGGAATTAGGATTATTTTTTCCTTTTTTGTCAATGGGAGACATAATGTGTAGTTGACAAATGAACATCCTGTTTCTGTTGATCTGGAGAATATGTACCTCCAGAAAAATAGAGATATTCAGCTTCACTCTTTTATTTTTGTTTACATCAATAAATAGTACAATATTGTGTCTAAACTAGGAAATAATAATCTGTACAATAACAGCTAGCATAATCTGATTTAGCTGATTTCTAGGGATTGAGTCTAAACAAGGAAACAATGATTTATACATAATCTGATTTAGTAAATCAAGGATCTGATTTATCTTAATTTTGGGGGCTAATTTTTGAACTAAATCTCTCAGTTCAAATCTTCCAACAGACCCCACCTAATTATCTTATCTTTTTGTTGCACCGACCTTCATTGCCAACACCTCACAGGCTCTTTACCTCCAAGCTTCTCCACCTTGAAGACGATGGCTCTCTCTGTTGTTGACCACCACCCTTGAAGCCAGCTTTAAAGCGATGCCATTAGGTGAGCTTGCACTTGATGTGGCTATGAACGATCAACCATTGTTGGTTTAATAACTTCAATGCTTGTGAAATTGAAGAGAAGGTGATATTCACATTCGAACAGGTAATGAGCTCGAGCAAGAAAGAATTATATCCACAACGTTTATTGTGTTTTCTTTTGGATAACATTGGTCACAGAGTGTGAAATGTTGCACAATTTTAACTAGGGGTGTGCGGGGTCATTGGTAGAGAAAACACAACAAGGATAGAAAGAAAACCTAATCAAATTTCTTATGTATTCTCTACTTCGTTGATTAAAATTATGGAAAGATAACAATGAAAAGAGAAAATGAAAAGACATGATAAACTCAACCACCATTAACCCAACCTAAAAGAACAAGACAACAAATTGTGCAAAGCTGAAAAGAATCAATGTGAAAACAGAGATACCCCCTTCAACAACAATGAAACTTGTTTCTCATGCAAAGCCTTAGCTCACCATCTCACCATGTACGTGACATCATACAACACACCTCTTAAAGCTCCATCAAGAGATTCTCTCTTACACCTTTTCTCTCAAAAATTTCACAACTTTGAAGTTATCAACCAACAATGACTGACCATCACAGCCACATCAAGTGTAAATTCACCAAAAATACCAGTTTGAAGCTGGCGTCAAGGGTGGTCCTCAGCAACATAAAGGCCCATCAGCATCAAAAGTTCTGGTTGTGGTCACCATGCTTGTGTTCACAATGGTCTTCTCTCACTTACAAGACTCATCAGAACCCTCATAAGATTCGCCATCATCACCCCCATCTTCTAACTCTTCAGTCCCATTCTAGTCCTTATTTTTCTTATCCTAGCCTTTGCTGTGACTGCATTCTTGACCTCGAGGGTGTTCGGGCTCAATGGACTTACGTGTTGTTGTGGGTTCCTATCTATCTCAACCCTCTTACCTATAAGAAGGTGGAGAATCTTAGAGGTAGAGAGTCAATGAGGCACAAGCGAGGAAAGTTGGTGCAACAAAATGACAATAATTATGTGGGGGCCACAGAGCTCGCTGGTGTATTATTGGCCCCACAAAAATTTGTTGAGAAAGGAAAGTGTACTACTAGGTGGCATTCATAGTTTAATTTAAACTTTTTTTAAAATATTAGGGTTTAAATTAAACGTTTTTTGAAACGTTAAGATTTTTTTTAAGTATTTTAAAACATTTTGAGTCTTAACCAAAACTTTATTACAAATGTTAAGATCCAATTTGACCATTTTGCCTAAGAATAAATTTGATAATAGACAACACATCTATAAGAAATCAAATCTCAGAAATAGCTCTAAGGTATCGACAAAATATGGATTCATTGTAGAAACATGAAACAACCAAAGGAAAGTTATAATTGATTATTCATTTCCCAATAACATCTAAATCTCATTGGCATAATCATTGATTTACTCTAAGGAACTAAGAGCAACTAAAATTAAAAAAAACAAACCCATTAACTAATTTTCTTTTTTCAAAACCAAAATAAAATAATGTATTAATCAAAGGGATCTAAATAAAAGGATTGTACAACCAAGAAATTTGAAACATGTTTTGATCTCTAACAAAAAAATGGAATAGTCACGAGGATTAAAAACTACAATAGCCTTCCATTGCCCTGTATGCTTTCACTAATTATTCAGTAGAAACATAAAAAATGATAAATAAGTGATCACGTACTAAATGAAGATTAAGCAAACTTTTAATTTCATATGATATTCAATTTACTTAGGTTTCTTTCTTATGTTTATACAGTAATTTTAGTATATTAATTTAAGTAAATTCTATCTAGTTAGAACTAATTTCAATTAGCAAATAGAGTTGGATTAAAATGCTCTCAAATCTATATAGCAATGAATGTTTCAAATATAAAGGAGATGATACTATTTCAAGTTATAAATTTAAGAGTGCAAGTATGATATCTTCTTGTATAACATTGATTCTTAGATTCTAGGTGTGATTTCTAGACATGAAGTATGATGCTTAGTTTTTTACAAACCCTACAAGAGTTTCTCATGTAAAGCTAATAAATCTTTATGTAACCTATCTTTCAAGTTTTCTTCTTTATTGATATAAATAAAAAGACATTTATTTTTCCCAAAAAAAAAGAAATTTAGATCAAATTTGTTTTTCTTAGTTCCTATTCTTTTTTTTAATTTATTTATTGATATTAATAAAGAGACATTTAGATCAAATATTTTTTGTTTAGTTCTTGTTTTTTCAGCATCAGATAGTGTTTTCATTTCACTTTCAATTAGAGAAGTTGCCCTCAATTCATCCTACGTCATGATGATAAGTAGTAGCTGTCACCATCAGAGCAACTAAAGAAAAAGGAAAAGCTTAAATAAATAATCAAAATACCTTTGAACAAGATCATTAAAAATATATCTGATTGTAGCATCTGAGAAGAATGAGCTCCCCGCATCTAAATGGAGACCATTCCGAAGTGCACAAGAAGGTATTGATAACAAAGATTCGAGGCAAAGCCACTAAATCAACCACAGAATACAGGTCAATAACTTGTAAATTGATTGAATCCTATCCACACAATATCTGAGAATCGATTTAAAATAGTTTTACAGCTAGATAAAAGATTCAAAAAAAAAAAAAGTCCATGAGGTAGTATCACATGAATGATAATATCTACATTCTGACAAGTAAACAAAGAAGGAAAAAAGAGCAAATAAACCGATGCCAAATTGATAGTTGATCAAAGATTAAAAAGCTACCAATGAAGCATTAAATCCAAATAATTATAATTATTTTAAAACCATGTTCTACGCAGGTAGAGAAATAGAGACAAGAACTAGTCACTAAGTCGAAGGCCAGTATGAAAACAAACTAGGTCTAAAGATTTGATACCTTCCAATTCAGCAAAACTGAACGTCGAGTTCTCACTAATACCCCAACTGTGAGAAGATTGTTAATATTTTGAAGAAAAGATAGGATCATCGAATCTAAACAACCTTCTACTTCTTTGGTCAATGGAAACAAATTGTTTATAAGATCCAAAGAATGAGAAGAGAAGGTAGAAGCGAGCGCTCTGAGAACATCAGCTAAAGCTTCATATGCTGCTAGCAAAACTTCACATCCTGTCTGATATATAAGAAGTAGATCAATCAATGAAGCCAACAAAAAAAAAGGTTCTAAAGAGGAAAAATAAATAAAGAACCTAGAAATAATTGAAGAATTCCTATTAAGAAAGAACACACCTCACAGTCACTAATTCTAGATGTAGTAGTCTTCCAGAAGAATTTCCACATATAAGTCCATGCAACATTCAATCGAACATTACTTTTAAGCTGTGCACAAAACACTAAAGTAGATGATATTGCTTGCACCGATGTTATCTGTTCATTCACAAAAGGAATGCAATTACCAAAAGCAAAAGACACATTTCTATAAATGTATGACATGGAACTCACAACTAAAGGCAACTAGCTAGATTGAAAAAGTAACAATTACAGAAATAAACACTAGTACAAACTATATAAACCCAAATACGTTGAAGACAAAATAATGTTATGTGAAAAGTTCTCTAACCTTAAGATATTTGATCTAAATATAATCCCAAAAAAGACAGTTGAATTGGAATGTAGTCAGTCAAAAACATTGACTATAATAATGTTTTTCATAGCAAGTGCTTAAATTAAAGGAAATCCACATAGAACATAAAAAAAAAGTAACCATGAAAGGGAAAAAGGTTTTAAAACATGGCATACATATTGAAGAAAACATAAATTAGAAAAAGTGTGGGTTAATTGCATTATTGAGATAGGCCTACTAGTTTCATACACATGATATTAAAAATTTCCAATAAAAAGTCCCTATTCAAAGTATTTACATATTGTCCCTAATAAAAATTCTAAGAAACTTAATGTATATCAAAATAGTATCAAGACTCTTCAACATCCCACCTCAAGTTAGCGGTTCATTCCCAACTTGCATGTTAATCCTTCAAATCCCCCTACGAGAGGCTTTTTCTTTTCAAAACAACTACCAATTGACTACTGAAAGGAATATAAGGACTAGTTCTCTTTTTTTTTGTTTTTTTGGATCCAACTTTTACTTTATTAAGTGTTCGTCGACCTCCATATGTTTTGTACAATTGTGTTAAACAAGGTCATGTATTATATTTATTGTTGATTTATTATCATAATACAATTTCATAGGTTTATCCCTATTTATCTTATCTTGAAGCCTTTATGAATGCTCCTCAATCATAGAAACTCATATTGAATTTGGCATAACTTTGAACCCCACTTCAAGACTTAACCATGCTAGCACGAAGTTTTTTACTCCATCACAAGATTACCTCCTACGTAAATGTCCTACAGAGTGATTTATCTTCTACCCACTAAGGACCCAACAAAAACTACATCTATATGTGCCTCAATATTCGTATTCTTTGCTTTCATAAATAGCACTCCTATCACATGTGTGTGGCTTTAAATATTGTAAAATCTAGTCCATAACTTGTAAATGTTCTTCTTTTGCACAAACAACTGACCATTCCAGCTCTTAGGCCAAGTAAATTACAATTTACTTGATAGGGGCCTTCATCTATATCACCTCATATTCCTACCCAATTAAATTACAATTTTTGTCAATTGATACATTTGCAACTCTAACACTCTAATTTGCATATTTCTGTGAGCAGGTCTCCTTGGTTTTGTCTATACATCTTTTTCACCATGATTTTTGTGAATCGTCTGAAACAATCCCACTGTGATTATGTTAGTTTGTGTAAAGCTTTGCTCAAACTACAAAACTCATCACACCCAAACTTCTCCTCAAAACTTGGTTGTGCTCCATGAAAACCTCTTCTTCTAAGTCTTTAAGAAGGGAGGCATTTTTTCAATTTGATAAGGAATGTCAATAGTATTAGTTGTCAATTATGGCAAAGGAATTAGTTGTAATTTTGGTTCTACATTAACATATATCTATTTAAGATTGATATTATGTAGCCCAGTCAAAGACTAATTCCATGCCTCATCAAAGGCAGCTCTTACACCTTTTATATAGCTATGGACTTAAAAATCTTTCCTTAATTGTAGATAGATACGTATATGGTAATTTCATTATTTTTAAGGTTTCAAATTTAAAATGAAAATTACGAATAGGACATATCCAAGGTTTTCACCCCAGAAACAAAGATGGCAATCTCTTGGGGCAACAGATTTATAGTTAACAATCTACTCAGATACAATTAAGAAAATATAAAGTGCAAAAAAAAAAAAGGCTAATCAAAATATTGAGATAGACCTCCCATTTACACTAGAGTAATACGCGTTATAATGAATCTTTCTATTAAAAAGCCCATATATAGGGTATTTACACTTTGTCCTTAAATAGGTTAGATTAACCATGATAATCTTCCTACATAAGGTAATACTATTAAAACTCTCCAACATTTACCCTATTTTTAAACGTAAAAGAAGGTTAACAAAATAAAAGTAGAAATTAAACAAGATAACGTGATATGTGAACCCTATTTTTGAACATAAGGGAAGATAACAATGTAAAGGTATTGCGTATACAAACAATTTATGCAACATTAAGGACAGAGTCTCAACTTCTAGAAAATATAGAATCAAGCTAAGCAGAAGATTCCATTAAATGCATCAAAAAGAGCTCGAAAAAAATTAACATCAAGCATGGATCAATCCATCCATGATTATTCAATATTTCTACTCCACAACCAAAAGAACTTACAGCAGTCAACACACAAGTCGTGGTCAAGGAAGACAATCGACGTTGACTAGGACCTCCAAGTTTTCCTCTCACAGAATTAGGCAGAATGGTATCTTTTTCAATGCTGGACCAAAATATGGAACAGCAAATATTAGCAAAAGATACTAGCTTCTCCTGCATATCCAAAAAAAAAAAAAAGAATAAGTAAATTTGTTTTTTAATATCAACTTTAAATTGCATATCTATCTATAAACTAGTGGGAATACACATGCACAAACACACTAGTGAATACCAGTAAAAGCAGAATTATGTTGAATAACTTCTCATGAACGACAGAAGATTCTGCATAACCAAAGCCTTCAACTCCCCCAATAAATAATCTAGAACTCGTTTTGCTGCCAAATTCAGCTGCATTCTGCTGCAGTGTTTGAATCTCCCCAACCAAGCTCACAGTAAGAATGAGAAACTTCACAGGTGACAAATGCGAGTAACTTGTTGCAAAGCAATCTTTGCCACAATTTTCAATGAACTGCAAACATCAACATGAACACTGATTAGTTCAAAAACAATATACACCTGCACACCTTCCATGAGAAATGCAGCTTTTTCTACATTTCAAAACCATTAAAAAACAAAAGGGAAACAATAACAATATTCTAGTGTCAACACTGGTTCATTGCAGAACCAGTAGCTTATTTCCCCGTTTTAGTTGGTAAAAGTGGGATTTGCTTTCAGGTCCTTCTCAGAGCTTAGAGTTTCCTGTGCGCATTGTCCACATATGACAGCAACTGGAGGCAAACTATTTAGTACAGCAAAATAAATACATGCATATGTCCACTCTGCAGCATAACCTAAATTTTTTTCATAATACCATCTATATGTTTATGGGCAGACAAACCATAGAAACTAGCAAATCTCATTCAAAAAGACAAATACATAGATGTATCCTGACAGATAATATGTAGTCAGAACTAGCATGGCAAAACATGGTCAAAACAAACCATCAATATGGGTGTCAACTGATGTTCCTTTTGTACAGCAAGAAAAAGGGTTCTGGCCCATCTGTTTGCTTCAGTCTTCCATGTGTCCAGGTCTTCATCATCAAAAGTAACATCAGCACCGATTGAACATTGGGAGTTGGTAAACCTTTCCGGGAAATCTACAAGAGATTTCAGAAGCTTGATCTCATCATTGTGGGTGCTGGAGTTACTACATTCATTTTCAGAACCCCAAAGCCATTCCTGTATTCCTACTCTTAAAGAACCTTACATAAAGGAAGATCCATGAGAAAATCAAATGACAATGTGTGAATGTTCCAATGTTACGACTTCTTTTAACAATAACTTCCTCAACAAAATTATGAAATTAGCCTGAAAAGCCTAATCGAGAAAAGCAAACAAACAGTTGCAGGAAGAAATTGTAAATTACAACAAATATTCCACATTAGTGATCCAAAATACATAATAAGGCGGGCAAACATGTAAGAAAGGAATATATGTAAAATTAAAACACTTATTGCAGCATGATAAAACGAGAATCCTAAGAAAAAAACAGAGGTTGATAATCTTTGGTGTAATAGTCAATCCTATAAGATGAAAAGCATAGCCTTGCATTGATTCAAGAGGCACTTGACACATATTCAATAAACGAATAACTCAGAAAAAACAAAGGCACAAGCAAGCTTTGTCCCAAAGATCCAACAAGAGCCAAACTACAAATTTAAGCTATTAGCTTTCTTGTCCAATTCCTATCTGGACACATTTGAGATCCTTAGGATTGGAATTGAGACTAACAATTCCAATCTATTGTCTGTCAAGCAAAATTTCAATTTCAATTCATCACCCAGCTTCACATAATTCAAAAATCATAAAATTCCAATCCCTAAGATACGAGGAAAGACTTGCAATCCCACATAGTTGAATGTTTACTAAAGATAATTATATCTTTGTTCCAACTTTAAATATTATAATTGCTTTAAGTTTGTTCAAAATCAAGTATAATTTAAGTCCCGAAATTCTCGTCTCACATTAAGGAACAAAGAAAAATGTCAAATAGTATGAACCACAGCTACAAATATAAAAAGGAATTCTACTCCACATCAAGGGACAAGCACCAAATAAAGCATGAAAGAAAGAAAGATAAATGAAGTTGAAGACAGTTAGCGTGATGGTGAATATAAGATCAATTAGAGAGAGAAATAACCATAAAACAGATCCACTGATGAAGCAAAAGTTAGACAAGATTGCTAAGGTAAATTGCTTTCATACCACCACAGTCAGTAAACTCTCGAGGCAATGTTGAAATAAATTGCAAAAGAACCTCAAGTCGAACATCAGATGTCTTAACTATTGAAGTAGATGCTGCCAGTACTTTCTCACAAACTGGGAATATGTTAAATACAGGAAATTAATTATACTCATTGCTGAAAGGACAAAGGTCCAGAGTTTATAGTACAGCAAACAAATAATCATAAGCTACCCAGTTTCAGATCAGAGACCTTGAAGACGATACTTGGGGTTGAAATGTTGTTTGCTGCTCTCAATAACAAACCGCAAAGCATCTAATAAGTCTATATTCATATTTTGATCTACCATATATTCCACCGGGCAGGTATCTTCAGCCCATCCTGGTTCACTATTACCATGTCCTACTCCACATGCAGCTGAAGCAATACACACAGCAAGGCCCATCAATCCTGCTCTACCGAAAGATATGTGTCTGGCGACTAATGCCAAACTACGCAAAAAAGCAATCCCTTCCCTGTAACAATATACGAGCATATTACCAATGGGCTCATAGCTCATTAAGAGAGTTTATCTAAGACGTTTCCCTCTATCAGGGCTCAAATCCTGGTCGAGACAAAAAATTTACTTTTTCCAAAAATATATATATATATATATATAAGCATATCTGATTATATACTCATTTTATTTTCTATGAAGCAGGTCTAATATACTTTAGTTTGATTCTCAAGTCGCATCATTCTTTATGGAAAAAGTATTAGCAACAACTAAGGGCAATATTATGTTTTAAAAAATCAAAAATTATAAATCTAGGCCTGTTGGAAGATTTTTAATTGTGCTGTTATATGAGATTTTAGGACTAAAATTCACAAAATAAGGAATTAATAAGAAGAATAGATTTAGGAACCACTCCTAGAATTTGTATCAAGAACCAGGAACCATAACTAGGCTTTGAAAAAGAACAAAAAATTATTGGAATCACACCAACTGCTTTCTAGGAATCATTTCTAGAGTTTAGGAAGCATTCACCAAGTACTTAAGAATGAGGACAAAAAAAAAAAAAAAAGATTGCACACCTGAAAATTTAGTCTATCACTCTTACAAAGGGGAAAAGAGAAGTTTCACACCAATAATTAGTTTATGTTAATTCTTGAACATTGAAAACATAAACATGAATATAGAAAAGTCTCGAAACCCTAATCCTGATGGAATAGGAAGTCCAACTAAACTTGCAAAATAACAACAGAATCCTATTTAATAACGATTCTTAGTGTTTCTTAATAGACTTGAATCCTAACAATCAATTTATATAGAAATAGCAGTTTCTCAGTTGAAAATTAGTCTATCTTATTCCTTGAACATTTCAAACATGAGCATGTATGCAGAGAATTTTAACCCTAATTTTAATGGAATGCGAGTTCTAACTAAACTTCCAAAATAATAATAGAATCCTATTTAATAAGGAGAATTAAATTAATTTTTTACTATACTTCACATAAGGAACCTTGAAATTCACAATGATTTGAGCTTCCAAGAAAAAAAAACCATTTATTCTTTATAAGGCTAAGAATATGAAACTTATCAAACGAGCACCAAACATAATACCTTCTACTTTTGTCAGTTGCATAATGATGCATAAATCGTGCAGCACCTTCAATTGTTTGTGAGCTGTAGATTCCTTTTACACCTAGAAAGCAGACAACAAAGCATATTAAAGTCAAAGCAGCAAAATATGGCAAGCTTTACAACCATAACAATGGTAAATAAGAAACAAAGATCAAATGACAGTAACATGAAACCAACCGTGAAGAAGATCTACATGAATAATAAACAAACAAACATTCCCCTTGTGCAAAATTGATAGAAAGTTTGAACCTATTCATCTTCCCTTATGATCAATCAAATTGTTTACACAAAGAGCAACCCTCAAACCAACCACCTAACCAAAATAAAAGATTCTTGGAATTTTCTATTGTCCACAGAACAATGCGATCTATGTATAGAAACTAAAAGGAAGCATAACCAACAGCATTTTGAGCACCCATGTAAAAGCCATGAACTCTTAAATCACTTAAAATATAACAAAAGGAACCACAATCAATTGTGATCGGACCGAAAGATTGGTCCTAATCGTTTCTCACAAGGCCATATTAACGTTAAGACCCAAATAATAATTTCAGTTTTTCCAATCATTCTAGACAAATTTAAATTTCATTATGCATTTTGAAGATCTCAATAATGATCTAAAATAAGAACTTACCAAAATCTTTGTGGTGGACAGAGTCATTCAAACCTTCAAGAAAGGGTCCAAGAACAAAGCCTTCAGGCACTGTTTTTGCAAATTCACCATACTTCGCCCACTCAATCCCCAGAAATGACTGCATGATCAAGCATCTAACTACAGACAACAGCAAATAGCAGAAAAGAAAATAACAATAATAATTACGGATCAATAAAGAAAGGCTTCTACAGTACTAAATATCCGGTTAGAAAATTTTGACAAGTAAAAGCAGTTTGCTTGATCATATGGTAGGGTCAGAATTTCCAATACCTTGGGGATTGTCATGCTGAAAACCCCGTTGCCACAGAATTGCTAACCAACTAAAGCTTTCACATGAAGCTTCACTCTTATTTTCATAAACTCCATAAATTGAGCTTGCAAAATTTTCATCTGAAACAGAAACATGAAGCAATAAGGATACCTGCAAGGAACCACTATCAGTAATTGATATAGGCAAATGGGAAAAAAAAATTTGAATACCACCCAGGAAGGTTAAAGCAACATGGTATGGATAATGATTACTGGCTAGCGACTTCTATATTTGCTAACATCTAAAACTTTGCAAATGTAGATCATTTTCTCTAAGTTAACAACAAAGACGTTACCAGTATTAACCCAAAGTTTAAGCTATTTTGAGAAGTATGATTTTCTTTCAATTATTTCACAATTCAAATTCAAGTATATCAATAAGAAAATATCATGAACACATCAAACAAAAAATGAAAAAAGTACCTGGTGATTCCAAGCAGCTTCAACTAGATGACTACCATACTCTTCAAGCATTTCATATAGTAGGATGAATGCCTCCCACCACTGCCAAATGTTCAAATGAGAATCACCAGAATCACATAGTTTCTCTAAACCAAGAGATTTAGCTTCCTTCATCGCCCACAATTCCCTCTTAGTCATACTACGAGGAATCAGATGTGTCTTTTGAGATTTCTTCTCTGCAACAACGGGGAAGCTTTCACTTCCTCCTTTTAGTCGTAGAGTTACTTTCAGTAAATGTATTGACTGTTTCCTCAGTAACCCGTCCTCATGAACCTGGCAAGCCAATGAAGCAAAAAAGAGACACAACATCACTTTATACTGCAAAGTTTACTCCTATATCATGATTGCATCAAAACATTGTGATTAGATGGTGCTCACATACCAGGCCTGTTTTAATTTCACTCCAAAACTCTCTTTCAGCTCTCAAATCTATTTCTTCAATGTTTCCCGTTGCATTCTCACGTCCTTCAATACAAGATGCAAAGGACATGTATAAAGAGAGCACGGAATAGGCATCTCTTCTCTCTAATGGTCCAAGAGAAAACAGTGATCTGCAACACTTCCAAATTTTCCTAAAAAACATATTTCTGGTAAACCACATGGAGTCAGTATTGAAGAAAATAGAAAAATGGACGTAGAACAAGTAACAAGTGGATGCAATTTGATGAACTATACCTGGACAGTATAAAGATCACTCCCCGAACTGAGATTTCCAAATGGTCATGAGAAGCAAATGACTTGAGAACCACAGGAAGAAGAAAGTTTAAAGCACAAGAACGGTGCTCCAAACCATGTAAGAGCATTCTTTCACTCACGATACAAAGATCCCAAAGCAACTCCCTAAAAAGCTCCTTTGTGTTGCCATGCCCATTCAAATAAATTAAACCTTTGTTTGAAGAAGCACAGAAACTTTGTAGACAAGCATCAAGTATTAATGCCAAAATATGGCACAACACTGGCAATGAAAAGCACCTAGAGAAGGATACGATAGACTCTCCACTGAAATCAAAACCATTCATCGTGCCATTAAAACCTTGGTAATCTGAGCACAAACTCCATTCAAAGTCATCTGGCTCTGCACTTTGAACCACACATACAGCATGATAAATTGATCTCAAGGACAAAGGTACCAGGGTTTCTTTCAAAACATGCCATGTGTTCGTCACTTCAACAACATCAAATAATGACTCTGCAACCTAAGTTCAAATTAATGCACAGAAATCAACAAAAGAGAAAGTTAGCAACAAGCATATTCGGTCAATTAATGGAGAACCTACAAAACTTGACAACAGTTGAAAACTTTACCTGGCTCAGCATTTCATTCTCATGTCGATGAACCATCTTCATTAGTGGAACAAAACACTTCCAGATAAATGACTTCAGGGCATCTGGATTTGTCCCTGAAGAGAATTTAAACCGACAAGAAGACAGGGAGCAGAGTTAGTCAAACTATACAGTAAGAAGAGAATCCAAATACAGGAAAGGATCATCTCACCGAGCTTTTTTAGAAGATGACAAAGAGCACCAACCATTGCCGTAACATGGGTACACTCCAACTTCTGCTCCTCAGAGATATCCTACAAAGCACCGCACGAGTGGTTCAGTTTACAGCTAAATGCATCTAAGCAATCTCTCAATATAAAAAGATGAACTCTCAGCTTCCACTAAACCTATTAATGGCCCATCGACGGAAGATGGAGAATTTACCTTAACAATGTTAGGGAAGGAATCAAGAAGCGAAGAGAAAAGGGAAGGTGGAGAAAAGCTAGTGGATGCTAAAATGCAATCAAGCATTGATGGGATTCCTGCCAAAGGAACCTGTTTAAAGCTGTTTGATAGCGACGAGACTAAAGAATCCATTGAACTCATCTTTGTTGAACTCATCTGCACGCTGTCAAAACGGGAGTAGAAAATTCTGAACGCCAAGATCTCAGGGTTGTTTCTGTTGAAGTTGGTATACACTGGTCTCTGGGGTTTAGATTGCCATGTTAAACCCTTGGCACTCTTTGCAACCGATGCAACCACCCTAAAAGCAAGGTTTTAAAAATTGATCCGTACGGTTTTTATCTTAAATTAATATTGTATTGTTATTAATCAATATTAATATTAATATTTATATCCATTAATTTTTAAAATTATAAATTAATTTTTAAATTTTATAAAATCTATAAAATAGTCTATTCTTTTTATTATACAATTGTATATATTTTATTTCTTTTTTATATCTAATATGGGTCATAATCTTAGAATTAATCTTAGCTTTACATGTAGCTTCCGTTATGATTTAGCTTTTTATTTTCTAATGATTTTGGTCTATGTAGTATGTATAAAGCATCTCTCTCTCTCTCTTTTTTTAAATAAAACAACTATTAATAACAATGTTGTGTGTTAAAATTTTTATCCAACCTAAAATATCTTATGTTATCATAGACAGGTTTCTAATTCAACATGTCAACAACCCAAGAACGTTGAACGACAAGGGGTGAGAACATGAATGCAATATACCCTTTAGATTATCTAGGGTTGATGTTTGTTATTATACTATTTATAAAAGAGAATTTTGAAATATAGAAAAGTGCCATATAGACAATTTATATACCAATAATAATGGTGGATGCATCGATGAAAGCCTATCAATGTCAAGTTCATCAACATCAAATTTCCAATAGTGGAAAAAAAGAATAATGCCATGGTGAAAATATGGTTGAGGAACTCGTTGGTTAAAGATTTAAAAGAATGTGTCGTTTATGTAAAAACAACCCAAAAGATTTGGACAGAGATTTGTGAGAGTTATAGACACAGTAATGCACCTTGAATTTATATAAAAATGAAAAAAAATTTCCAACTTGTTTGAAGAAAATGGGAAGCCTCTCAACTAATATTATACCAAGTTTAAGACTTTATAGTAGGAACTATAGGTTTGCGGTCCATTGTCACATTGTATATATAAGGTAGTAAAAGAGAATTTACTATATCAAGAAAGGGGAAAGGCTCATCAGTTTTTACTTAGACCGAATAGTAGTTTTGATTATCTAAAATCTAATGTATTATCTATGGGACGAACACCTTTGCTTAATAAGATCTTCTCTTAGGCCTTACAAGAATAATAATACTAACAAAGGAAGGAACCTCCATCAATAAATTTAGAAGCTCTTATAGCAAAGATTGATTATAAAGGAACAAAGAGTCTACATACAAATAACAACCAAACCAAAGGTTGAACCAATAAGAGGTGTTAACACTACAAAAAAACACGGGCATTTTAAGGAAGAATGTTTTGAGATAATAGGATTTTTGAAAAATTGGAGATCCAATTGACAAAATAGAGGAAACAATGATTGTAGAAATAAGAATACTTTTGGGCAGAGACAAAGTCAAGGCAATATGACTATAATCTATCTCCACTTTTCAAATATAAATAAAAATTCACATGGATAGATGCAAAAAGTTCTCGGTTTAATAACAGAAAAATATACCAAGCTAATGCAAATTCTTGGACAAACAAGTAATAATGCAACAAATCATAGTAATGAGGCTTTGGCTATTTTTGCAAGTAAAAGTTCTTTGTTTCATCACCCTTGGATAGTGGATAGTGAATAGTAGTGCCTTTGACCACATAGTTAGAAACATAGGTATTTGATGATGCTAAATCTATTGCTTCATATCCAAATGTTACAATATCAAATGGCTCCAGTTTTTTTGTATCCCATATTGATAATGCTTACTTAACTCTCAGTATAAAATTGAAACATGTCATTTGTGTGCTTAGTTTCAAATATAATCTTCTCTAAATTGCCAAAGTTATAAGAGACTTAAGTTGTTCAATAACCTTTTTCTTTTTTTTTTTAATCTTCTAGGACTTACATAGGAGAAAATTGATTGGAGTGGGTAGACTTCTGGATGGAGTTTACCAATTAGAGGGAAACAACCATGGAATAGTAAGTCACAACATTACTAAATCAGATGTTACATTGTGACACATATGTTTAGGTTGTCCTTCATTTTGTAGATTGAAAATAATTTTCAACATTCCCTTTCCTAGTGATTTTTCTTTTATTTGTGATGTGTATTATAAGGCCAGACATATAAGATTACTTTTTCCCGTCAGTAATAATAAAGGTACCAAACCTTTTACCTTTATTTATATTAATCTTTGGGGTTCATATTCCATTTCTTCACTTAGTGGTGCATATTATTTTCTTACCATTGTTGATGGCTTCTCTCAATGAACTTAGGTTTTTCTTTTGAAATACAAATCTTAAGTCTACAATTATTTGATCATGTTCTATCATTTTGTTAATAATCAATTTGATTGTCTTATATAAGTGATAAGAAGGGAAAATATAAGTGAATTTATCTCAAATTACATGAGGAAATTTCTTGCTAATATATTGATTATCAAAATTCTTACATAGATACCCCACAATAAAATAGGAGAGTAGAGAGAACACTCCCATATCCTTGAAAGGGCATGAGCATTACGCTTTCAAGCACATTGGCCTTTGAAATTTTAAAGAGAATGTGTCTTAACTGCAGCACACCTAATCAATTTCATACCAACCCCTATCTTTCGGAATAAGAGTTCATATCTAAACAAAAAAAAAACCTGATATATTCATTTTATCATAAATTCTCTCTTTGCAAATGATCTGATAAAATTCTCTGGATTTTTAAAATAAAATCTAATTTCATTTGACACATTTGATTGTTCTTTCATAAAAAAATATACATTTGAATTCAATTACATTAAGAAGACCTTGCATTATATCATTTATGCATGCATCCTCACTATATAAACAATAAGGATTAAGAAAATAAGTTGCCAAATGGCTTGTACAATTTCTCCTTTCTTTTGAAAAGATTCATAATTATCCTATGAGCCTTGTACATACCAATATTTATACAACATAAACATAACTTCTCATTTGAGTCAACAATTCTCAATAATCTTATTAGTAGAGTCACAATCTTCACAACAATCAATTAATCATTTCAAAATTATTATCTAGGATAATAGTATAAACTTTTTTCCTTTCTTACTTTTTGACGACTTATGACTTAAAAATTATTCATTTGTTACTAAATTTGAAATATTTGTTTATGATTATAAACACTTTTTAAAGTTATAAATGTAGTTGCAAATATAGTAATAACAAAATGCACTATCTCAACCTAATATTCTTGTTTTCTTAACCAAGATGAAAAGAAATTTGGTGATTATATACAAAAAAAATTGTGATCTTAGATGCATGCAAAGTAAAACTATAAATATAATGCATACATCTAATATTTTTTAAAATGAAATTAATATAAGTAGTAGCAAAAGGAGACTAATAAATATGCTCATATTTTAATTATAGCAAGTATCCAACTAACATATAATTAGTTATATTATCTATAATGAAATGAACTACATTTTTTGGTCCAATCTACTCAATAATTTCAAAAACTATTTCGAGTAAAGTAAGTATGAGCACTTTTCACTATAATAGAAGTATCAACATACTTAATAAAAGTTATTCCAATATCATAATAAACCAAGAAATTGATCAAAGTATTTGTCTTTAATCAATCTAACCATCTGTTATAATAGTGCATCATATTATTTTCCATTTATATTAATATGGATCAATAATCAACTGACATTTTTTTTTCAAATTTTGAAGTAAAGACAAATTAATTTTATAACAAGGCGCCTTAAATCCAGAATCTATTGTTATTGTGGCATATATTGTTTCTTGTAAATAAAGTGCAGTAAAGCATTCAAAGGAATACAAGAATGATAAAACCACCTACCCAAACTCTTTGTCATATAAAACACTTTTTAAACTCAGTTAAAAACCACTATCAATAAGAATCTATATTGGTAGCAATTTTGCTTTTTTCTTTATCTAATATTTATTATACTTGATCATCTCTTAAAGAAATATTATACACCTTTATATTTTCCTTTTTCTTTTTTACTTATTCTTTCAAATAATTTCTAATCATCTCATGTACATCAAATGATAATTTATTGAAAGAAGTAATATTACTCTTTATACTTAGTAAGATGTTCTTCATTTTATAAATTCCTCCACCTTTAAACATTCTACTGCAAAATAGACTATTATATTGAGTATTACCATCAAATCTTTAAGTAAAAGAAAAATAATTCCATGTTATATCAACTTTACCACAAGTAGAAGATATTATATTCTTCAAATATTTTTATGATAATTGAGTCTTTTTCATTATATTGACAATTTGAAAAATATATGAAAAAACATTAATAAAATTTAGTATAATATATTTGAAATTTCATTTTAAATCTAGAATAAATATCTTATTTAATTTGACAATTAAAAAATCAAATCGATGACACTAATAATACAAAACGATGAAGCTTAGGATTTAAGACTAATAAATGCAAAGGCACCATATTTGTTTATGGCTCAAGACCAATTAAACATAAAAGCACCAAGTTTGCATATGGTTGGGATCTTTAGGAAAAAAAAATCAAAATGACAACACACTAAACCAAAACATACTGTGAAGAAAACAAAATGATGACAACATAGAATTATGAATAATTAAACATAAAAGCAAAACTACATCTCCAGATTTGTATGTTAAAGATGAACTTTAACAGGAAGATAAATTTGAAGCAAGGAGATGTTGTAGAGCTAGAGTAACGCAAAGTTAATAATGGATGGATAACATCTATTTGTAGTAGCATCAAGTTAACTTAACATAAATCTATTAATAGTCAACATTAACAATGGTCATGGAGAATATTATTTCCATAAATAGTAAACAATGGTCGAAGAAGGCAAAATTAGCCAACAAGAGAAAGAGAGAATGTGTCAAATTAGAGATAAGATGAGGATGAAGGTGAAGAAGATGAGCTAGATTAAATTATAATCTCTAAAAGCCAATTCAACTAGTTAGTAAATAGCCAGTATTTATTTATGATGGTTTTTGTATAAAATTAAATTTTTTAATTGATCATTACTGGGTAAGCTGAGTTAAACTAATTAGTCAAGTCTAATTTTATACACATTGTTGTTTATAAACATAGGTTATAAATTTATAAAAAAAAACATAAATTAGAAACCATCAATAAGAAAATCTAATTTATTTAAAATTTAAAATAGATTTTATAAATAAATTTTTTATATTTAATGAATATAATCTATTAGCATTAATATATTTTTAAAATATATGAGAGTGTTTTAATATAAAAATTCATATTTATTTTGTAATTAGTGGTAATCGTTAAATTAATTTTTATGAAAAATCTTAATCGAACATGTTTTTATTTTCAGATTTTATTATAAATCTCAAATAAACAAGATTTTATTTTCTAATAAAAAACAAAAACTAGTAACAAAAAATAAAAGTAATACTAAACGACCCCTTAATATCAAAGCACTTATAGACCAAATATTGAATTGATGTAAAAAGAAGTTTAAGTTTTAAATGTTTAGTTTATACTAAACTGGCATACAATAGATATAAAGTAATAAAAAGTAAAAATTATTAAAAAAAATTCATATACAAATTAAGTATATAATTGAAATAAAAATAAAACATTAATTTTTACAAAGATTTTTAAAGTATGCTTTGTACAATTTAACTTTTATTATTTAATATTTGTTTAAATAAAAATATGAAATTAATATTAACACAACATAAATTTTATTTGCATTACAAATTTATAATTATTTGTATTGGCATTTGAAAGCTATTTTTCTATTTATAACTTTTTATCTTTAATAATTATGATAAAAATTTTACGTTAAGTTTTCAATTATGTTTATGTAATTTATACTATATCTAAATAGTATTTCCTTAAATGTGCTAATTTTATTATTAAATAATTAATATGAAACATAAAACATTTTATAATAATTTAAATAATTTTGAGCAAATGAATATGAATAACATCAAATATACACAAAACCAAATAGTATTCATGTTATGGCAGGAAAGAAGAAGAAGGAATTGAAAGTTACTACATGGGATGATTCAAATAAGTCCAAAGGAGAAGATGAAGTGGCAAAAGATGAAGTACCATCTTATCTACTTCTCATAGTGCTGATGAATATAATATGGATTTTATTTATAATGAGTTCGTAGAATATTTAGAAGTTTTGATTAGTGAAAAAGAAGAAAGTGTCTACAAAATATAAACTTTGAAATTATTATAAGAATGCAAATTAGGAAATGAGAAACTTAGATATGATCTAGAATCAAAGAATGTAGGTGAAACTAATAGTAAAAAATTGATAAATGAAAATTTACCTTTGAGAAAAGAAGTAGAATCCCTTAAAGAGTCATTGTCTAAATTTACTAAAGGAAATGAAAAATTAAAATCAATGTTAGGAGCATAAGAAGCTACAAATGATAAAATTGGATTAGGATACACTCGTAAAAATGCTCTATTCATTAGAAAAACTACTATTGCAAAAGGAAAAAATTTAGAAAATGAACCTAGACCTAAGCCACCTTAACATAAAGTATTGACATATAGGATACAACCTAGGAAGAGGTATCATGCATATATTCATAGTCCTAACACAAGACTTAAGAGAACATCATAAGGTAGATATAATACTAGGAGACCATATTATCAAACTAGGCCTAACTATCACATAAGGATCTATAATGAATCAAGACCTAGCTATGCATATATCTATACATATAAGACTTATACGCCATTGTTTTGCACCTATTATAGCTATTATAGACATATTGAACGATTTTACTTTGATCAACTAAGTACATGGAAGAGTACGCCAAGTGGCTAAAGAAAGACAACTAACCCACAAAACCCCAAGTTAATGTGGGTATTAAAAATTCATTAAAATTTTGTTTTAGAGGATAATAGCCATTAGAAAGTGTCCCTAAGAACAAATGGATAAGCATCAAGAGATATTTTTGAACTATAAGGGAGAATAAATCAAACAAAAATTAACGAACAAAAATTAAGGTACATGCTTATATATGAAATTAATTAATACTTGATATTTCTTTAGTGATAATTCATGATTTTGATGGTTTTAATATTTTTAATTGATCAACATTTGAGTTTAAATTATTTTTAAATTAATTTTTTTGGTGATAAATACCTATGGGGTATTGATTTTTGTGTTCTTAGAACATATATGTCAAAGCTATGCATTTTTAGCATAGTAGTAGGCCAAATCATAGCATTAATCGACGAGCTAGTGGTCTACTAATGTTTTAATTGGTAGAAAAGTAAATGATCAATTAATAGCAGGTATTAGTCAACTAGTATTTCAATTTTTAAGATTCCACTTTTTAGTCAATTCACTCACACTTATCCCCTTTACGCTTGAAATTTCTAGTCTCTGGAGACTAAGCCTCCTTAACTAAAAAAAACTTTATCAACTTATGGCTCTTCCTTGTTTCACCTAGTCTCTCAACACACCATAGTTTCATGAATTCTCCCAAACTTCTGTCAAATCTCCATTATATGACCTTCTTTCTTTCTACTAAAAATAATACCTTCTGGGAGTCTACAATAATCGCATTTGGTGCTGTTGAACCAAAGGAGGTTCCAATCTTGGTTTTGATGATAAAAAAACATGCTTAATCACTAATG
>JAOXYD010000136.1:15588685-15605070 GCA_028565735.1 Pinacopodium congolense
TTTGCATTTGCCTCCGAAGGAGTTTACTTACAATAATAGTTATCGCTCTAGCATTGATATGACACTTTTTTAGGTATGTCTTTATTAAAAGTTATATTAATATATTGAAATCTCTTTCTAATAAATCTATACACTTGTTATCTACAATTCTATTAAATGCCAACTCTCATTGTACATTTAACACAGATTACCAAGTTCACTCTCTCAATTTATCATATTCTCCAAAGACTAAACATATTGGAAAGAACAAAAGTAAAAATAAATAAAATAATGGATGTCTTCCCTTTTGTATCTATAAATCTGGAAAATGGAGTCTTGATGAAGTTCTTGATGCTTGAACCCAAAAACTTGAACTTGAAGCTTCTATGGTGGCTGCTGAATCTCTCCTATTCTCCAAAGATGGTGGCCTAATTTCTTCTTATTTCCAAATGGTGGCTAACTCAGTGTTTGTTTTGTTGAATGGAAGCTACTGAATCAATTTCTTGGAAAGCTTTTTTATGTTCTCCACCTAGGGAAACGTGTACTTTTTGTGCTTCATTTTTTCGCAACCTTTTTATTTTCTTGTGTTTTGCTCTTGAAGGCTTGAGGACAACCTGTCTTTTGCTCTACAAGCTATTCTCTAGCTTGCCACATCATCAATTTATGCTTGGAGTCAGTCTCAAACTGACACCTGCTCTCCAGCATGATAGATCTTTTCTTGTCCTTTATAATGCTTGCCTCGAATTGCTTGAAACTCCTAGGTTTAAAGGATTTGTTCCTTATTTTGTGTGTTCTCACATGAATGCTCTCTCTTGGAAAATTTGTCTAAATTCTGACTATGAGCCTGAACTTTGACCAGACCTTTAACTCCTCGGTTACATGTTTTTCCTAGTTTTAGCATGCTTTGTCTTTACAACACTTGTACACTTTTGACCTTCAACATCTTTAACTTTCCTTTTCACTTTTTTTTAATTCCAACTTTCTTCTAACTCTCTTTCATCCTATATAATAAGTAAACACACTAATAAGATTTAATTCTAACCCAAATTCAATAATTAAATGTTAACATATAAAAAAATAAATAAATAATAATTTAATACTAAACAAATTAAGAAACAACCAAGCACAAATTAAGAACTTAAAAAAAAAAGAACTCAAACACAAATACCAACTACTCCACACTTAAACCTTTTCTTTTCCTAGAAAAAATCAAATATAACCAATCAATTCTATCACTTCATTTTCACAAAGATCAAAGCATGTAATCCCTCAAACTTTGGCCAACTCAAGTGTCAAGATACTATAGATATCATAACTACTTTTCATTAATACACATAAGCAAACTCAACTTATAAAACCATCACTCAAAGATAAGTACAAATGCAAAATTAATCTTCCTCTCAATTTCACTCATTTCTCTCAAGGATAAACGGGTTAGTGTTTTGCTTAAACTTCCTATAGGAAACCACACTATTATAAGCTTCTTAATACACCAATACTTCTTAACATTGATTACATGCAAAGATAGATCAAAAGGACTTTGCTTCAGGTTGTAATATGGATAGGGTTAATATGGGTCGAAAAGGTTTAAGGATTTAGAACAAGCATTTATAAAGTATTAAATGAACAAAGGGATAATGATAGTTGTGCATTTTTATGTTTTCTAATCAAATTGGCATGTATTTCTTGCATGATAGGTTCAAATTGTTGTGTTTTGGACTTCTTTTGTGTCTTTTTGTTTAGTTTGATCTTCATGATTGTTCTTTTTTGTTTGATGTTGGTTTATGGTAAGAATTGATAATTTTGGTGTAGGAATGAAGCATGGCCACCTTTATGATTGAGCTAGGGACCAAAAGAGGAGAAGAGAAGTGGAGGAGCTGTAGAATAAAAACCCACAATCGTTGGAAGGGAGCTAATTTCCACGATCGTGGGAACTGTTATCAAATTCCATCTAGGTTTCACTTGTTTTTTAAGGTTTTATGACTTGATATGTCATATAAAAGGACACACATCCATAAGACCTCCAGAGAACAAGATAGAAACATTCCTCCTTGAGTTAAAAATAGGTTTTGAAGCTAGAGAGAGGGGAGAATCAAGATCATCACTTCATTTTTGGCAAGAAATAAATCAGCACCCTGATTTTCTAGATTTGAAACAAAGAAGAGGAAAAGCTTGTTTCATCTAGTTTTCTTTTTCTTTTTCTCTTCTAGCATCTTTATTATGGATTTTTTGGTTCTTAGGGATGTTAATGATATTATGATTGGATCATTTTATTTTAGAGATTACTTTTGAACTACTTGTTGAACTTCTATTTTGTTGAATTGAATGATTGATGCTTTTGATGAATGTTGAGTTTATATCTTGCAATATATTGAGAAATTGAGTTGGGTAATTTGTGTAAGGCTATACAATGAGAGTTTTCACCCTATAGACTTGCATTTTATCAATTTAATTGATTAGTTAGAGAGAGATCTTGACTAATTTGTTGATTACCCATAGGATAGCTTCATAACTAGTTAAATTGGTGGACTAGTTTTGTAGATTGAGAGATTGCTCAATCCATTCCATTTAATTTGCTTGGGAAATTTAATAACACCTTTAGAGAGGCTAATTCAAATATTAGGACATCTTAGGTGAGACATAATTCAATCAAAAAGGTAGGAGGGAGATAAGTTAGGGAAAAAGTGATCTCTAATCTTAAATCCTAAAATCCCAAGTTTTTGAACTTTTGTTCTATCATTTGTTCATTACTAGTTGTTTGATTTAATTTATTTCTCAAATTTTTATTAATTGAAATTGATTCTTGAACAAAGCATAACCTAAATTAAGTGGTAAGTAAGCTACAATCCTTGTGGGATTGATATCTGTTCTTTACTACAAGTTACACTTCGTATGCTTCCAATTTTGAGCGTAAAATTAGTTAGATAGTTTTGGAAAACTCCTTAACAAGTTTCTGGCACCGTTGTAGCAATTGTTTTGTTTAGAATTTTGTTTAGTTTGCGTAACTCTGATTTGATATTTTTTTATGCTTTTCCTTGTGTATTTGCAAGTGCATGAACAAAAGGAGTACTAGAAGTTCTAATGAGCTTAGTGATGAAGAATTATTTGACATCATAAGGCATGAAAGAGAGATAAGAAGAGCGATACACTAGGACAAAATTCATTCAAATATGGCAGAAGAAGGAGAGCAAAGTGGAGTTAAAAGACTTTGATGGATTTTATGAGGCCAATTGTCAGTCCTCAAGGAGTTGTAATGTGGTTAAAGCTAATAACTTTGAAATCAAGCCAGTACTCGTCAACATATTTCAAAGCAGTGTGCGGTTTTATGAGCTATCCAATGAAGATCCTAATTCCCATTTAGCTAACTTCTTGGAGATTTTTTATACCTTCAGGTTTAATGGGATATCTGATGATGCAATGAGGTTAAGATTGTTCCCATTTACCTTGAGAGATTCAGCAAAGGCATGGTACAACTTCCTTAGTTCAAGACAAATTACCAAATGGGTGTAGGTTCCCTAAGCTTTCCTTGCCAAGTGCTTCCCATTGACCAAGGCAATAAAAATCATAAAGGAATTACAAACTTTCGGGAAAGTGATAGGGAGTCATTATATGAAGCTTAGGAGAGGATCAAAGAGTTGCAAAGAAGTTGTCCACACCATAATTTTCCAAGGGAGTTCTTGCTACAGGCATTCTATAATGGTGTTAATAAGAACACAAGGGGGACCATAGATGCAGCTATTAGAGGATCATTGATGAGAAAATCCATTGATAGAGCTTATGAACTTTTGAAAGAGTTAGAAAGTAATATTTGTATGTGGTCAAGTGATAGGAGTAGATAAGGGAAAAAGGAGCAAAAATGGATGATACCAATTGACTCGGTAACAACATTACAAGCTCAGATTACTGTCCTTACCAAGCAATTGAGCAACATGCAAGGAAAATCTTCATCTATAGTGAAGGCGATGCAATTTCACTATGAGCTTTGCAGACAAGACAACCATGATACAGTAGAATGCTTATTTTTAGGAGCTAGTGGCACTGAGCAAGTAAATTTTGTGGGCCAATTGCAAAAAGTAACAACTTATATTCCAACACTTATAATCCTGGGTGAAAAACTACCCTAATTTTTCTTAGAGTACTAACAATGTAGGTGTCCAAGTGAGAGCTTAAGGACCTCCTGAATTTCAACAATACCAATTTAGGTCTTTATAGAGCAAGATGGTTAAGATGATGGATGTGTTGGGCTCTAAATTTGCAAATTAAAAGGTAAATTTTAACCAGATCTTGAAGAACCATGCTTCCTCCATCCACAGCTTGGAGGTTAAGGCAGGTCAACTTACTACTACTTTGTCTTTTAAAAATGCAGGTAGCCTACCAAGCAGCACTGAAGCCAACCCAGAGGTATAACTCAAGGCTATCACACTTAGGAGTGGTAACCAACTAAAGAAACCAAGTTTGCAAAAGGAGAGCCAAACAAAAGAGAAAGTGAAAGAGATAGAAGAAGAGAAAGAAGAAGGAAGGCCTTATATACCACCTCTACCATACAAGCCTAAACTTCCGTATCCACAAAGGGTGAGACAACATCAAGTAGACACTTAGTTTTCCAAATTCTTATAGAAATTGAAGAAGCTTCGGATTAACTTGTCATTAGTAGAAGCCTTGGAGTTCATGCCCAAGTATGCGAAGTTTTTCAGGGATATACTAACACATAAATGCACTTAGGAGGATAATCAAATGGTAACCTTGACAAAGAATTGTAGTTCGATCATCTCAAGCACAATGCCTTCAAAACTACAAGATCCATGGAGTTTTACTATCCCATATGTTTTTAGTGATTTTAAATTTTCTAAATCCTTATGTGATTTAGGTGCAAGTATTAACTTGAAGCCTTTGTCTATTTTCAAGAAATTGGGCTTAGGAGATGTCAAGCCAACATCCATGCTCATTCAAATTACGGGTCAATCCATCAAGAGATCATTTGAAGTCTTGGAAGATGTGTTAATAAAAGTGGATAAATTTATCATTCCTGTTGATTTTGTTGTGTTGGATTTTGAGGAAGATAGAAAATTTCCATTGATTTTGGGTAGGCACTTTATGAATACTAATAAGGCATTAGTTGATGTGCATGAAGGGAAACTTGATTTGAAATTGGTGATGAGCAGGGTGAATTTAACATGCCTAAATCTTTGAAGAAGCTGATAAATGGTACTGCATGTATGAAGATTGATGTAGTAGATGAGTATGTGAAGGAAGTAGAAGAGGAAGTTGACGAAGTTATTGAAATGCATAGGGATGAGAGTGTGAGAGAAGAGGAATTATGCTAGGAAGATGAGCTAGAATTGTTAAGCCCCCTCCCCCACTTTAGAGGTTAAACCCTTGCCTTCCCATTTGAAATATACCTTTTTAGGTAAGGACCATACCCTACCCTTCATTATCTCCAACCAATTCAATTGTGAGAAACAAGAAAAAGTGGTGGGAATCATTAAGAAGAGGATGAGAGCCAATGGGTGAAAATTTTTTATATTAGGGAGATGAGCCCCAATGTGGTGATGCATCAGATTAACCTAGAAGATGGATGTAAAACAGTGAGGGAGAGACAAATAAGGTTAAATATACATATGGAAGAGGTTGTGAAGAAGGAGGTAATGGAGCTTTTGGATGCGGGGATCATTTACCCCGTTCCAGATAGTGAGTGGTTGAGTCTAATGCAGTGTGTGCCTAAGAAAGGAGGCATGATAGTGATAGAGAACGAAAAAGGTAAGCAAATTTCTACTAGGACCATCAAAGGTTGGAGAGTATGTATTAATTATAGGAAGCTCAATTCAGCCACCAAGAAAGATCATTTCCCTTTACCTTTTGTCGACCAAATGATTGAGATGGTGGCTGGCCATGCATTTTATTGTTTTCTTCATGGATACTCAGGGTATAATCAGGTGTCTTTATACCCATGGGATTAGGAAAAGACCACTTTCACTTGTCCTTATGGGGCTTTCATTTATCAAATAATGCCTTTTTGTTTATGCAATGCACCTACCACATTGAAAAGGTGTATGATGGCCATTTTTTAAAATGAATGAGAACTTCATAGAGGTATTTATGGATGACTTTGTTGTCTTTGGAGACTCTTTTTTATCATTGTTTATTTAATTTATATAGAGCGCTTCAAAGATGTGAGGAGTCTTATCTAGCCTCAAACGAGAAAAAGTGTCATTTCATGGTCTAAGAGGAAATTATATTAGGTCATAAGATCTCATGCAGGGAGATTAAGGTAGATCGAGCTAAGATTGAAGTGTTTGAAAAGCTACCACCTCCCATCAACATCAAGGGCATCTAAGCTTTTCTTGATCAGTAGGGTTCTACAAACAGTTCATCAAGGATTTCTCTCTTATTGCTAGACCCTTGACTCATTTATTAGTTAAATATGTGACTTTTATGTTTGAGGATGCTTGTTTTGATTCATTTAACAAGTTGAAGAAGGCACTTACAACAGTACCCATTTTAACGTCACCAGATTGGTCTCTTCCCTTCGAGATTATGTGTGATGCAAGTGACCATGCTATTAGTTGTGTACTTGGCTAGTGAAAAGAGAAGAGGCTACATGCCATCTACTATACAAGCAAGACCTTGACAGGAGCCCAACTGAATTACATCACTATAAAAAAGTAGTTTCTTGCTATGTGAGAAATTTCGTTCTTATCTTTTGGGCTCACATGTTATCATTTTTACAAATCATGCGACATTACAAAAAAAATTTTTCAAGAAGGATGCCAAGGCTAGCCTCATCCGGTGGGTACTTCTTCTCCAAGAGTTTAACATTAAGATTAGGGATAACGAAGGAGTGAAAAAGGTTATAGTGGGCCACCTCTCGAGACTCGAAGGGGGTACCAAGATGAAGAAGAGGAAATTAAGAAGAGCCTTCTTCATGAAGTTTTAACAATAGTAGAAAATACTTTTCGTCCTTGGTTTATAGATATTTCAAACTACCTCTTAAGTGGTATTCTTCCTTCTGATCTCTCATATCAACAAAGGAAGCATTTCTTATTCCAATGTTCTCACAATATTTTGGATGAAACTATGTTATATAAAATTTGTGTTGATTGTGTGATTCGCAGGTGTGTCCCTAAAGATGAAAAGCCTAAATTTTTGGCTCAATGTCATAGCTCAGTGTATACAGGACACTATAGAGTGAATAAGACGACAGTTCATATCTTAGAATGTGGATTCTGTTGGCCAATTTTATTCAAAGATGCTCGAAACTTTATGCTACAATATGATAGATGTCAGAGAGTGGGAAATATATCAAAGAGGGATGAGATACCACTTTACAAAATCATGAGGGTGGACATATTTGATGTATAGGGCTTGGATTTCATGGGACCCTTCCCATCCTCTCTAGGTAACACATACATATTGGTTAGAGTTGATTATTTTTCTAAGTGGGTGGAAGTCGTAGCTACTCCAACTAATGATGGCAAGCCATATTATGTATGTGTAATAGGTGCAAGCTATGCTATATAGGGACATTCTTATAAGAAAGGGAAGTCATCTCTTTCCTCTCATCCACTCCTTCATGAATGAATGAGGAATGGTCAAGCTAATGACCTTAACTTAGCATGTCTACCTTTCTTTTGTTTGTCTTTTTTTACTTGTTTATTTGAATTACTTGGTTTTGATTATGTTTAGTGTGAGTTTGCTATGATTTCTAGGTGTTTAATTTGTTTTTGTTTGAGTGTTAACTTGTTTTATCTTCAAGTTTCTTGTTAGTAGGGTAATCTTGATATGTTTGGAGTTTGATTGAAGGTTGGGAATGCATGCTAAGTTAAGAGCAGGGTTAACAGCTAGAAAATCAAGTGTGGGTGACTGAATAAGGCCCATGATCTTGGGATTAGGCCAGTTTCCCACAATTGTGGGAATGCTGTCCAGAATGTTTTATGACAAGCCATCCCACGATCATGGGACGGGTTGGGATTCCCACAATCGTGGGATAACTAACTTAAGGGTTTTTAAAACCCCTCTTTTCTTCCCCCTTCTTCATCTTTTCACTTCCTCTCTCTGTAAAACCTGAAAACGCCTCTCACCTCTCCCCAAACCCTCAAATCCTTCACCTCTCCCCCAAAATTTGGGTGTTTCCTTCTATTTTTCCATTATTATTCAGTTCCTTTCACTTTATTTCACATTACACACTCCAGAATCACGAGATTTGGTGAGTTCTTCCCTCTTTCTCTCTAAAAAACATAACTAACCTATCTCTTGGTTATTTTTCAGGTTTTCTTCTTACATGGCTCCAAGAAAGAAACAAGTCATTCACCCATGCAATAAACTCTAACTCCAAGCCCTAGGGAAGATAAACATGATATGACAGCCACTTTTCATGGCCCATTCCTTATTTTTTTAGAAGAAGAAGGTATGAGATTTCGGGAATTCAAATATAGAGTGTTATTGCCTCCTAGATACTTTGATTTTACCTTGTTAGATACTCTAGGACTAAGGAGTAACATTGATATATTGGCTCCGAATATTGTTTGGGGTCATTTGATTTATTGTGATGTGTTGTCATGCCCCATAATGACTTTAGAATTTTTCACCATTGTTCGATATAATACTAAAATAGACACATTCTGGTTTAAGACGGGTGGTCATGCATATAGGTTGTATTATAATGTCACGCATAGGTTTTTTGAATTATCTAACACCTAATTTCTTAATGACCATGATGATTTTGATGTCGATGATTATTGGAAGATTCTCACTGGTGAAAACAAGTTTGACTCTAGGAATGCACCTAACACTTTAATTCATAGCACTGGACACTTACTTCTTCACAAGTTTATGTGCCTCATTATTTTTAACAAAACTAAAAGCAACAAGTGTTCAGCTAATGAACTTTTATTTCTTTCGTGCATGGATCATAAGATTAAATTGAATACAACGTACCGCATTTTTCGATATCTTATGGGTTCAATTACTTAAAAAACTCACATTTTGGCATGGCTCACATTGTTACTGCTTTGGCTTCACATTACAATCTTGATGTTGGTGGTTTTCACATAGATAAACCTAATATTTTTTATATACTATATTTGATACGCTTTGAGATTTTAGAGCCCCATTCTATAGTGCTTCGAGATCCTCAAACTAGAATTGCTATACAGGAAATGCATAGGTACTGCCACCTCCCAATCATCCTCCTCTCAAGACCACTGGACCAAGAAGAAGAAGCAATCACAGAAGAACTAATAGTAGCAATAGATGTCTATAAAGTTCAACAAATCCTCAACAAAATGGCTATAAACCATCAATTGCATATCAAAGAAGTCAACACCCAACTGAGACAAGTGCATAAAGAGCAACGATAAATTAAAAAGAAGTTCCTCAAGTTCCTTCAGATCAAGAACATTGATGTCCCTTCACCCACACCTTCATTGCCACCATCTCCATGAGCTTTCTAACCCTTTAACTCTTTCATTTATTTTACATTTGCTTTATGAATTGTGTTAATTGTTTTGTCTATTTGGTTGTTGTGCATTTTGTTTTACTTTCTGTTTTACACTTCCTTTTTCCCATTGAGGATAATATGTTGTCCAAGTATGGGGAGGTGACACTTGCACTGTCATTTGCATGGTTTGGTCATTATAATTATTGTTTGCATGTCATTTAGGATGTCTTGCATTTGTATTTGCATTTTGTTATTTAGGATGCATGTTTTAGGCATATTAGATTGTTATTTTGTGTAAGAAATGTAACAAAACTTGAATCATTTTGAATTTGTTGCTATGAGATTCTATCATGCCAGTTGGAATAATATTAAATGAATGCTTGAAATCAAAACAGGCTACATGAGTACAGAATGAACCATGTTGAGTGATGAAAGTAGTTAGTTGCATAAGCTTACTCAGAATTCAACATTTCATCAATGAGATAGTGTAGAGATGCATAATAAATTTTCATTTGAGCCTATGTGAGGATTGAGCTTATATAACTCCATCTATAATAATTTCATTTCCTTATTTGTGTGATGCTTCCTTAGGTAATTACCTTCAAAACTTGCCTTGAATCAGTTTAAATCTATTGGATGCATGATAGATAGAAATGATTAAGGCCCTTTTTGTGTTAACCCTTGGCTTAAATGACCTCCTTTTATTATCCCTTGCTACCATTGTTGAGCCTTTAACCATTTATTTCATGAAATTACCCCATTCTTAAAACCTCAAATCCTTAGCTTCCCAATAACAAGTTTAATCGAGTTGTAATATGGCTAGGGTTAATGTGGGTTGAAAAGGGTTAATGTGGGTTGAAAAGGTTTAAGGATTCAAAACAAGCATTTATAAAATACTAAATAAACAAAGGGATAATGATATTTGTGCATTTCTGTTTGTTTTCCTAAGTAGATTGGCATGTTTTTCTTGCATGATAGGTTCAAATTGTTGTGTTTTAGGACTTTTTGTGTGTGTTTTCGTTTAGTTGGATCTTCATGGATGTTGGTTTATTATCAGAATTGATCATTTTGGTGTAAGAATGGAGCGTGGCCACCTTTGTGATTGAGCTAGGGACCATAAAAGGAGAAAATAAGTGGAGTTGTAAAACAAAAACACACAATCATAAGATGGGGGCTACTTCCCATGATCATGGGAATTGTCGTCAAATTCTAATAAGGGTTCACTTATTGTTTGGGGTTTTGTGACTTGAAATTTCATATAAAAGGGCACACATCCCTAGGCCCGCTAGAGAATAAGAGAGAAACATTCCTCCTTAATCTAAAAAACAGGTTTTCAAGCTAGATAGAAGGGAGAATTAAGATCATCCCTCCGTTTTTTGCAACAAACACATCAACACCCAGATTTTCCAGATTTGGGGAAAAGAAGAGGAGAAGCTTATTTCATCTAGTTTTTATTTCTTTTTCCCTTCTACCGTCTTTATTATGGATTTTTTGGTTGTTGGGGATGTTAATGACATTATGAGTGGCTCGTTTTATTGTAGATATTACTTTTGAACTACTTGTTGAATTGAATGAGTGATGTTTTTTATAAATGTTAAGCTTATACCTTGCAATATATTGAGAAATTGAGTGGGGTAATTTATGTATTGCTGTACAATGAGAGTTGATACCATATAGACCTACATTTTATCAAGTTAATTGATTAGTTAAAGAGAGATCTTGACTAATTAGTTAATTACCTATAGGATAGCTTTATAACTAGTTAAATTGGTGGACTAGTTTTGTAGATTGAGAGATTACTTAATCCATTCCATTTAATTTGGCTACGAAAATTTAATTAGACCATGAGAGAGGGTAATTCAAATATTGGGACATCTTAAATGAGACATAATTCAATCAACAAGGTAGGAGGGAGACAAGTTATTTTTTTTTAATTGAAAGTGGGTCTTTAACAAAGCATAACTTAAATTAAGTAGTGACTAAGCTACAATCCTTGTAGGATCGATATTTGTTCTTTACTACAAGTTACACTCCATATGCTTATGGTTTTAAGCATAAAACTAGTTAGATAATTTTGTAAAACTTTTCAAGAGATAATGAAATGTTCTTCCTTTTTTCTGAGATACACAAACGTATATACAACTACTCCACACTTATTGATGCTAATAAAATATCTTCCTTTTTTTTCCTTTTCTTTTACCATTTTTTCTTTTTCTTTTTTTTTGTTCTTCTTCTTCTTTTTTTCTTTTTTATAATAATGAAGAAACAATGAACAAAATAGCAACTAAATGCAATGTGCTCTAAGACTAGAAATATCGCTCAACTCATCTTACAAAAAAATGTTGCCAAAAATCCCAACTAATGCATCACTTAATACGTTACTAAACTTATGAGAAGGTAAGCAAATGGGGTTTGAGGTTTTTAAATGGGGGATTTCAAGAAACCAAGTGTTAAAAGCTCAGCGGGAGTAGTAAGGGATAATAAAATGGTACGTGATTTAATCCAAGGGCTAACACAAAAAGGGCCTTAATCATTTCTATCTAGCATGAATCCAATGGATTTAAATTGATTCAAAGTAAGTTCTAAAGGTAATTACCTAAGGTAGCATCATAAATATAAGGAAATGAAATGACTATAAATAAATTCATAAAGGCCAAATTCCTCACATAGGCTCAAATGAAAATCAATTATGCTTCTATATATTATCCCATTGCTCAAGTGTCAAATTCTGAGTAAGCTTACGTAACTAACTACTTTCATCACTCAACATGGTTCACTCTCTACTCAAGTAGCCTAATTTGAGTTAACACATGCATTTAATCTCATTCCAACTAGCATGATAGCATCTCATGGCAACACAAATCAAAATCATTTAAGTGTGGTGTCGCTACTAACACAAAACAACACAAAATGACAACCTAATATTCCTAAAACATGCATCCTACATATCAAAATGCAGACAATGAAAAATAAAATAAAATAAAGCAAATGAAAATGCAAAAATGCAAACACAAATACAATATCAAAGTTAGTTTATGCTCTAAATTGCAAGTATAAGAGTCCTTTCTTATAGTAAAAAGCGGATATGGATCCCATAAGGATTTTAGTTAGTCACCACTTAATTCAGGTTATACTTTGTTTAAGAAATCGATTAAAAAATATTTCAAAAGATAAGTAAAATTAAAATGAACTAAATGTAAAAGTAAGCAATGCAACCAAAGCCAAAACTGTTAACTAAAACTTAGAGGAATCAAGATTAAAGAATAGGACTTATCGTTATTCCTATTTGTTTCCCTCTGGTTTAATTAATTCAATTTATGCTGGGCCAAAGATTTCCTAATATTTTAGCTACCCTCTCTCAAGGTGCAACTAAATGTCACTTGTTAAATAAATTATGATTAGATTAAAGATTCCTTGATATGCAAAGTCTTTCCTAAAAATTTAACTAGATATGAAGCAATTCTAAAGGTAGTATATTAATCTATTGAAATATGTTTCTAATAAATCGATACACATGTTATCTATAGGTCTATTAATTGCCAACTCTCATTGTACATTTAACTCAAATTACCAAGCTCACTCTCTTGATTTATTGAAAGGTTCTAAGCTTAATAGATAACACAAACATTTATAACATTAGATTAACAACCCAAGTTCACAAGTAATTCAAACATTAAATCCTAAAAGCACTTAATTCTCTTATAATAGAAATATGTTCAACCATGTCCATATTCTCCAAAATACAAAACATATTAGAAAGAACAAAAGTAAAAATAAAAAAAATGATGGATGTCTTCACTTTTGAATCTATGAATATGGAAAATGGAGGCTTGATGAAGTTCTTGATGCTTAAACCTAAAACCTTGAACTTGAAGCATGTATGGTTGTTTCCAAATCTCTCCTATTCTCTAAAGAAGGTGGCCAAATTTCTTTTTATTTCCAAATGGTGGCCGACTAGTGTTGGTTTTGTTGAATGGTGGCTGCTAAATCTTTTTCTTGGAAATTTGATTTTCTATTCTCCACCTTGGGCAACATGTCCCTTTTTACACTTTGCCTCCATCTGCTTATAACTTTCCTCCTAGCTTGCAAATTTGGAGCCCAACCCATCCATCATCTTATCCATCTTGTTCTCCAAGGACCCAAGTCGTTCTTACTAGAATCTAGAAGGTCCTTGCGGTCTTGCTTGGCCATCTGCATTCTTAGTACTCAAAGAAAAGTTGAGGTGGTTTTTCTACCCCAAATTGTAAGTATTGGAGTATGGATTGATACCTCATTGCAGTTGGCCCACAAAATTTATCAGCTCAATGCCATTAGCTCCCATAAAAAAACATTCTACTGTGCTATAGTTGTCTTGCCCACAAAGCTTACATTGAAAGTGTATGGCCTTGGCTATAGAAGATGAGGCTTCATGTATGTTACTCAACTTCTTGGTGAGGGTTGTAATCTATGCTTGTAATTCTATCACCATGTCAATTAGTATCATCCCTTTTCACTCCTTTTGCCCCTATCTACTCCTCTCATTAGACCACATACAACTTTTACTCGCCAATGCTTCTAAAAGATCATGGGCTACATCAATGGTTTTTCTCATCTAAGAGCCTCTAGTAATTGCATCTATGGTCCCTCTTATACTCTGATTAACACCATTATAAAATGTTTGTAACAAGAACTCCCTTGGAAGGTTTTGGTGTGAGCAGCTTCTTTGTAACTCTTTAAACCTCTCCCAAGCTTTATATAAAGACTCCCCATCACCTTGTTGAAAATTTGTGATTTCCTTTATGATCCTTGTAGTCTTGGTCAAGAGGAAATACTTTGTAAGAAAAGCTTGGGCTAATTATTTTGAAGTAGTGATCTGCCCTGAACTGAGTGAATTATACCATGCCTTTGCTTGATCCCTCAAAGTAAATTGAAACAATCTTAACCTTACAACACCATCAGACATCCCATTAAACCTGAAGGTGTCACAGATCTTCAAACATTAGCAAGATGGGTGTTGGGATCTTCATTAGACAACACATAAAATTGCACATTGCTCTGAAGTATGTTAAGGAGTGTTGGTTTGATTTCAAAATTATTGGTTCGAATCGTAGGCCTTACAACTCTTTGAAGACTGAAACTTGGCCTTAGGAAATCCATCAGTGTCCTCTCAACTCCTTATTTCTCTCCTTCATTTGTTATGCTCTCTTGTATTCTGTCTTGGCTTTTAGCTCTTATTAACCTCCTCTCTTATTGATTAATGTCAAAAAAACTCTTCATCAGACCTTCTCATGTTCCTTGTGTTTATGCACCTGTAAATAAACAAGGAAAAGTATAAAAAAAATTCTTAAATCGAAATCATCTAGATAAAATAAGATGCTAAACAAACAATCCCAGTAAGGACGTCAAAAACTTGTTGATGGCAAAACCAAACTTAGTTTTAAGCTCAAATTCGTAAGTATACAGGTCGTTACTAGTAGTAAAAAGCAGATATTGAAATTGAAGCTTGTATATTGGCTTTCGAATCTCTCCTATTTTCCAAATATGGTGGCCAAATTTCTTCTTGTTTCTAATAGGTGGCCGATCGATGTCTGTTTTGTCGAATGGTAGCTACTAAATCCTTTTTTTAGAAATATTTTTTTATGTTCTCCCCCTAAGGCAACATGCCCTTTTTATGCTAGATTTTTTCTTCTTTTTTATTTGCTTCCATTTTGCTTTTCAGGTTATTCTCCAGCTTGCTATATCATCATTTTATGACTGGAGGAAGTCTATAACTGACGCCTATTTTCCAGTGTGAGAGAGCTTTGCTTAGCCTTTGTAATGCTTGCCTTAGGTTGCATAAAAGTTCTAAGTTTGAAGGCTTTGTTCCTTATTTGGTTTGCTCTCACTTGAGAGACATTAAAAGGCTTTAACCAAACTTTGACCAGGGGCATGAACTTGGACCGGACTTCAATAAGTTGAATGAAGCCCAAAATGACATGGATATGAGTGCTTCAAGGCTATTAAAAAATGACATCAATTGGAGCTATCTAAAACCAGCCCATAAATAGTCATTTGAAGCACCAAAATGTAAGAAAAAAACTCATGTTTAAGGGCTGTCTAAAAGGGTAGTCCATAGGCCTTACAAGCAAGCCAAAATGCAGCCCACAAGGTCTTCAATAGTGCAGAAAAAATGATCAGCCCATTGGCACTAAAAGGAGGGGAAAATGTCAATGGAGGGAGCCATCTTTTTTTAACTTGGAAGCGAGGCAACCCTCGGACACACAAAAGGAGACCGATGGCATAAAAAAAGAGAGAATATTCTAGAAAAAATAAAAAAACAAGGAGACAATTGGCTGAAACTTTGAAGGGAGTGACAACATGTTTTCCAACTTGAGAGATTAGGCTAAACACAAGAAAAAATGTAGCAACAAATAACTCCTAGAAGTTAGGCATTTAGATATCACTTAAAAGATTAGAGAGAAGCCAAAACCTCAAGTGAGCTACAGCATTGACAAGAGACAAGAGAGAATGTTTGAAAGTGAGGGCCGAAAGTATTAAATAAGGTGGACAACCTTGGAGAAGTCAAGGATTTCGACTACAAAACTTGGAAGCTCTCTCCTTGGTTGGCCAACAATAATGACTGGGGTTGTCACTGACAACATGGAGCTCTCCTTGGTCATTTAAATTGAATTATTTTCACAACAAGTCAAATTAAAAGACCAAGGAGAGAAAACTTTCTTTCAATGGCCATTTCATTTGTTTGATCGATTGTTTCTCCATTGTCTTGATACATTTATGTTAATCGGCTTTCACCAACTTAGTGTTGTCTTTAATTTTTCAATTGCTTGATAGGTCCTAATGTTATGCTTGTTTTTGGCTGAATGTGTTGACTTATTTTTTCTTTAGTTTTGATGCTTTCATAGATGTAGAAGTCATTCTCCTCTTTATAACATTTTAGTGGGTTATTAATATACATAGCTTAATCTTTTAGCTTTGTAAGGAACCATGTTTA
>JAOXYD010000136.1:15615807-15631147 GCA_028565735.1 Pinacopodium congolense
ATAAACTATTATTTAAATGTCTTATACAATATTTATTGATAAATATAATAAATATTCGTCGTATGTAACAAAAATAAATAAGTAAATATTTTGCAAATTTTGTTTATAAAATAATATTTGTTATTTTAATTAATAAAAATATTTTATAAAATTTAATATTTGGTATTAAAAATAGTCCATAAATAAGAGTTTTGAAATTTTAAAAATAGTTTTACAGGAATATAAACTATATTTATAAAATAATTTATCAAATTATAAAATTTATTTTTAAAAATAAAAGTTCAAATTACTAATTGAATATAAAAAATTAAAATAAATTATATAAGCAATTTATATTAATTCAAATTCTTATTAATAACTAATGTTATATACTTAAATAATATATTTAATTACTATTAAATCAGATTATGAAAAAAATATAAATATAAAACTTACAACAATTTTTATAATTTTCAAAAGTCATGAAAATTTTAATAAAAGTTCTTTTTTTGGTTGGAAAATGGAAATGAAAATTTTTAAGTTTTATCCATACCTCCATACTCCATCGCCCTGTAAGGTAAAAAGAAATAATTATAGATGCGTTTGTCAAATATTATGGGACGGTGGGAAGGGTAAAGACTAAAGAGTAACGACTAGGGATGGACAGCACATAAGTTCGCCGACTACCAACTTCATCACCCAATCGGGATACTGAAGAAAGGAAGTTGGGCACACACTCTGTATTACTTGCATGATTGGCACCTAGAAGATCGTTTGACGGGCCAGATTCATTTATAAAATTCTATTTAAAATAGTCTTCTTTTTTCATTAATTATTGTAAAATAAAAATGTTGTCGAGGAGAAGAAGCCAGGAGCAGGTTGACAAGCGTTCTTTTTGTTGAGAGACATGAAAGATGATTGATTGGGCGGGAGGTGGAATTATTTAACTTGATAAGAAATACTTGAGTGACAGCGCCATTGGCAGTTTTCTCCTAGGGGAAACGGCTCCCACATGGGTCGACCGTGTGAGTGGATCCTGATCGGAAGGCGAGCGACGTGTCTGTCATGAGATGGAATCAGAAAGTTACTTGTAACTGTAGCACCATGTGGTGAAGTAAGGACTGTTGAGATGATGGGATGGGCATTGACTTTTTTTTTTTTAATTTTTCAAAAAAGAGCATGACAAGATAGAGAAGAGCTTTTGTATATAAAACCACTCGTAATTTTATTTGCCTTTGCCTCATTCGTTTTATAAATTAGTGTTTCTAACTAAAGCCTGTCTCCGTCTCTTGCATTGTCTTCTGCGCTTCCTCGTTTCGTTCTTTGCTTTGTAGCAGTTTTCTCAAAACTCATTAATCATCCTTTCTGCTTTCATGCCTTCTACCTTTCCTTGCTTTTTTTAGTTTATTGTTTATCGGTAATCTGGATCGTTTGGATTATAATACCCTGTAACAATACCCCTACAAAAACCTTCTCATTATGTAAATTTTTGTACGGCGATCACAAAATCCCACTCACCCACAACAAAAAAAAAAAAAATCATGCTAGCTACTTCTGAGTGTCGCTGTATTTCTACCTTCTAGTGTGCAATCGGGATAGCTTCCACCTTCCCATTCCTTAGTGGCAGTTCTATAAAAACCTAGAAAGCATGTAACTTGTTTCCATTATCTCCATATCAGCTTCTTTCTTCCAAAAGCCCAAAAAAAAAGAAAAAACATTTGTATTACATCGTTATGTTTGCACTGAAATAGTAATCATATAAACTTGGTATCATCCATCCTGGGGAAGATCAAGATCCTCCTGTAGTTATAACATCATAAAAACCCTGAGATCATGTAATTACTTGTCATTCCTAGCTACCATCCAATATCTTAAAAACCGAAAAAAAAAAAGAGGTCTTTAGTAGTATTCAAATATCATTTATCAAACCCAAAAAGAAAAAAAAAAGTGTGGAAAAGGAGAGATGCCGGAACAAGTTGATCCGGAGACTCCGACGGCGTCGGCGCCGGCGACTCCAGGGACGCCGGGAGGGCCTTTGTTCACGTCAATGAGAGTGGACTCGCTGTCGTATGATCGAAAGTCAATGCCAAGATGCAAGTGCTTGCCTGTGAATGCTCCAACCTGGGGTCAACCCCACACGTGTTTCACCGAGTTCCCAGCTCCCGATGTTTCTCTCACCCGCAAGGTCCGGCTCCTCGTTACTCCTCTTTATTATCCTTAGTATACATAAATGCTTTAATTATCCATTATATTCAATTTATTAAGAAAAAGACTAGATTAGTCTCGCATCTCTTATAAATAGCGGTAACATCGCATGAAATTTTCATCCTTTTAAAATTTTTAGATTAAAAAACATAGCTCTTTGCTATCAACTCACAAGCTAATTTTCCCTTTAACCCTATGATTATTAACTTTTTAATGCAAATATGGTCCTCCGACTTGGTCTATTTTGGCGGTAGACTGAACTAGGTAAAAGATGTTGAGAGTGTAGTGCCTATGCGATATTTATATTTATCGGATGATTTTAAAACTTTATATTTGGTCTTATTGACACCGTCGAGAGTTTTGATCTATATAATTTCTTGAATTTATACCACACATTACTTCGATGCTAGCATGACATATCGTCATTAATTAAAATATATGAACTCAATTTTTGGCCATAAAATTATAATTCATTACTCGAAAGAGTTGAGTCGGGGTCAAACATTATCCATTGGTTTATATTTTCTTGTTTTTTGTTTTTGTTATTTTTGGTACACATTTAAAAGTGCATTCTCCGTTAGTTGGAAAAGTGGGTGAATGAGAACAACAAAGCGATTAAAAAAAAACGGTTAAAAGGATGATTGTCAATCAAATAAAAAAAAAAGAAGTTTAAAAATAGGCAATAATACAGAAAGTTTAAGATACAAACGATGTGACATATTGTTTGCAATTCTTAAGATAATGAAATTATACAACCATGATCCCACCTAATCAATTAAATATTGTTAAGCTCTTGAATACAAAAAGATTGACTGGGTCCAATTGAAATATATAAATATATAGAAAGACCAAATAAAGTTCCTTTTTTTACAAGTGAAACCCCCGCATGGTTATGCTTGATGACGTGAATTCGTTGGATTATTTAGTTATGTTTAGTTGAGTTGTTGTGGTTTTTAGTTATAATTTTTATATTTAAAAATTAATTTGATGTATTTTTATTTTTGTAGTATTTTTTTTTAAATTTTAAAGATATTATTTTTTTAATTTTTGTGATTAAAAAAATAAAAATTCAATTAAACAACGCTCGGGTGCAATGTTTCAGAACTAATAAACGCCTTATATACAACCAGCCACCTGCTTTCTCTTCGTTTTTTCCTACGCAAATTGTCGAGGGCCATACAATTTGCGTTCGAATAGAAACCTTAAAAGTAGAATGATCTCACTCATGATTTAGGAAACGAAAGAGGATTTTCATTACTCTTGACTGAATTAGATTCACTTTTCTCGCTGGTATCACATCCATGGAATTAATATATGACGGCAAAGTCCTCAATTTTGTGTACAAATAACGGAGTATAGCTGAAATTTGGAAAAGAAATATGAAATTCTATCTTAATTAATTGGAAGGTCGTCTATTCTCTTCTTATCATTTGGGATTGAACTGCTGGTCTTGATGAAATGTTTTCTCAGGTCTAACTAAAGACATATTTGTTTTCTAATTGTGGTTTCCTTGAAATCACCAAAAACCAAAAATTTATCATCCTCCAGCAAACCAAACCCATTTGAACAATCCAAATTTGTTGAGGGTTTGGATTGCTGATCATGCAGCTGGGAGCAGAATTCGTGGGGACCTTCATATTGATATTCGCAGCAACAGCAGGTCCCATCGTGAACCAGAAATACGGAGGAGCAGAGAGTCTAATTGGGAATGCAGCATGCGCAGGACTGGCAGTGATGATCATAATATTGTCAACTGGCCACATCTCTGGAGCTCACCTCAACCCTTCTCTGACCATTGCCTTCGCAACCCTTCGTCACTTCCCATGGGTTCATGTCCCTGCCTACGTAGCGGCACAAGTGTCGGCCTCCATATGCGCCTCGTTCGCATTAAAGGGAGTGTTCCATCCCTTCTTGTCCGGCGGTGTTACCACCCCATCTGTTAGCTCTGGTCAAGCCTTTGCTCTCGAGTTCCTTATCACTTTCAATCTCTTGTTTGTTGTTACTGCTGTTGCCACTGACACGCGCGCTGTAAGTATCGATTAATTATGTATTTGTTCAAAATACTCTCTGAAGAACATAATGCGCATGCTCAATTTCTCTAATGGCTTCAGGTTGGAGAGTTGGCAGGAATAGCCGTTGGTGCTACTGTTATGCTCAACATTCTTGTCGCAGGGTAAGCCTACTCCTCTTTAAATTGCAATCAGCAATTGCTGATGCAGTTTTGATTGTTTTGGTGATCTTTGATATCCATAATCATACCCGTGCCAGTTACAATTGTCACCGCAATTTCAAACTTTGCTTTAACTCCATTTTGCGTATGTTGACTTATCACAAGCTCCAAGAGGCTTATGAGGTCCCACTACAACTAGAATAATTTAATCAATCACACGGAATTTCGTTTATAGGCCTTCGAGTGGTGGTTCAATGAATCCAGTGAGGACTCTAGGACCTGCAGTGGCTGCGGGAAATTATAAGTCATTGTGGATTTACCTGATAGCGCCGACGCTTGGAGCCATTGCAGGTGCCGGAACATACACGGCGGTGAAACTCGGAGAGGACGAGGCTGATCCACCACGTCAAGTCCGTAGCTTCCGCCGCTAGACTGGTGCAGTGTTGCTCATGCAATTACTGTATGAAAGAATATCATCTGCTGCTTATGTATTATATAGATGCTGTGGGACACTACACGGCATGTTGTGAGAAATAAATAAAAAGGCGATGTGACGATAGCTCCACGCCCTACAGTGTGGTTTTGAATAAAGTGTTTAGGATGCTGCACTTGGAGCGGTGCGCTTTAAACTTCCGGTCATCATCCTTTTGGACTACGTGCTTGTGGTCTTCGTGTATGGCTTCCTTATCGTGAGGAGCATTATTCAGTTTGCCTTTTGTTTTTGTGATGTATTATTACACCAAAACCTGTCTTCATGTGGATTTACGAAAACTAATAATACTATCGTGCGTGCCTTCAATTATGAGTGACGTCTGCTGGGAATTCAATGTTGACAAATCTCACAACCAAAACCTATAATACCCAAATAAAACATTATATATGTATATGCTGGACTTTGGATGTGAAAAATGCCGGACTTGAGTAATTAATAAAAGTATATATATATAACTAATTAAATTCTATAACAGTATAAATATATTTACACATTTAATATATTATACATTTTTTTAGTCCTAATATACTAAGAGAGGATGGAAGCGATGAATGTTTAACAAACTTTTTAAAACTTATGTTCTATATGATTTTGTGATATATGTGATCTCTAATTATAATTCAATATATAATGAACACAATGATGTCAATTTAAAATAATAATTCAAATTCAAGCAATTTAAGAACAATCATAATAATAAGTAAAGGAAAAAGTAAAGGAAAAAAATGATACACAATGGACTTTTATATTGAGTTGACAGGCTAATCTCTCGTCTACATCTACTTTTCAAGATCACACTTAAAAAATTCATTATCAAACAATTTTCTTTAAAGTAAAGAGAAGTCTATACAACTTTTTTCAAGAGTGAAGAGACATCTAATAATCTTACTTCAATTGGTTAAAAATAACCCTTAATAAATCTTACTTTCAAGAGAGTGAAAAGTGATCTTTTCATGATGATCTCAATCTTAATAACTAACTCCAATACATAAGCCTCCCAACTAAAGTCAAGATCAAAAGTAAAAACACAATCACTTTATCTTATTTAATTAAAATAATACGTAAGGGTCTAATGAATCAACATATGGAAGTTTGAGAACTTAATACTTTCAAATTCATCTATCTCCAAAAATCATTAAAAGATAACCCAAAACTCATTTAACTCATCATAATCCATAAAGATTATTCTATAATATTTAAAACATCTATTTATAAGCTTTCTAAATTTAAAAATTCATTAGAGACTTAAATTAGTCCTTACAAACAATAAAAAAGCCATTACACTCCAAAACTGGACCTTACAATGTATGTCATAGCCCATAATGACTCACCACAATGAGTTATTATTCACTGCTATTATGATTCTATACAAATATTAGACTACAATGACACCGTTCATACTACTGTTATAAACTGCCATTTAGCTACTAGAAAGACAATGCAATTATAATGATATCGATGAGCCTAATAATATACAATGCCGTTGTGCCTATGTGAAACTCTTTTAAAATTTGATTAAAATACTTTGAAACACTGTAAATTTAACTTGACCAAGTTTTAAAAAGTTTCCCAAAGTAATTTTTGTGATCAAGATTTTTCATTTGAAATAAAAAATTTAAGATATCTTGATCCATGCAATTTTAAACATATTTTGAAACTTTTCAATTAAAAATCGATTCTAAACAATTATCAAACCATTTTTTTTACTTTAAAATGAATTTTCACAAGTTTCAAATTATCTCTAAAGTAATTTTAAACACTTAGACATTTCAATTAATCTCAAACGCAAAATATGTCTTGGTTTATGGAAATTTAAATATTTTTGAAATCTTTCCAAAACTTAAAAACTTTTTCAAGGTTTTCCTAAACTTCTCAAAAATATTATTATTATCAAATTTTGACTTAACCACATTCAAACATATTCAACCAAACTTAAAAACTTGCCTAAAAATATTTTGACACATCAAGATATTTAAATTTTATAAAATTACTTTTTTCATGAAGGTTGACTTCAACATGCTAAAAAATTTCTTTAAAAAATTTCTTTAACATATTAAGAGGTCTTTTTAGAAACTTCTTCACTTTCCCCTTCTACTGCCCTTCTTGGTTTAATCACTTTGTCATTTTTTGTCCAAAATTGCCACAGTCTCGAATTTTCCTGTAGAAAAATAATGCTTAAGTCTAGGATAAAATGGTGCTATTTAAATATTAACATTTTGTGTAAAACAAAAATAACCCTTCAAGTTAAATGGTGTCATTGTTTATGAACATTTTGTTTCTATTTTCTTTTGCCAAAATTTTCTCCATTTGACACATGTTTTCCTCAAACCTTACGTACCTGAAACTTAACCTAAACAATTAATTTTACTTCAACTCTTCAATCTTCCTCAAAAAACAAAAGACATAATCAAAATCATGAATTTAAGAACTTTGAATCATTAAATTGTAGGGAAATATTTCAAATTATGAAAACATTATGCACCTAGTCAAAGATTTTTGGTATTTGATGAAGAAGACCTGAATTAGACAAATTATTATACCATAATAATGTGTTCTTACCATTGCCTTTCCTGTATCTAAGTGTAGAGATTAGGTTATTTCTTAGTCTCAGCATCTGTTGCATTGTCCAAGATGTGTCTAATTTTTACTGTATTTCAAAAAAACTTTTATCCTTAAGATAATAAGTGTGAATCTATCTCACTTAAAAGGATTTTTTTTAATTTGTGTAGAATCTTCATATTCTCTTTTAAACAATTCATTAATATCTTTTGTAGTTAAATATTTGGATTGGATTAGGATGGTTCTTGTCGAGTAAAGTATTGTTCTTAATGGTACCTACCTGAGGATAACTGGTATTAACATCTTATTTGAACAAGGATAGGATGTTATATGGAATTTATTTTATTAAGGTGAAAAACATTCAACTATGATAATATCACAACATTAATTATGAAGGATACATAAGGGATGAAAAACAAGTTTTAATGAAAATTAAATAAAAATAAAAAAGAGATTATAAAAGATGAATAATGATTTGAATCTTCTTCACAAATTGACTATTCAAGACAGTTTCAAGAATTTGCAATTCACAATCTTCTTTTATTCAATTAATGAAAAGAACGTTACAACTTTTATTTAAAAAATATTTTCACTTGATTTAAATAATTTTAATTTTAGAAAACGTAACTCCTTTCACAAGAGAAAAATATAAGTCAACCAAAACTTAATTCTTTTTACCACTTAAATAAGGAAGAAGGGGGATGGTGGGGTTCAAAGACTCAATTATTTGTGCGGCAATTATTGAACTTAAGGGATAAATAAAGGAATTCTTTCAAATGCAGGATAGGGGATGGTTAGGAAACTTCTTTATGGTTTAACAATTGGTCAAATGTAGGCCCCTTATACCAATTTCTTGGAAGTTAAAGCTTAAGGCACTAGTTTCATCAACGACTAAGATTAAAGAGATTATTTCTAGTGATAAGTGGTTTTATAACTTCAAAGGTTCTTTCATGCTTAGCAACATGTTACCAAACTACAACCATTATTAATCAACCATGGGGGAACCTGTTCAGGTCCCTTTCTTCTAAGGTAACTTGGTTTAAGCTTGTTTGGCATAGGTTTAAGATCCCCAAACCTTCATTTTTTCTTTGTTTGGCTATAAAAATAGACTTGGAACCTTAGATAAAATCAAAAGAGTTTAGCTTAGCAATTGCACTTGGGACTTATGCAATAGTGAAGCAAAAAAAATGGATCACTTTGTTCCCCTAATTTATTTACTCTGCTCTACTATAGAATGCCATTCAACATCTTTGTAACGTTTCTTGTGCCACAACATAGGCTGGAACAACATTGTTTAAACCCTATAACTTCAAGCCAATATCCTATTGAAACAAGACCTATAAACTTATTTCTAAACTCTTGATAAATAGTATCCAAACAATTCTTCCCTTCATCATATGTCAAAATCAAACAACTTTCATAAAAGGAAGAAGGATAGAGGACAATATCCTATTAACTTAAGAAATCTTAAAGAAATACCACATGAATGAAAGACAAAATATGTGCATCTTTAAAATAGGCCTTAGGAAAGATTATGACTCTCTTCAATAGGATTTTATTGTCCAGTTCTTAACTATGATTGGCTTTCTTTGTATTTTTATAAATAGAATAAAGGAGTGCATTACCACTCCCTCTTCCTCTATTCTTATCAATGGTGTTCTTTAAAACAATTTTAAAGGAAAATCAGAGTTAAGATAGGAAGACCTATTGCCCCCTTATATGTTAATTATATGTATGTAGGTTCTTTCTCATATTATAATCCCTCTTTAATGATTGTGGGTTAGTCTGATACTAAAAAGTTCAAATATATCAATCATTTCACATTTATTAACAATTAATTCAAGATCAACTTTTATGATAAGTGTATCAGTCAACAAGTAATATAGTGGATTCAATCCTTTGTCCCCTTATCTTTTTATTATACGTATGAAGGTTCTTTCTCATATTCTAAATGCTTACATTATGAACAATCCATCCTTTAAATGTTGTGGGTTATTTTGATACCAAAAAGTTAAAATAAATCAATCATTCCACATTTATTCATAATTAATTTAAGACCAACTTTTACGATAAGTGAACGAGTCAACAAGTAATATAGTGGATTCAAAATGAGCCAGTATGTCAATCTCACTAGGAAAAAATAGTAAATACTAGGTCACTTTGACTACAATTATTTAGAAAACTCAATTTTTTCATTTATGAAGATTAAAACAACTAAATTAACCTAAAAAGGTTCCAATCAATGTGAAGGAGTTCAATATTCCTTTTTACCAAATTGAGATAAATAGCTAAGGCTCATATTTTCAATGATTTAATTGATTTTCTAAATTTTGTGATGACTAATCTAAAGTATCTTCATGAAATCAAGATATAGTTGTGGTTAAGTTAGTGCTTTATCTCTTTTGGTCATATCTTGTAGTTTGGTTCACCTATAGATTTAGGTAATAGGCATAAAGACTAAGAGGTTTAGTCCTAAATTCTCTTATTTCGAGATTACTACTCTCATGATTAACTAGAGTTTGGTGGTTCACTGATTGCAACTATGTTGTTTATGGATCTTTCCTATAACTAAGGTATATCTAATGTCTTTCCCTTAAGTGATCAGTTTAAGGCAAAGGATAAGAACTTAAATAAATAAAGACCAGTTCATAAATCATGTATAATATATAAATTAAATCATTTACTAGCCTTGCTATAACTAAAAATTTAATTAAGAGTGCATTCCAACTTTGAATTTCATGTATCAACCTCTAGAATTGCCAAATAAAGCTTGAATCTCTAAATACAAAAGATTGAAATGAAAAAACTTTAAGAAAACTACCTAAAACTAAGATGATTTGAAAAATTAACAAAAGAAACATGTTTCACTGCTAACTTCTAATGTTCTGGAGCTCTGAAGATGCCCATATTTATAAGAGAAGGTTGCAGCAAGTTAGAGCCTAGTGTTGGCTGCAATTATTAAATATCCAGTTGGAAAAGATGACTACAATGATGATCGATATAGAATATCAACGATGGTATTAAATACTACCATTTAACTCATGAAGTCATCTACTTTAATGTATATTTGAGGAGGAAGGATAATGTGGTCCATGCAAACAATCCTTGTACTCATGTAAACTGGTACATTTTTCATTCTTTTAACTCAATTATTTCTTCTTTCACATTAACCAACAAATTAAATATTTCTAAATAAAAATTAAACATTTAAGCATTAAAATAGGGGTAAATATACAATAAATACCATTTTTAAAATACTATTAATTTTACCCCTAACATTAAATTCCATTGTAAATGTTCAAAACTCCACCTTTTACACCTCCTTTTTACTGATGACTTTCACCTTTTCTGTGAGTTTGATATCTAATCTATTAAAAAAACTTTTGAAGGCTTAAACTTGTTCTTAACCTTCTCTAGACTCTTTATAAACCACTTCAAGTGGCAAGTTTCTATTTCAAACTCTAATAAGGACCTAGCTTATGTCTTACATCTCGCTATGAGATGTTTGCAATCCTTACTAAAGAGCTTTGTAGAAAAGAGAGGCGATAGATTATAGCTAGTCATTTTGATTCTCTCCAGCTTCCATATCTATTGGTCCTTCCATTATCTTATGCCTTTGTTACTATCAAGGAAATAGAGAAGAAAAAAAACTAAAAAATTCTTTTAGCTGGGTACATAAAATAACCAAAAAATGAAGAGGTTTAGGAATTAAGCATATGAGAAACTTGGAATATAGTGCTACTTAAGAAAAGGATATGGATCCTTTTTAAGGATGAAGAGCCTCTTTGGGTGAAATGGATACATAATTTTCTAATTAAAATAAGTGTTTCTGAAGCTTATCTAAAAAAAATGGTGACATTTAGAGCTAAAGGGAAATTTTGCAAGCACAAGATAGTTTTAAAGCTCATTTAGGGATTAAAATTAGGGATGGATGGTCTACCCTCCTATGGCTTGATCCCTGGAACCCCCTAGGCATCCTCACTAACATTGTCTCTCCTTAGTAAATTTACAATTCTAAACTCTCCCTAAACTTCAAAGTCTCTACTATTATCAATAGTAATGAATGGAGATGGCCAACTTCTAATAATAAAGTCCTTAAATCTGCTTTCCTAATTTTCCCTTCCTTTCAAACTTAGCCCCTTTAAAGAAGAAAGATTGAAATAGATCCCTCACTCTTCAACAAGCATTACAAATCATTTTGTTTACGAATGTTTAAAGCCCTCTACAAATAGTCTTCATTAGATAGCTTTAGGTTAGTACCAGAAAGCCTTATGAAGACATTGTCTTATTTTATGGCTAGTAATCCTTAACAAACTCTCCATTAAATACACACTTAGTTACCTCTATGTTCTAAATTATTGATCCTTATGCTTGACTAACCAAGAAACCATTGACCACCTCTTCTTTAATTGTTATTATTAAAAAATAATACAGGATTCCACCCTTTAAAATCTCCAACTCCCCTTTCCTCTTGCTAGCATCTCCTTGGCTTTTTTGATCTAGTGGTGTTTAGCCAATATTCATTCATAATGGCTTAACCCTATTCTCCTAAAACTTGCATTATAAACTTATGTTTACACCATCTAGTAAGAAAGAAACTTCAGGATGTTCAATGATTTTCCTAATATCACCCAGATGTTAGTCTCAAAGGTAGTTAAGTCGATTAGAGAGATCATTTAAACCCTCATAAATAAGTGCCCTAATTTTTTTTAAATATTATTTGTGTTTAGTAACCCTTTTTATAAGTAATAGATTCTTTTTAGTTACAAGGAAAGTAGTAGACAATATGTAGATCCCAGCAAGGAACCCTCTTAGATTCTCTAAAGAGAACTAGGAAGAATCCAAGAAGAAGCAAGGCTTTGAACTATACTAGAATAGATGGTAGAGGACAACTTCAAAATTGCTCCCCTGTCCATTCTCCCTTAAGCTAATTACAAATGAGACCTTTATGTAAGCTAAAAACTCCCACCTTGTAACACTAGGCGAACTCATCACTACTTATGAAAGGATCAATTGCCCAAGGGAAGGTGCTATCAGCTGTAGCCTCTTATGAAACCTAGCTAACCTTAATAATAAGAGTAACCTCTTAGCCATTTCAACTGATTCAACTTCCAAAAACTCTATCCTAATAGACAAAATATTTTTTAAAGGCTCTAAAGATCTTATAGTCTTTACTCAGTGTAAGAAGGAGAAATATGCAAAGAAAGTAAGGGAAAGAGAAAAAAGAATAAAAGTTGTGTAAGAGAACTTAGATGATTTAGTCCAATGACCATGTGGGTTGCCCTATTTCATCCTTTAATCCTCCTATTTATGAATCTCAAGATCATTAATTCTTGGTGTACCTTTGGAACTATTGCACTATTAGTTTCTGTTTATGTCTAGGTTGGTTTTCTTGGCTAATATAAAGGTCTATATGTTAGTTATTGTAACGCTTCTTGACTATGATCAAGTTTTTCTACATTTGGTAAATTTTCTCTCTTATTTTTAGTTGTACAAAATCTTTATTTCAAAATTTTAATATTATTTTTTATAAAAATATAATGAAAGGATTAATATGTAATAAGGATCTAATAAAAAATTAAAAAATTAGCGGGTCAAGAAAATATTATCTAATAGTTTTAAGGACGAAATTAATAGAAAAAAGTTATACTAATAATGCAACCTTGATAACATATTATATAAGTTTTTAATCAATGACTCTAAAACCCACCAAAACTTTAACTAACAACATATGGCAAGGCAAAGGATAATAGATAGATGATGAAAACCAACTAGAAATGTAACCATTAAAAGTAGTTCATTTTGCGAACCATGGTAGGGTGCGAGTTAGATGTGAACTTCCTCTTACATTATGGCCTGAAAAGACAAAGTATAGCATATAAGGGAAATTTGAGTTGCTCAAAGGCATGGAGAAAAGGCAATCTCCCCAGAGTTAATAATGCTACCAAGAAAAATAAGTCAAAATATCTATTTTACCTTAAACTTTAATAAAATATTTAATTAACCCCTTATTAGTATCATGGGTATCACTTTGCCCTTAAAATTTTCATAAAAGGTTTAACTTACTTCCTAAACTTCACAAAATGATCCAATTTGACCCATAAACTTTATTAAGATTATATAAAATTATCATTAAATGTATACATGCTTCATGTTAATATCGCAATATGGGCCCCTTATTAATACTGACATGGCATTTTTTGAAAAGACTAAAAATAACGCAAAACCTTTTTAATAATTGGCAAATTTATCCCTCTATTCCTTTTACTTGTTCCTTCTTTAATCCTATAACACCATTTTCCCTTCTCTGACTGAAATCAATGCACAACATTTTGCACACCCTTTTCTTTTCCTTCTTCATTTTTTCTTGTGTTAATTATCCATGATTCACGTGACTCTCAAATTTGGTATTTAGATGGCTATATCTAATTTATTTTCCTTAAAATCCTACCATAAGTTTTGTTTAATGGGAGTTCATATAGTATTCTTGTATTTAAGTTATTAATTTTGTTTGGGTTAGCTTTAAAATCACAATTTTCACTACTTACAATAATGATGATGCCTAGGAAAAATTTATCACGATCCACAATCATAAGGAGGCATATAAAACACTTGTTTTCCAGAACTAATATCATGAGTTCTATACAAAGATACTTCTAGCTCACTGGGAGAGGATGTGTCTAACCTCCTCCTCTACTAGGGTTCAAATCTTGGTAGAGTCACAACTGTTTAATTTCTCCAAAAAAAAAAAAAAGGCAACGCTTTAATGGTTATCTGATCAAGACCTTAATATTAATATAAGTAATATGAAGATGACGAAGAATTGATGAATAATCTAGGCTTACTATAGAGATAGATCTAGCAAGCATAAAGGACAAGAAGGAAGACAAAGAGAACAACATTAATGAGGATGACCAGGAAGAACAAAGAACATCCCCTAGTTACAAAGTTGATGTCTTTGAGCTCCAATGCTGCTATAGTTTTAGATCTTGAGAACCCACTAGGTAGGTGGTGGACTAGCAGTAATTGGCAATGTTCGTTATGGCTTAGGCGATGGTTATCAGCATAGTGGTAGCCTTTGGGTCTTTGGGTTTAAAAATATGTCTATTTAATTTTTTTTAGTTATTTAAAATTTTCAAAAGTTACACAACAGTATTAATAAAAAGTCTAGATTACCATGCTAGTATGCCAAGTGTAAAAATCTAATGATAACTTAATGGAATCTTAATAGAACTAGGATTTAGGGAGATAAATGTATCACTTTTCAAACTTTAAGGATTAAGTTAAAATTTTACTAAAATTTTAAGGAAAAATTGATCCCCTAAATAATGATGAAAGGTAAGTTAAACCTTTTATAAAATATTAAGAGAAAAGTTGATTCCCCCCCCCCCCCCAAAAACAACAGTTAAACATAATACCATCCTAGTCAATAAATTTTTTTATATGATCTAACTATTGTTGATTTAGAATACTAACATTGAGGCATTAAAGACAATGTTATAAAAATTAACATTTTGAGCTTATCTTTATAATCATCTATATATAAATTAGAATGCATTAACATCATTGAGTAAGGGATATAGAAATCATGTTATGGCAAAAAAGATAAGATAGAGAGTTAAGTTTTAATCACCTGTGTTCATTAATATTTTTATTCAATCACATTCCCTAATTCAATCTTTAAGATACCCATGCATATGAGTGGTTCTCTACTCTTTTAGTAATTTTGATAGCCTCTTTCTTTGAAGATTTATGACATTTAATCTCATATTGCAAAAAATCTAAGAATCTTTTGGGGCACTAACATATGCAAAAATGGTTGAAAAGTCTATTGTTTGAAAGAGAGTAAAACATCAGTTTCATCCCATGGCGGTAGTACAATAGTAGAAAAATCAGTTAGGAGGCAGGAAAATAAATGGACCAGAGTCAAGCAA
>JAOXYD010000136.1:15635594-15662660 GCA_028565735.1 Pinacopodium congolense
AAAAAAAAATCCAAAATAAATTCATAAGTTAGCATTTAAATCAACAATATATCACAGAAACTATACAAAACAATATATATAGGGATCATTTTACAGATTTTAAAAAATTTAAGAATTATTTTATAATTTTAAAAAATTGATCGGTACTGATATCGATATTGACTGGTATCAGTATGGTACTATTATAAAATAAAAATCAATACTAATTTTTAAAACATTTCGAGAGAAAAATTAAAAATAGTTTAAATGATAATAATTTAAAATGAAGACAAATACTTTAAATAATTTTTAATGATAATTATTATAAATGAACCACCAAACTTTTTTAAATAGAAAAAGACCACCCCATAACCCTTCTGCAGCCACCAACTTTGGATCTTATGTGGGACTTAATATTTTTTTTGTAAATTTATAATAGATTTAGGGGTGTTTCAATTTCAAAATAAAGTTAGAGGTATAAATAGAAAGTTATATTTTAATAATATGCAATAATTTTTATTAATAAAATAAAATAAAAACAGAAAAATAAAATGAATATTATGTATAAAAATACGGAACCACCCCGAGCGGAGTCCGTAGTCGGGCTCTTATTGTAAAGGAACCACCAAACTTTTTTAAATAGAAAAAGACCTAGGACGCAATTGGAGGACTCATACCGAACTGCCTCGTCATCACGTATAAGTTTGTTGAGTAATCAACACTTTCGACATAGAAATAAGATATAATAGATAACTATGTTGAAAATTATTCTTCAAAAAAAAAAAAACTTCCATTACGATTTATTATTTCATAAATAAAAAATGCGATTCCCCTTAAAAAAATGAGTAAATGAAACAAAAAGCAATTAAAATAGAAGGTTAATGGAGAAAATCTCATATATGGAAACTATTAGTATTTTGTAAAACTACTTGTCTATATTATACTGGAGTAAACAATACAAAATTTTTACGTGATTTTATTTTAAAATTTTTAATATAAACTATTATATAATTTACTCTCATATATTTAATAGTGTTTATATACAGTTAGATTTTTATTTAAATTTTGATATCATATAATTTTTTAATAATAAAATAAAATTTTAAAATAAATAAAATCATCCGAGAGATTTAATAAGATGCCTTCGTATGTAAGTAATTTTCGACTACAACTCAAGAGTTTCGTAAACAGGTACGCGGTTACAGTTTGTTTGTCAAAGCTTACGCGGTTCAGAGGTTTGGTCCTACATTATTGACTAAAGGTGCAATTTCTCATGGCATGCTTTGAAGTATAGTGCGAAATTCACTGCACCTTTATCTTCCATTTCCTTTTCCTGGGTAAGGTCTTCGTCAATAACCTGCAGAGCAAGAAATGTGCTTTGTATAGTTGTTTCTCCAGAAACAGAAAGGCAAAAAATTGAGATAAGAGCAGCTCTTTTGCATTCTGAAAAACAAACCCAAAGGGCCATTACCGTTGGCTGTTGGTTTGAAGTTGGGACTGATAACGAGTTCTTCTGCTGCAAGCAATACCATGGCCTCGCTTTGGCCATCAGCTGCTGCTGGAGCTGGTTTGGAGGTACTTTTTTCAGGGGTTCTGGGACTTGTTATCCAGTTGGTGAAGGAGAACGTCGCGTTTGGATCTACCTTCAGCCTCATCGAAACCACACTAAGGACTTTAGAGCCACTGCTAAAGCAAATAGAAGAATGCAACTTGCCGTCTGAACGTCGTGAAGAAACGACGGGGCTAAGAGAACTGTTCACAGAAGGCGAGGCTTTACTTATTAAATGTTCAAAGATCAAAAAGTGTTATTGTGTACTAAGGCCCTTTTACAATCGGAAGCTACTCAACTTTGACAAGGCTCTTAGTAGGTACATTAATTATTATATGCAACTGCAGCAATCTGTGGATTTGAACCATATTAGACTTCAAGTGGAACAGACAAATCTTCGTAGACAGAACCCAGTTGCGAATAGCAGAATTTCCTCGGTGGATGTTTGCTCCCCTTGTGGACTGAAGGTGGATCCTGTTGGATTAGAGAAACCACTGGCAGATTTGAAAAACAAGCTGCTTAAGGAGGAGGAACGTTTCATCGTGTTATCTGCTCCTGGAGGATGTGGAAAAACAACATTGGCCATAGCGATTTGTCAAGAAACTGATGTTAAAGGTATAATTTGACAACTCATTCTGTTTACTCGTTTGTCTTTGTTTCTCATTTTGGCTACTCAAATGAATTGTATGCTTGCAACAAAAAGAGACAACTCTTTTGCTTCCATAGTGCTAGTACTACTCTTTATGTCTATTAATTCAGATAGGTTTTGGAGTTGGTCCTGTCTTGCTGTTCAGGGTAGTTGCAAATGTAACAATTGTCTCCAATTCCTTGAGTTCTGTTATTTGTTCTAGTCACTAAATCTTTCTGCAGGATTAGCTGCTTTTTTGTATCATTAATGAAGGGCTGTTTTGTGGTCAATTAATTGGTTCTCTTTAGTTCTAAGGATTTCATAGTTTCGGATACTGGTATGTAAGAATTTTCTATACGTGCCTCGTACTGAGCTTGGAAAGAAATTTCTGTGATGTCAGCCTTATGTGGTTTTGCGAACTTGCAGACAAATTCAAGGATAACATCTTCTTTATTACCGTCCCAAAACCACGAAACCTACGGGTCATTGCCCAGAGACTCTTTCAAAATAATGGCACAGAGCTACCTGAGTTTGATAGAACAGAGGAGGTAGCTGACCATTTGGAACAATTATTCAGGAAGATAACATCAGAATTGGGTCCTATACTGCTGATACTTGATGATATTTGGTCTGGTTCCGAATCCATTCTTCAGAACATTAAGTTTCCAATTCCAGATTACAGGGTTTTGGTTACATCAAGATTTGAATTTCCAGCATTTGGCTGCTCATATAAACTGCAGCCATTAAGTGATGAAGATGCCATCACTCTTTTTCTTCAGTCAGCAGCCCTGCCCAAAAGGAACCCTTGCATTCTAGAGGAAGATATGAACAAGGTACTTTTTCCTGAAAGTTAGAAAAAGTCCAATTTGATATATTGTGTTTCAAATCAACTTATGTGATCATGGTGTTGGAATGCAGATAGTAAAAAGCTGTAAGGGATTTCCACTGGCCATTTCAGTTGTTGGCAGTTCACTACGTGGGCGATCAGTTGCAGAATGGAGAAAGAAAGCAAATGAATGGTCTACTACTGCCGCTATCGTCTCCAATTTCGAGCCGCTTAATTGTCTTCAAAGCAGTGAGGATGCTTTAAATGACAACATTGAAGCCAGGGCGTTATGAACCCAAGTCTGAAATCTAGTTATGAGTCTGTGACTCACTATAGGATCAAAAGACGAAGACCTTTACTTGTTAGAGTGTCTACCCTTTCAACTTGTACTGAATTGAAATTAATGGCTCGTTAAAGAGAACCCTACAATCTTTGAACTTTAGGAGTTTACAAACTTGAATAAAAAAAACTCTAACTTGTCTTATTCTATATGAAAATAACTTTTATTTATTATAAGTGAAGGTAGGCTAGTCCTTAACCCTTAACTCTACTTGACATATATAGACACTCTTAAACAACCAAAATAAAACATTCTAGAATTGATATCCAAATAAGAATATAATGAAAACAAATTTAGACTTTTTCTTCCCCTGCGTAAATCTTTTGTAAACCAACATTAATTTTTTAGATTTAGGCACTCTACTTTCGACATCCATAATATTATCCATATCATCACTCTTTCCCTAAAAAATGCACTTGTCTTTCAGGTGCTAATGAAGGAAATTGTTGTAGCAGGGAATCCACATCTTCCCATGAGGCTTTACCTAGAGAAAGGCTATCCCAATGAACGAGAACCTGTTTCATTGTGCCCTTAATACAAGAATTTAAAATGGCTTGTGGAAAGTATAGTGTTGCGTCTAGATTCATAATAGGTAAAGATGAGTACACTTGGTCTTGATTACTGATCAATTCTTCAAACAAGACACATGAAAAACTAGATTCATTTTCACAATTGAGGTTAACTCCAATTTATAAGCAACAAAAATTTTCTCTACGAAAAGGGTCATAAAATTTTAGAGCAAGCTTGCAATTCCTCTGAGCAAGTAAGGAAAGAAAGCAGTGAGGATTTAATTTCAACAAAACAAAATCACTTACCTCAAAGGACACATCTCGATGATGGGAATCATACGAAGCCATCATGGTTTGTTGGGCCTAGAGTAGTCTTGCAAGTAATTCTTCCTAAACAACATTTTGAGCATGTAATTCATAATCTATGATCTCCAATTAGCTGAACTTGCACAATAAGACATAAGGCTAGGTGGAGCAAAGAAGAGTTAAAACTTTTGTTATAACAATATTCTTCCCAAGCAAGCCAATTAACCTATAGTTTGTCACTCATAAACCATCTCAAATACATCTCAATGGTATGATTAATTATCTCAGTTTAGCCATCTGACTGAGGATAATAAGTTGAGTTATAGGATGGTTTGGTGCCACTCAAACGAAACAATTTTGACCAAAAGGAATTAGTAAAAACCATATCTCAATCACTAACAATAATCTCAGACAACCCATGCAGCTTGAAAATGTTATAAAAAAAAATCTAGCCATATTAACAATAGTGTAAGGGTGTAATAAAGGCATAAAATGAGCATCTTTAGAAAGCTGATCAATGATCACTAAAAGAATATTTTTACCATGAGAGGTTGGAAGGCCTTAATAAAATCCATAGAGATATCTAACCAAATTTGTTGTGGAATGGAGAGAGGATTAAAGAGACCTATTAGATACAGATGCTCATCTTTTTGGAGTTGGCAAACTAAACAAGCATAAACAAATTATTGAATATCATGTTTCATGCCTCTCCAATAGAAATTAAAGATAAGGTGATGGAGTGTCTTTTGCTATCCCTCATGATGTTGGCTATGGATAACAGCTAACAAGCCTTGAATCAAGGGAGAATCTTTAGAAAAATACACTCAATCTTTAAACATAATCAACCATCATACAATTTTCACTTGTCATCTATTGTCCCTGCTTGAATTTGAGCTAACAACTACTTTAATTCCTCAAATTGCAAGATCTCCTTTCGAATATCTTCAAAAATACCTAATTATGGTAATGAAATGGCATCAAGAAAAACTTGATCTTTATATTGCCTAAATAGTGCATCTGCTACCATATTTTATTTTCCAGCCCGGTATTCCATAGAGAACTGATAATCCATCACTTTATTAATCCAATGTTGTTGTGGGGAAGTAATGATACGTTGTTCAAGAAGAAACTTCAAACTATAATGGTTAGTTCTCACTATAAAAGGTTGCCCCCAAAGGTAAGGACACCAATGACGAACAACCTTGAAGAAACCAATGAGCTCTTTCTTATGCACAAATAATTTTTTATGCCTAGCAGCCTATGATTAACTTAAATAAGCTATGGGACAACCCTCTTGTTAAAGTACTGCACCGATACCACTATCTGAACCGTCACACTCCATAATAAAAGGTTGAGAAAAGTCCAGAATAGTGAGAACATGAGTACTAGCCATTGTAGCCTTGAATTTGTCAAATGCTATCGAAGAAGTTTCAGTCTAGATAAATGAATTTTTTCAAAGCACGTTAGTTAATGGAGTTGCTATAGAACCATAGTCCTTTATAAACTTGCGATAATACCTAATGATACCTAAGAAACCCCTCAATTTGTGAGCGGTGATGGGTTTGGGCTAGAGGAGCATTGCTTCTACCTTACTGGAATCCACCAATACCCCCTCTGTTGAGATAGTATGTCCCAAGTAAGAAACTGAAGTTTGGGCAATTAAGCATTTAGATTGCTTTAAGAATAGTTATTGTTCCAACAAGATAGAAAAAATGATATGCAAATAGGCTATATGCTCAGCCTAGGTCCTATTATACACAAGAATATTTTCAAAGAAACAAGGACAAATTTACACAATTAAGGACTAAATATAGTATTCATTACAAACTGAAATGTGGGTGCTCCCAGAGTCAATTAACACAAGTAGAGGCTTTCCTTTTAAGCTTCCTGAAATTTGCATAATCCGCGGTGCTCAAATACTTGTAATCACATGAATAAAAATTTGTGGTTCACTATGCACCTCATGACAAATACCTTCCTCCTCAAGGTATACGTCATTCTCCTAAATCTCCATGGTAAATAACTTTTTACATTGGTGACCAGGCACATATTACTCATTGCAATTGAAACAAAGTCTCTTTCTCCTCTTATCTTTCATCTTGGCTCAAGAACAAATGCTTAATTGTTGGCAGCTTGGTAGGATTAGGTGTGTTCGCATTTCACCCAATAAGTAGGAGGGTATTCTTATGCCCCCTCCGTACCTTTCATACAAATGAGCCAGACTTATTACACTGGTCAAATTGAATGGATTTTAAATCTCCACTTCGACTATAATATATTCTTGTAACCAACTAATGAACAGTTAATAGCTCGTCATAAACTTCCAAATAATAATATCTAACTAGACCTCACAATACAATATATGGCAAGTTAGAGTGAAACCACAAGGAGAAAAAATGTTACTGCTATTTCAAATGTTGCAAAACAAAAAAGAAAACAAAAACTCCCGAAGCAATGAAAGTAAACTAAGCTAAGAAGCAATAAATGCAATTAAGAAGACAAACATAAAGCAAAATATGAAAAGACTACTACAATATTGAAGAAGTGGCTGAAGGTATCCTTAGGATTCTAAGACAACTATCGATCCTCTAATTTAGATCAAAGGTGCTCTAACTAAGGTATTAGCCTATGGATTTGAACAACCTCTTAAGTCCTAAGTTCCTCGTGATTAGATAAATCTAACAAATTCTAAAAATGCCCCTATCTCCACTATAATCTATAATAATATCTCTAAATTTAATAGTGAGGAAGCATCATATGTCAAGGAATGACTAACTTAGGCCACCAACTCGCAAGTTTAGAAAGTGTAACCTTAAGGTATGAGACCTTAGACTAGTTAGTTAGGTTAGTTAAGTTTGCCCATAAATTGAACTAGTCTATTGCTACTTTTGATAATCGCTATAGACTATTACGTATAATAAGTTTAAGCCTAGCTTTTAGATTAGGAAGTTACCTAAACGGTGATTAGGTATAAAGATAATACCTAATTTATGCCATTTACCCAAAATTACAATCTAAACTAAGCCTAAAAGCACCAAATTAAGCAGCATCCAATCACATTCTCATAATTAATCACCCCATCATCCCTCCTATACTTTTAAGCCCTTAGGATACTAGCCACACATGTCTAAATTAAGTACAACCGATACCAAACAAATAAGATTCATACTTAATTAAAGGAAAACCAAGGCCGAAAAATATGAACTTAGTATTGAAAACCACACTTCAACACTTAATCTAAGGCAAATTCAAGCTATTTATGCCAACAATCACTTAATTCAAACTAAAAACACCTAAATCCAACACTAACATAAAAATTCAGCATACTAATTAGAAGTAAAATTTGAGATTAAGTGATTTAAAGGCTAAGAACATGCCTCATTCTCACTTATTATGCATAAACTAACCACAAGCATCAAGAATGAATGAAAATCCATATAATAGATCATCACATAAGCTAAAATTCCCTAAACACAAATATGAAATATTATGAAATAAAGTTTAAATAACCAAAACAAAATCTGGAAAAAGAAAATAAAACCATATATATATATGTAAGAATCCATATAATATCCAACATATTTAAGCTCAAATTCAACAAAAAATTCAACCTAAACATAAGGCAATATGCAATTATGAAAATGCAGCTCCCATAACATTAAACAATTGAAAACAAAGCATGAAAACCACCTTGGAACATTCAACTAGCTATTGGAAATCAAAACAAAATCAAGACTTAACCTATGTCTATAACAACTTAAGGAACCAATAAGAAAAAAAAAAGACGATGGAAAGCTTTGTGGGAAAATTATAACAGTCAGCTCTCCTTCTTCTTTTATCTAAGGAGGCTTTATATATAGTTTCTAATTAGGATAAGATGCCTCTTGAAAAAGATCATTTTGTCCTCTATTTTTTTTCACTGTCCTATATCATTCGATCGATCAATCAAAAACATCGATTGACTGAACAAAAAGCATATGTAGATCGACCAAAAAGAATTGATTGACTTATCTTCCAAATTGGTCCTAGCACCTGTAGCTTCGCCTCTTTTCTACTACAACTTTCTTCCAAAACCCCATCCTTTAATTTAGAAATTGTGTCAAGGAATTAAACTGGCCATTAAACATAATATAAAACAATTTAAGCACTTTTATCCCAAGAATATAGATAAATTCATATGATTTTACGTGTTAAAACTTAACAAAATTCATCTGTATCAACAGTTATACCTCTTGTTTCGCAGTTAAGGTACCTATGCGAGCTGACAGTTACTTAAAACAGTGTTGGTACTCTGTGACTGTCCCTTCTTGTTTGAGTTTGGCTAATTCTCCCAATTTATTACTGTGAATAGGTGGGCCAAACCTTAAGCTACATTGCTATTTAAGGTCGCTCTAGCTTAAGTTAGGTTGATTCCTTTCTGGTTTTAAAAATCATAATTAAGTTTCATCTTCAAGGTAAAAGGATGCTAACCCCACCTTGCCTTTCTCAAGTGTTTTTTAATGACAAGAAAAATGATCATGCCTATTTAACCATCATAATGGATCTCCTTGCCTCCATAACATGGAAATTCTAACTTAGAATACCTCGAGACATGAGAGCCTCCTTCCATGTGACTGGTATTATGGTTATCTGCTATTGGCTAACTTGTTTTGCCACCGCTTGAACAATTATCTGTTTGCATACTTTTTGACTCTGACTTGACTACTATAATCTATCTAAATAGGTTCTCCAATTTCTCAATGGTAGGTATTTGGTCATCAATACATCTGCATAAACCTCTCAAATTGTTGTTGTAAAATTTGAAAATCACCTATAATTGTTAGCTCTGATACCAAGTTGTTATGTCTAGGATCGAGTTATAGGTCTGTGACTTATTAAAGATCAAAAGACCGAGACCCTTGCTTGTTAGAGTGTCTAATCTTACGACATATATTGAATTGAAATTAACGGCTCGTAAGAGAGAATCTTACGATCTCTTAACTTTAGGAGTTCACAACCTTGGATCAAAATTATACTTGTCTTATTCCATATGAAAATTACATGTCTATATTAGAAGTGAGGGTAGGCTACTCTTTAATCCTTAACCCTACTTGCCATATATAGACACTCTTAAACAGCCAAAATAAAACATTTTAAAATTGATAATAATATCCAAATAAGAATATAAGGAAAGTTAATTTAGAAATTTGATTTTTCTTCCCATATTTAAATCTTTTGTAAACCAATATTGATTTATTAGATTTAGGCATTGTATTTTAGCATCTGTAACATTGCTCAAAATATAAGGAAAGCTATTTAGACCTGGGTACATTTCTTGAGGATCAAAGGGTCCCTATAAGTACAATTACTATTTTATGGGTTGGATTGCATAATTGTGATGATGATGATGATGATGATGTCATTTCATATATTCATAAACTCTTTAGGAGCAATTTAGCCGATCTCATGACCATGAGGTATGTATTCTAGCCTTTGCCCCAGTATGGAAATTCTCAGTTTGAATGACACATGACATTATGCTATTAGCTACAAATCTATGGTAAACTTTTATGATTTACCAAAAAAGAAGCAAGTGAAGATAATGGTTGTTATAATGAACATTTTGTGATGCAACATGATCTCCTTAAAGAGCTAGCTCGGCTTCAAAGTAACTCAGGATTAATTGAGCAAAGGAAAAGACTGTTTATATAAATAAGTGGAAATGATTTTCCTAAGTGATGTATAGAGCAAAAACAACCAATCGTCAATGCCAATCTCTTTTCTATTACCATAGGTATTTAATATCTAAATCTTATTCCTAACATATACATTACAAATGTGTCTTTTCCATTTTGTTTCTTGTTGGCTTTATTATATCTTCTCCCGCTAATACCAAATGTGTAAATTAAACCACTCATAGGTACCAAAAAAATATTTTAAGCCAACCAATGGACAATCAACAATAATAAACAAAAAAATCACCAAATAATGGAACACGAGATTTATGTGTAAAACCTTCTAGTATAAAGGAAAAAACCACAGGCTAAACTCTGAAATAAAATTTACTATAAAAAATCAATAAATAAAAAATATTCCCAATAAAATGGAGTTTCTTAAATGATCACACCAAAAATATTAAAGAAATAGTCCTCTAAAAACTATTCTCCAAAAGTCTTGATGATTTTAATTGGATTTTATAAGAAAAAAGAACAAATAATTTGTCTTAATCTCCTTCAATTTGTGTAAGCATCAACGAAGTCTCTCCTGTGTCTAAAAAAAAAAAGGCCACACCAACATTCAAATCTCTTTTCTTGTTTCTCGTGAGAGGAAACTATAAACTAACCCCTCACCACGATGATGGCCTCTTTAAAAAACAAAACCGTTACCATCTTTTTTTTTTAGGGTCTTTATGCGTCACTTTGAAAAAACCAAGAATCAACCACTTTTTTTTCTTTTATGAAAACATAGGCTGGATTTTAAAACCCATAAGTCTAAAAAATTTAACATAGGGAATGACATTCTTAGCAAATGATACTTTCTCATCTAACTGGTGGAGCATGGATGCAATGCAACTCAACACAATGGGAAAAAGGACTTTAAGCATCTAACTGGTGGTGCATGAATGCAATGCATCTCAACATAGTGGGAAAAAGGACTTTAAGCAACGATAACTTTGTAGCGGCTTTCAAATGTGATGTTAAAAGTTATTATAATGCAACAATTTTTGAAGTGTTGCCTTTAGTAATACAAAAAGCAATGACAATAATAATTTATTGCTATAGACTAAAAAGACAATAGAATTAAAAAAATATTGCTTTAAAATCTTAAATATGCAACAATTAGAATTTGTGCTAATTAAAATAACTTTAACCAACATTCAAAGTGTTGTTATTTTAAATTTTGTATTTAATATTTTATTTTAAAGATTAATTAAGAAATTTTAATATAAAATATTGGATATTTTCAAATTTTTAAAATTTTTTTATTTAAAGCTCTAAAAAGATTTTAGAATTTTCAAATTAAAAAAGAAATAGTTGTTATAATTAATTTAAAAAAGAAAAATTAAAAATTAATTATAAAAATTATTGTATATGTAACTCATATATATATATATACCTATAAGAGAGCAAGTAAAGGATAAAAAAATTTATAATTTTAGAGTCAAAAATAAAATAATTGCTTGAAGTAATTATAAAATAAAGAAAAAAATTGAAAACAGTTCATGGGATGCCCATGACCTATTGAAAGGCTAAAAGTGTTTAACGCTAAAGTAGCTACTACTTGAGCTACTTTACTTAACAGTAATATATATATATATATATATATGTATATATACTATTTTAGTATGTTACTAATAAAATCACATAAAAAACCCAAATAAACAAAGACTATCATCTGAAATAGAGTCCTCTACTGCGTTGAAACCTCTGTCTCCTGCCCTTCACCCTTCATTTTCAGTTCCTCTCTACTGTTGTCTTCTACTATCTCCCACTGCACTAGTTTGTCTGCTGCACTTCATCTACCTTTGTCTCCCTCGCAAAAGTTTGTTCTCTCTCCCATGCTATAATTTCATTCCCTCGCAGTTCGTTTAGGATATTCATTTGTTCACCTCAGTTTGTTCTCTCTTAATAGGTGATTTTTCGTTTTAGTAACTAGGTTTTGATTGAATTATTAATGAATTTCAATGGTGATATGCTACTAGTCTATTCTTCTCATTTTCTTCTGCTTTGTTCAATGGGTTTATTCTTCTGGTTTTGTTCTGTAAATACATTTCTATCTTGTCCTAAATGATTGTTGCTATGCAGTTGTATTATTGCACCGTTTTCTACTTAGTCTTTAACCTATGATAACTTGTATATAAAAATCTGCTTTGATTGTAATAATACACAACAAAAATCCATTCAATCTTCTTTATCTTTCTTATTTTATAACATGGTATCAGAGCTACAAAATACCAAAAACCCATATTTCTAGCACCAACTAAGAACCGCCATGCAACAAAAAAAAGTGCTACTGCTGTCATCTTCAACTGCTTTAAGGCAGCAACTAAGCTACTTATAAACCCACCATCCTCTGCATTTCTAGATATAGCAATGTTATATTCTTTAGGTTTAAAACATAAACAAACCAAGATCTAACCATATAAACATGATTTTGTGTAGAAATCAAACCTGATTTTGTATCCATTTGTCTATAAATTGCAGAATTTGTCATTGGGAGTTGTCCCAAACACTTGAAAAAACATAAAAAAAACAAATACAAAGAGGGAGAGAGTTCTGTAGATTCTATAGAACTATAGAGAGAGAGAGAGAGAGAGCGAGAGAGAGAGAGAGAGAGAGAGGAGAGAAGTCAAAGAAATCTGTGTTGTCTTTCTGCTCTTTTCTAATGCTTGGTTCTTATGATGGCTCAAGTGACTGAATAGTAAAAAATATATATTGTAAGAGCAAGAGATCTAGCACTTGTCCTTATAGATAGTCTTTTATTAGACAATTCCATCATAGTCTAATAACGTGTCCGCCTACATTGATAAGTTCACATTTTCTTTTAGACAAATATTTATCTTTTTTAGATCATTGATCCAATAAATTATTTTTACTTAATCCAATTAATGTTGTCCAAATTAAATGCTAGAACAATTCAATGGACTGTGGTCCAATAAAATTATTCCAACATCCTCCCCCTATGGACACGCATTAATTGTCTTAATCAGAATGATCAAGAAAAATGTCGTGTGGCAAACTACATGATACGACTCCATAGGTATCACGCTTCGTTTATCGATCTCAGTATTTCTACTTTAGGCTAAACCACATTTAGAGATATCCATATGGGATAAGCACTTTTATCCCACTATGTCTCAATATACTTCTGGCATCTTAAGATAACTGTATGTGTCTAGAGATATAGTTAAGGTCATATTGTAATAATGCTCAATGACCTCAAAATGTTTAAGATTGATACAAATCTTAAGACTTTGAATCTGTATATTCCTAACTAGCACTATCAAAGGACTTTTGTACACCTATATTGTCTACATGTCTTTGAAAATTAATGGGCCGTAGTCCTTTAGTTAATGGGTCTGTAAGCATATTTTCTGTTGAAATATGCTCTACTATAATGTCACATTTCTGCACCAATTCCTTTATGGTCAAATACTTGACCTCCAAATGCTTCGACCCTGTGATGTTCTTATTATTATTACTGAACAATACCACGAAAAGATTATCACAGTACAACTATATTGGTCGAGCAATTGACTATACCACTGACAATTTAGAAATTAAATTTCTTAACCACATTACCTGTGAAGCAGATCCATAGCATGCAACAAATTCTGCATATATAGTAGATGATGTCACGAGTGTCTGTTTGACAATCTTCTACGAAATTGCATCATCTGCTAGCATAAAGATGTAACTTGAAGTGGGCTTCTTGTCATCTGGACACATAGCAAAATTTGAATCTGTATATTTTATCAAATCCAAATTTTCAACCTTTCTGTATACGAGCATATAATCCTTAGTACCTTGAAAGTATCTTAAAACTCGTTTTACTACATTCCAGTGGTCCATACCTGGGTTAGATAAATACATACCCAACAAATCTACAACGAATGCAATATCCAATCTAGTACATACCTGTGCATATATCAGGCTACCTACTGCACTAGAATATGGTATATTCTTTATGACCTCCTTTTCAACTTCATTCTTTGGACATTGTGCCAAAGATAATTTCTCTTCATGAGAGATCGATGTTGTGCAAGATTTACATTTTTTCATATAAAACATTTGCAACACACGCTCTATATATGCCTTTTGTGTAAGACCCAACAAAATTTGAAATCTACCCCGGTGAATCTGAATACCTAAGACATAAGATGCTTCATTAAGATCCTTCATATCAAATTTTTTGGACAAAAGTTTCTTAACTTCATGCAACATGCCCAGATCATTTGAGGCTAGTAAGATGTCATCCACATACAACAGTAGAAAGATCATCTTACCATCTTTCATCTGATATAGCTCTATATCATAATGAGCTACAAATGCCATAATCACTCTAAAAGCATCCTTAGAGGATACTGGAGAGAAGGTGAGATTAAAATCAACTCCTTCTCTCTGAGTGAATCCTTTAGCCACCAATATGGCTTTAAACCGCTTAAATTTACCTTAAGGATCCTTCTTGGTCTTATATATCCACTTACAGCCTATGGCTTTACAATCTTGAGATAAGTCAACAAGTTCCCATACTTGATTCTGCTTTAGTGATTGCATCTCTTCTTTCATTGCATCCCACTACAAATCTGCATGAGGACCAGAAACAGCTTCTGTAAAGGTCATTGGATCTATGATCTGACAAATTTCATAATCACTCTCCCCCAGATAAACCATTTAGTCCAATGAGATAGCAGGTCTCCTTGTCCTATCAGATCTTCTTACTAGATCTTAGTCAACTAGATCTTGTGCCTCAGGAACTGTAACAGTATCATTTATAATCTGTACTAGTTCCTGGTTCTGTACTGGTATGACACTAGGTCCAGGATCCATTGATCCTATCTAAATGGACGTAGGATACAACACTATAATCGTCTAAACTCTACTTGGATCAGACCTACTGGGATGAGAACTTTCATTAACCACATCAAATTTTAGAAACATTATTGCTTGTGATTCTGTAATTCTAGGATCTCCTTCTCTACATTAGAATCTATAGCCCTTAAAGTGGTTAGGGTATCCTATAAAATAGCAATGAGTAGAACGAAAATGCTATTTACTTTCATTCGTATTATACAATCGTACTTCAACTGGATAATCCCAAACTCAGATAGGGGTCAAAGATGGTTTCCATTCCTTCCATAACTCAAACGGGGTCTTTAGTATTAATTTACTGGGGACTCTGTTCAAAATATACAAGGCTGTCTTTATGGCTTCACCTCAAAGGTATTCTAGAAGGTTAGTCTTGCTTTGCATGCTTCTCATCATATCTTTTAAGATGCGATTACGCCTTTCGGTCACACTATTTTGTTCAAGACTACCTGACATAGTAAACTGAGCAACTATACCATAATTTTCTAAATATCAGGCAAACAGACCTTTTTCTAGTCATGTAACTCCATGTCTGCCATAATATTTTCCTCCTTGGTCGGATCTGTCTATTTTGATGATTTTCCCAATTGTTTCTCAACTTCAATCCTAAACACCTTAAACTTATCAAGTGCTTCAGACTTTTCTTTAATTAAGAATGCATAACCGTAGCAGCAAAAGTCATCAATGAAAGTCACAAAATACCTGGATCCATAAATTGTGGGTGAGTAAGGGCTAGAAATATCTGTATAGATGATTTTCAATACCTCAAAATTGCGCCTAGAAGTTTTATTCTTTATTTTGATAATTTTACCTCTACCACAATTAACACGTCTTTAAATCTGAAAAATCAAAAGTTGGAAGAATGTTATCCTTCATCAATCTCTCAACTCTTTCTTTAGAGATGTGACCCAATCTCTTATGCCACAACATGTATGATTTATCCTTTATAAGAGGCCTTTTGGCAACAGTCTTTTCAGTTATGTAAGAAGTATAATAGAAATTGTCCAGAATTAAACACATTCTGTATAAACCATAAGATAAGAGAGTTGTACCAATATGTTTTGCATCATATGATAATTTAATCATAAAATCATTAATCACAAAACTGTAGCCTTCTTTATTTAAAATAGATACAAAAATCAAATTTTGTCTAAAATACAGTACATAAAATGTGTTTTGCAATAGAAACTCAAAGCCTAAATCTAAAATCAAACACTTCACTCCAACAAATTCCACAGCTACTTTTTCATTGTTACCAATCATGAGCTTTAACTCATCCTGATTTGGCTTCCTTCTTATTTTGAACCCTTGTAATATGGAAGCAATATGAGTACAAGCTCCACTATCTAGCCACCAAGAACCAGATGTAGCTAAAGCAACACCGAATTCATAAATAACAAGGGTTAAAGAGTTACCTAATTGCTCTTACTTTTCCTTTAAGGTATTTTACTTGAAACAATCCTTTTTGCTGTGTCCCTTCTTCTTGCACCAGAAGCATTTAAACACACATGCCTTTCTTGTCCCTTGGTCCCACTATTCTGATCAGGACCTTTTGTTGTAGGATGAAGAGGAGCTTTCCCTTTGGGTTTGAAAGCCTTTTTGCCTTGCCCTTTGATTAAATCGTGATCAGTGTTGTTTGCAGTGTGGTACTTAACTTCTCTTCCTCAGCTCTACAGTAAGATATAAGAGTACTAATATCCCAAGATTCATGTTAAGTCGTGAAAGTAGTAACTAAAGTAGTAACTAAGTATGTAAATTCCTCTAGAAGAGTCGTAAGTGCATAATGCACTATAAACTTCTCTAAAAGAGGAAAACCTATCGCCTCAAGCCTTTTCTATAGGTCCATCATGCTCGGAAGATACGATTGTACTCCCCCAGTTCCTGTATATCTCATGGAAAATAGTCTTCTAATCAAAGACATTATCTCACCACTAAGAGAGGCACTATATACCCACATCTATATGTTTGTAATACAGTTTCCATAAGCTTCTTTATTGAGGTCGTGCTCAGAAGTCCATTAAAGATGTTACTTAGAATAGACTTCTCAATTTTCAGATAAATAAGCCTGTTTATTCCTTCCCAGTTAGCATAATTGACTTTGTCCATCTTGAAGCTGCTGGAAGGATCTATCGGAGGTGGTTTATCAGCTGTTAAAGCTGAATGCAGATCATCCACCCTTAAAATAAAGATTACGTCTTCCTTCTAATTTGCAAGATTGTTATTGCTTAACAATTCAATTGTAAGTATGCATCAATTCATCAAAAAGGTGATTGCAAAATAGATAATGTATGATTAGCACAAGTGTTAGGACAACATTTATACCTAAAACCATAAAAGGTAAACCGAGCATCCTATTCATATATCATGAAACACCTGTGGGCAAAATGCATAACACATGAATAAGAGCTCCACATAAAAGCGGTCAGAGTACACGCCATCAACTCTCATGATTCTACCACCTATGAGTGTATAGATCATTCAAGCATCGACATTCTCCCACAACATGCCTTTATGTACATCTCAACTTTCATATAAGGTAAATACCTGTGCTTTAAATGACCAAATAAAAAATAAGAGACATCTCTTAACATGTAAGTAATCATGATTCTCATACCAATTCGAAATGTCATTGTGGTGACTACATTCTTATCAGTATTTAAACCATTTCCTCAAGCACCAGAGATCCTTCTGTATGTTATCATCACATAATAATTGTATAGGCATTAAAAAATATTTGACAGTGTACCATCATGCGTTGCAAATAATGGTAGGCAACTAATGTCATAAAATGAGTGCTGAATGCATTATCTAAGTCTTTATATTGAAAATTATTCAACAATAAAAATAATTAAAAATTGATTAACCATGCAATTAACAAAACAAACCGTATGAGATAATAATACTGTATTTATCCCTTTTATACTGTGTCAAATTGTTAGAAAAATCACTTAAAATGGCTTTTGTAAATGTATTTAAGCTTGTTTGAAGTTAAACATTAATATTTACTAATGTAAAAATCTCAAAAAAATAGGAAAATGAATTTTAAAAAATTACAAAAACCAAAATATGGTCCAAACCACTTTAGAGATCATTTTATAAATTTTGGAAATTTTAAGTTTTTTTTTCTTTAATGGGTGCCATGTCAACAAACCAGTCAACATCCAGTTAGCGTAGCGTTAGTAGATTCCGTCCAATTAGAAGCCCAGTCAGCGTACACGGTATCTGTACAGTAGTATGATGACGTCAATAAATAGTAACTGCATAGTAACTAATGCACAATACGCGCTAATGTCATTATGACGTCATTTTCTGACAGGTAACGGTCCACTAACCCCCTACTTGCCTTTATCCCCATGTGTGGGACACACGCTACAGTCTTCTTCTCGAGATTGTTCCCTGTGCGATTTCTAGGTTTTTTGGGTTAGTTTTCTGCATTTTCTGAGTCTACTTTTCATAGATTCGAGCCATATTTGGATCAATCAATTTCTAATTTTCATATTTTTTTTCCATTTAGATGCTATTTTCTATATTCTAACATGTATTTAAGTGAAAATATCACAACAAAAACTCAGATCTATGAATAAAAACAGTGTTCTTCATTTTTCCATATGAAGAGTACAAAAATTTCAACACAAAAATATGAATATGGTCAACTCTGACACCACATGTTATAATCAAAATTTCTATACTGTCTTTCTGCTCTTTTCTAATGCTTGGTTTATGTGATGGCTCAAGTGACTGAACAATCAAGACTACATATAGTAAGAGTAGGAGATCTAGCACTGGTCCTTATGAACAGTTTTTTATTAGACAACCTCATCACAATCTAATAATATGTCCACCCACACTAATGAAATCACATTTTCTTCTAGAAAAATATTTATCTTTACTGGACCATTAATCCGATTAATTATTTTTACTTAATCCAATTAATGTTGTCCAAATTAAATGTCGAAACAATTAAATGGACTGTGGTCCAACAAAATTATTCCAACAGCTTAATTTTTTTTGTGTTATTATCCTTTTCTAGTTGTTTAAGTTCTTAGGAGTCAGAAAAATTAGAATTTTGAATTTTTGGTTGATTATTTCATCACTTGTGTGCATTAGTTCACTCATACATCAAAACTATCCAGTTTTGTATGTTCTTCATTTAATCATGAATTTCATCATTTAAATCAGTTTCTAGGTGCATAAATTTATTGTGTTTAGTTCACATAAGGTATTAAGAGTGCTCTAAAAGTTTTAGTTTGATTTTTAAGCATTTATATTTGTGTTTTGAACTAAACATTCATAGAGTGCTTAAACTGTCCAGATTTTGTGCTTAGGTCACTTTGATCATATTGCATATATATATATACACATCTTTGCTACATAAATTTTGTCACAAGAAGTTTGTTTAAGCTTTCAAGATTTCCATCATTCATTTATATCATTTAAACCTAGAGCCCTTAGTTTAATTATGCTTTAAGTTAAACACCTTGTAAGGTGTATTTAGTTACTTGAATTAGGGGTATTGAATCATTTGATTAATTATGGGTTGTAGAGGCTTCTCTTTGCCTTGAAAATACTTGTTAAAGGTTACTCTTCACCTTCAATAAGAAGATTGAGTCTTATATAGGGTTACTCTTCACCCTTGGAAAGTAAGATTGTAAAGGTTACTCTTCACCTTATAAGAAGATTGTACTTGTTTTGTTTGATTAGTAAAAATCATTCAATAAGTAGTTAAAAAGAAGACGTAGCCTATCTTTGGGGTAGATGAATTTCTATAATTTCCTTGTATCCCTCCCTTTCCTTATCTCGTTTATTTATTGTTGATTGTATGATTTGAATTTTAATTTGTTACATTCATTTTGGCATTTGCATTCTCATTTCACATTAGGATAAATCTTAGTTTAGTGAATACACTTAGTTTCCAATTGTTTTAGGCTGCTAATTTTAATTCGTTAAAAGTTTTTAAATACCTAATTCACCCCCCTCTTGGATGCCATAGGGCTTACAATTAGTGTTAGAGTCTAGGTCTCACTCTTGCATTAATTTCTAACAAAATTGTAAGAAAACATCAATTATGGTACAATTAGGTATTTTGTCTAGTTTTGAAGCTCAAAATATTGATAGACCTCCTTTCTTTGATGGAAATGAGTACTTATATTGGAAAACTACGATGAAGTTCATTCTTCAAGTTAAAAATGTTAAGTTATGGGATATAGTTAATGAGGGTCCTTATATTCCCAATAAGATTGAGAATGGCCAAAGAATTCCTAAGGTAAAAGATGAATGGAATGTAGAGGATGAAAGATTGCTATTACTAAATAATAGAACCATTAATATCCTATTTTGTTCTTTTAGTATAAATGAATTCAATAGGGTGTATATGTGTAAAACGACTAAAGAAATTTGGCATATTTTAAAGGTTACTCATGAGGGTACTAATAAAGAGAAAGAAAGCAAAATGTCCATGCTCATTCATCAATATGAATTATTTTGAATGCATCATAATGAAAGTATTTCTGACATATATGCTAGATTTGGTAACATAAAAAATGCTTTGAAGGGTTTACGAAGATCATATGCTAATTTTGAAATTATTAGGAAAATTTTGAGATCTTTGTCAAAGGAATGGGAGGATAAGTTAATCGTCATTCAAGAGGCTAAAGATCTTAACGTTTTTCCTTTAGAAGAATTGATAGGTTCATTACTTACATATGAGATGGCTATGAAAGACTCAAAAGAAAAAGAGGAGGAAGCTTCATCAAGAAGGAAGAACTTGGAATTCAAAGCTAAGAAAGAGGAATTTAGTGAAGAGGGAAGCTCTTCGGAAGAAAGCAAAGAAGAGATAGCTCTCCTTACCAAGAAGTTCAACAAATTCCTAAAGAAGAAGTCACTTTCTAAGAAAAGAGAGTAAGGTAAGTATGATCATAAGAGAAAATGAACTAATGTCATTTGTTATGAATGTAAGAAACTAGGACACTTGAAGACCAATTGCCCCCTTCTTAAGGAAAGTGAGAAGGATGAAAGAAGTAGTAAGTAGGAAAGAAGAGAAAAGAAGGCCAAAAAAAGGAAAGAAAGCCTTAAAAGCCATGTATGAAACTGAAAGTAAAGAGGGAAGTGAAAATTTAGATAATGAAAGTGTCAAGTTTTGTCTCATGGCTTTAGATGATGAGATACCATCTAATGATGATGATGAGAATGAGAACATGCCTATATCAGTTGGTTTAAGCTATGATGAATTAGTTAAAGTTGTAGAACGTACTATTATGAAAAGAAAGAAATTAGCTTCTAAACACAAGGAATGCAAGAAATTATTGAATGATTTTAAAATAGAAAATGATCAGTTGGTGAATGTGAATAATTGTTTGAAAAAGGAATTAGATGACTGCGTGCATGAGAATGATGAGTTGAAAATTGAAATGCATAATGCATTAAAATCTAAAGATGCATGTATGATTAAATGCATGATTGAAATTGATAGATTGAATAATGAAATAAATGTTATTTTTAAACCTAAGAGTGTGTATTTTGATGATGATAGGAAGAAAATGATGGATGAAAATGATTCTTGAAAGAATAAGATAAAAGGCCTTAAAGAATAACTAGAAAAGTTTACTAAGGGAAAAGAAAAATTGGATAACATGTTTAGAGCTTAAAAAGCTTCTAATGATAAATGTGGCTTAGGCTTTACACAAAGAAGTGGAACACCTAATGCCAAGACCATTTTTGTAAAAGGAAAAAGTTTAGATGAAGCGCATATTCCTAGATCATTTTTTGATAATCTTGCATCATCTTCTAGAACTCAATCTAGGAACATTTATCATGCTTTTATGTATGGCTTGAGATCTACATCTAGGAGAAATATGCATGTCCATAACAAAAGGCATAGTTTCTTTTCAAATGAAAATCTTCATAGAATGTGTATAGGCCATAATCTATATACATTAGACTTACACATTTACATGCTCATCCTATGTATGCTCTTATATCAAGAAACGACTTTCATATTCATTCTAGGCTAAGAGTTTAACAAAGAAGAAATTTTAGAAATAATCCATCTAGATTTGCATATAGGAACAACTTTAGGCCAAACCTGCATTTTCATAAAGTAACATATGTTTGTGTTTATTGTGAAAGGTATGACCATTTAGAAAGATTTTGTTTTAATAAATTATCTAGGTTTTCTAGTTTGTCAAAAGTCTTAGGAATTAGAAAGGTTTAACCTCTAAGGACCCAAATTAATATAGGTATTTAAAATGAAATGATTTTCTTTATTTTGTAAATTTACAAGAAGAGCACATGGTATGTAGATAGTGGGTGCTCTAGGTATATGATAGATAATTCCTCTCGCTTTATTTCTTTGGAAGACAAAGATGGTGGATATGTGACATATGGAGACAATGCTAAAGGTAAGATAATTGGCATTGGAAAAATTGGTAAGAATAGTGCCACCATTGATAATGTACTTTTGGTAGAAGGTTTAAAGCATAGTTTGTTGAATGTAATTCAATTATATGATAAGGGTTTCAAAGCTTCTTTTGAAGGGAAATCTTGAATAGTTTCTAATATGATTGATAATTGTATTATTTGTATTGTTAAGAGAGTAGGAATAGGGATACTTGGACGTGGCATATAAGGTTAGGTTATGCTAGCATGGAACACATTTTCAATCTTTGCAATAAGGAGCTATGAATGGCCTACCCAAAGTAAGGTACGAAAAGAACGAGGTGTATGATGCATGTTAAATGGGCAAGCAAACCAAAGCCTCATTTAAGAAGAAAATTGTGGTAATAACTTCTAAACCCTTAGAATTATTGCATATGGACTTATTTGGACCATCTAAAATTACAAGTTTAAGTTGTAAATTGTATGCATATGTGATTGTTGATGATTATACTATATTTATATGGGTTATGTTTCTTACTAGTAAAGATGAATGTTTTAGGTCTTTTGTCAAGTTTTCTAAAAGAGTTTAATTGGAAAAGGCTACATGATTACTTCAATTAGAAGCGATCATGGTAGGGAATTTGAAAATAACTTATTTGATGCATATTATGAAGAAAATGACATTTTTTCATAATTTTTCAACTCCTAAAACCCTAAAAAAAATGGAGTTGTTGAGAGGAAGAATATGTCTTTGCAAGAAATGGCTAGAACTATGTTGAATGAAAATCATGTTCCTAAATATTTTTAAGCTGAAGCCGTTGCATGTGCATGTCATATATCCAATAAGGTCTACATAATACCTTATATAGACAAAACTTCATATGAATATTGGCACGGGAAGAAACCAAATGTGAGTTACTTTAAAGTGTTTGGTTGTAAATGTTTTATCTTGAATACTAGAAATAATTAGGGTAAGTTTGACGCTAAATCTGAAGAAGGCATATTTATTAATTATTCTTTTACTAGTAGAGCTTATAGAGTATTTAATAAGAGGATTATGATGATTGAAGAGGCAATGAATGTTGTTTTTTTATAAATTTAACCCCTGTGATGCTAAGAAAAGTGTTATTGTTGTTGATGATTTGGGTTTGTTTAAGGATACGGAGAATTTAGGTTTAAAAGAGTCTAAGGAAGACACCTTAGATGTCTAACCTTTACCTAATGAACCTATTGTTGAACTAAGTGAAGAGGTGAGCTTACCAAGAGAGTAGAGATATAAAAATGATTACCCCTCTAACCAAATTATAGGAGAAGTAGGAAGAGGTATAGCAATTAGATCAACCCTTAGAGACTTGTCCCATATGACATTTTTATCCAACATTGAACGTAAGACTATAAATGAAGCCTTAAGTAATAAGAGTTAGATTTTGGCTATGAACAAAGAGTTGAACTAATTTGAAAGGAATAAAGTTTTGTCCTTAGTACCTAGGCCTAATGATCATCAAATTATTAGTGCTAAGTGGGTCTTTAGAAATAAGCTTGATAAAGATAGGAACATTGTGAGAAATAAGGCAAAATTAGTAGCAAAAGGGTATAACCAAGAAGAAGAAATTAATTATGAGGAAACCTTCGTACCCGTGGCTATATTAGAAGCTATTAGACTTTTGCTTACTTGTGCTTCTTATATGAGTTTTAAACTTTGTCAAATGGATGTTAAAAGTGCTTTTTTAAATGGTTTAATTTAAGAGGAGGTTTATGTAGAGTAACCACCTGGTTTTGAAACTCATGATGCACCCGAGCACATTTACAAACTTTCTAAAGTTTTGTATGGTTTAAAAAAAGCTCATAGAGCTTGGTATGCTAGATTAAGCTCTTTTCTTCTTCAAAATGGTTTTGTTAAAGGAAAAATTGATACTGCTTTGTTTACAAAGAAAAATAATAATTGTTTGTTAATTTTTCAAATTTATATGGATAATATAATATTTGGTGCTACTAATGATATTTTATGTCAAGAATTTGCAAACTGTATGAATAGTGAATTTGAAATGAGTGTGATGGAGGAGTTAAATTTCTTCCTTGGACTTCAAATCAAGCAAATGAAGGATGGGATCTTCATTAATCAAGCTAAATATACAAAGGAGCTACTCAAGCACTTCAGGTTGAATCAAACCAAACTACTTGGCATACTAATTAGTGCCACCACAAAATTGGATAAAGATGAAGAGGGTAAGTCAGTGGATGTCAAGCAATATTGAGGTATAATTGGTAGTTTATTATATTTAACCGCTAGTAGACCCGATATCATATTTAGTATGTGCTTATGCGCTAAATTTCAATCAAATCCTAAGGAGTCTCATTTAATGGTTGTTAAAATAATTTTGAAATATTTAGTTGGTTCATCATCTTTATATTGATATCCTAAAAATGAATTCATTGAATTAATTGGTTATTCATATGCGAATTATGTTAGTAGTTTATTAGATATAAAAAGTACTTCCGATACTTGTTAATTCCCTAGTCATACATTGGTTTCATGGTTTAGTAAAAAAATAAAATTTAGTTACTTTATCTACCGCCGAAGCGGAATATGTAATGACTGGTAGTTGTTGTTCACAAGTTCTTTGGATTAGGCAATAACTTAGAGATTATGGTATGGAAATGACCAAAATTCCTATTAGATGTGATAGCATAAGTGTCATTTGCCTAACTAAGAATCCAATTCAACATTCAAGAACTAAGCATATTGAGATAAGACATCATTTTATAAGAGATCATGTGCATAATGGTGATATTGAATTAGAGTTTGTGGAATACATCATCAATTGACCGATATCTTTACTAGGCCAATGAATGAAGATAGGTCTTGCATGATTAGAAGAGAATTAGGCATGATTGATGGTGCATCTCTTTGATTTCTATGTGTTTGTGTGTTTATACATTATTTTCTCTGTAGTTTTCATTTATGCATGCTTTTCTATCTTATTTATCCTCTTCTGCATAAGTGACTCCTTGATTTGTGTTTTCCATACATGTTTCTCAATCTTTTTAATGGTGTCAAAAAGGGGGAGAAATATGTGTGATATTTTTTTGTATTTGTGTGATATTTGTTGTGTTTGTGTAATATTTGTACCTATCATTAAAGTAGAGTTAATCATTAATGGTATATGCCTATGTGTATCCCTTTAATGACTAATTGCTCCTACATGTGTTATATGTTAATACATACATTTAAGAGGAGCTTAAATTGCCTACATGCATGATCTAAGAGGGAGATTTGGTTACATGAACTAAAGGGGAGTCTTGATATTGATTTTTATTAGATATGAGATGTTTAGTTATTTTATACTATAGTTTTGTTTTTTACAAGGTGGTTTGATATTTCCATAATATCACATGTTTTTTCATCATAAAAAAGGGAAAGATTGTTAAACCAAGGAAGGTTTTAATCTTGGTTTTGATGATAACAAAACATGTTTGATTACTAATGGATTAAGTTTATAATGTGCAATTCAAAGATAAGTATATGTCAAGGTGAATTCAATATGGAAAGCTTGGAGTTTGAAGGCCAAATTTGAAGATAATAGAAGATCAAAGGATTTTGAAACTTCAAGGCCTTAGATAGATTGTTATAAATATGTTTGTAAGTTTTACTTGATGTTTAATTGATTTAAGGGCTCAATTTTAATTATGCATTGCATTTGGAATGTCAAAGTTGCATTTCTTTCTCAATTAAAGGGTCAATTCATGATTTTGAATTTTTTGATGTGTTTTGATCATTCATATAATCCTAATATATGATTTAAAAATTGTTTAAAGTCTTAATTTTTACTAGGAACTTGTTTGAAAAGTTTTTAAGTTGGTTTGAGGAATTTTTTTAAGGAAAATAGTGGGCTGACCATCCTTAAATGGTGGTCTCTAAGGGTTCCATTAACTCCTTGTTTCCAACGACTTTAACGGCGAGTTGTTCTTCAATCAATGGTCCTATTAAAGGCTGCATGACCGTCGTTAAAGGAGTTATCTAAAATGTCTAGTTTCCTCTTTCAGGTTTTTAACTCTTGACTTCTTTCTAATGACTATTAAAACCTCCTAATCCCTCCTTAAGAATCTAGATATTATATATATCCTCTAAAAATGATTTTTGACTCTTTAAACTCTCTAAAAACATATCAAACCTCCTAAATCTCTTAAAAATATCAAGTTGCCACACTTTTACTGTTTACACTTCAATCATTCTATTTAATGCTTTATTGTGTTTTTGGGTTTGGTAAATTATTGTTTTCATCTTACTTGAGTGTTTAAGAGTTTATTTAATCCATCTTTTACATTTTAGAGAGGCTATTTCATCATATTAAAGCTAGAACTTCTTCATCTATCAAAACTATCTTTGTTGAGACTGCTCTATCTTGAATCTTGATGTTAACTGATAAAATTAATTTCTAAAATTGTAGGATTGTATTTTTCTATTTACTTAAGTCCTCTAGATTGTGTTTGAGCTTTTTTTCAATTTTTAGGGGCTTGTTTAAGTTATCTTTGAGCTTGAACATTAAAATACTTCAAGATAACTTCTGTTTTCACTGGTTCAAGTTTTAATTATGATTTCAACTTGCATAATCTATTTTTTTGTGTTTTATTATTCTTTTCTAGTTTTTTAAGTTCTCAAGAGTCAGAAAAATCAGAGTTTCGAATTTTTTGTTGATTATTTCATTATTTGTATGCATTAGTTCACTCATATATCAAAACTGTCCAATTTTTTATGTTCTTTATTTAATCATGAATTTCATCATTTAAATCAGTTTTTGGTTGCATAAATTTATTGTTTTTAGTTCACATAAGGTGTTAGGAGTGCTCTGGAATTTTTATTTTGATTTTTAAGTACTTATATTTGTGTTTTGAGCTGAACATTAATAGAGTGCTTAAATTATCTAGATTTTTTGCTTAACTCACTTTGATCATATTACATATATATATACATGTCTTTGTTGCATAA
>JAOXYD010000136.1:15662760-15672876 GCA_028565735.1 Pinacopodium congolense
TAAGACTGGAGTAGATTAAGGCTGAAAAGATGGAGTATTTGTAATGACAAAATAGACTGGAGTAGATTAAGGCTGAAAAAGATGTAGTATTTGTGATGACAAAACCTTGCAATGATCTTCTTGATTTTTACATATATGAGGAAAAATAGCCAAGTTTGCATTCTTGTACCAAATTAATTTCTTCTCATATTCAAAAATCACACAACTCGATGAAAAAGCGATCCAAAACCAATAAAACCGGAAATACTACTTTAACAAATTATAGGAGTCAAATTGAACTTATTTCACTATTTGTTTGAAAAAAAAAAAAGCTGATCAGGCAGCTATCTCACTAAATCATTCTTTTTCCAACTTTTAGACCTTAGGCACAGCAATCCAGGAGAAACAGAAGCCTTAGCTGCGATAACAGAGCTTGTATCACAATATAGATTGTATAAGATGCAAAGATATTCATATCAGGGTGCAGTAGGACATGTTATTGAATCAGAGTTGCATACAAATAAACTTGTATCCTTACAGGTTTAACTCCTCTTGTACTGAAATACTTTGAAATAATTATACCTGCAACCGCCTGCATGAAGGCCATTATTAAGGAAATTGTCCCACTTAATAAAGTGAAATTATACTCCTTCCACATAAACTAAAAAGGAAAATCACTATTAGTATAAAATGTTGTTTAGACCATGGATTTCCTTCAAAAGAGACTTCATATCACTACCAAGACAAAAAGAAAAAGTTCTCAATTTATGTGAGCGTAAGCTAACATCTTTTTCCATACCTATGTACTACACCTTAGAGTGCCTAGAACTCTTTGAACATGGAATGATGCTTGAATTAAGTTAGATAAGCCACAGGGTGTTTATCTTGCATTTTGTTACATTTTAATCCAATAACGGACTCCTTTCCTTTGTAAATTTCTAAACCCTTTCTCTATTGGTTAAACTCTTTCATGTAAAATGATCTAAGAAAGGAAATGGGAAACTAGTTTAACAAATGAATGTGATTATCTTCTTCTGCTGTAAATGTTGTTACTTCAAATTACTTCCTCTGAAGATAAATTTGAACTCAAGGACAGCAAAATGGAGAAAAGAGATACAAAGAAATTTGCAAATATACTCTTCTGGAGTCTGGTTAGCAGAAATCCAACACTAACATCAGTTTCTACCTTATAGTTCCTAAACATGTCAAGAAAGCAAATCCACTCTATACAAATACTAGCAATGATAATGAAAGCACGTTTTATAGCAGTACCATTGACCTATTTGATTCCCCATAAAATAAATGGTCAGGGGAAAAAGTGATTCCAAGTATTCTAATGAGTTCAAAGAACGTCCAACTTCAAGCAAAAAATGTCAACTTCTTTTGCAATTTGTAGATACAAACACTCAAGACTCGCACTTCAATAATGTAGGGAACTTTGCCCACTCCTCAAATATCATTAACAATGTCAATTCCTTCCAAAATGCTTAGAGCCAGATGCTCAGGGTTGGCACGTCAATTACATAGGCGGTACCCCTCTTAAAGTGTCACCATATTTGATTACTCCATTCCTACATATCAAAATCTCACCTGATTCATGTTACATTAACAATGAGTTTATCTGTGACCTTAGTATATGCTAGATGGAAACAACTCCGTTGTAATACTGTGATCGGTTGAACATACAAAAGATGCAAAACCTCTATACCAGCATAGACAGCGCATATTTGGAAATTTTACATTTAAAATAGGAATATGAATTTATATCAGACTAAGAGAAGGAATGTCTTATGACTTTCATTTAATACCTTCACTTCCACTTTAGAAAGATAAAGTCTCTTTTCCTTATCCTGAGAAAACCGCACCTTCCCATGCTTTTCACCAGATTTCATCCACTCTTTAGCAACCTCAGTATTATCCCACAATTGTAACATGTCTTCTGGAGAAGCTCTGGAGTCCCAATATGTATAATCACCCCCTGCTCTCTCAAAGCAGCAAAAGAATAATATAAACATCGTGTACATTGAAAATAAAATGTGAAACAGCATTCAGGTCAATCCTCTCAACATTAAGAGGATCGGCCATTAGCTTCAGAAATACAGATATTGGTATTTTCCCACAAATGAAGTTAACTGATTCCATGATTTAGGATCAGTACCAGGGAAGAACAATTTATGCCGGGCCTCCCTAACTTAAAAAGAGAAACTAAATATGGGAATAATTAACTACAAAGATGTGTGGTGAGTTTATAATAAGGATCATAAGCATTTTTTTTCCCATAAAATTCCATTTGGCATTTTGTAATTATAATGCTGATTTTTTGGAAATAAAATCTCTCCCATTTCCAAGCAGTTTAAGCAATGGTGAGCAATCCTCTTTAGGTGAGATGGTGGACATGAAACATATAGATTGTATAATAGAACTAAATGTCCCATTGAGTTTTTGACTAAAGGAGAAATCTGTGGTGTTTTGCGAAATTGAAATGTCTCAGTAGTTTTCTGCAACATGCCAATTGTACAGTTTATCACAATTTCACTTGTTTCCCAAACAAGACAGGACCAAAGTTACATAAATCACCTTCTTTCCAACTGCTTTCAATGAATACTTCAAAACATATGCAAATACTTTTGTATCCAGGACTAGCAAAGATGGGTACGTCAAGAAATTATTGAAACTGAAAGCTTAAACAATTGAGTGAGATCTATTACTACATCCCATACAAGCTCCAACACAATTCCTTCCACAGTCTACCCGGCTGAAAGTATAGAGAAAGCCCAGGCTACCATATCAATAATACTGAGACTTAACTTTTAGTCTAACTTAGGAATTTTCAATCTTGAAATATCGAATAGTATGTCAATACATCATTCAACCAAATCAGTAAGTTTTGACTGTATGAACTCTATCGAAGAGATATGCCCATCAAGCTAGATATTGCAGTTATAGCATGAATTCCACATTGGTTTATTTTGATATCTAAATAGGAGAGTTTACAGGCTTTTGCAGTGTCTACCTATCTTCAGGCTCACTAAACATAGTTAGAAAAAAGGGCTTCCTTTGAGTTATGCATTTTCAAAATCATAAGAGAACTGAATAGAAGTCTATATTAAATATTAAGGATTCTAGATAGGAAGTATCCCTTATTGAAATAGCCTATGATTTTGAGGGAGTTTTTTATGAACCTGTGTTTGGGATCGAGTTATGGATCTATGATTCACTATAGGATCAAAAGACGGAGACCCTTGTTTGTTAGAATGTCCACCCTTTCGACCTATATTGAATTGAAATTAAGGGCTCCTTAGAAAGAATCCTATGATCTCTGAACTTTAGGAGTTCACAACCTTGAATTAAAATTCTACTTGCCTTATTCCATATAAAAATAAAGTTTATATGTTATAAGTGAGGTTAGGTTAGTCCTTAATCCTTAAACCCTAATTGCATACGTAGACACTCTTTTAAAACTGAAATAAAACATTTTAGAATCAATAACACTATCCGAATAAAAAATATAAAGAAAGCTAATTTAGAAAATTGACTTTTTCTTCTCATGCGTAAATCTCTTGTAAACCAAGATTGATTTCTAAGATTTAGGAGCTGTATTTTCGACATCTATAATATTGCCCATAACATCATCCTCCCCCTAACAAATGCACTTGTCCTCAAGTGTTAGGGATGGAAACCGCTATAGCTGAGAATCCACATCTTCCCACGAGGCTTTAGCTAGAGAAAGGCCATCCCAATGAACTAGAACCCATTTTGTTGTTGCCCTTAATTCGAGAATCTAAAATAGCTTATGGAAAGGGTAGTGTTGCATCTATATTCATAGTAGGTAAAGACAATTGCAGTTAATCCTAATTGCCAGTAAATTTCTTCAAACAAGACATATGAAAAATTGGGTGCATTTTCGCAAATGAGTGTAACTTCAATTTATAAGCAACAACACCAATTTTCTCCAAATTGCGAAAAGGGCCATAAATTTTGGAGTCAACTTGTGATTCCTCTAAGCAACCAAGGAAAGGAAGCGGTGAGGATGTAACTTCAACAAAACAAAATCACCTACCTCAAGGATACATCTCGATGATGGGAATCATACGAAGCCTTCATGGTTTGTTGTGCCTGCAATAGTCTTGCATGCAATTCATCCAAAACAACATTTCTAGCATGTAATTCATAATTCACAGCCTCCAACTTAGTTGAACTAGCACAATAAGACATAAGGCAAGATGGAGATCAGACATAAAACACTTCGAACAGCGTAGTACGCAAGGAAGACTGGAAACTCATAATATAACAATATTCTACCCAAGCAAGTCAATTAACTCATAATTTCAGTTTATCACTCGTAAAGCATCTCAATGGCACGATTAATCACCTCAGTTTGGCTATCTGATTGAGGATGATAAGCTAAGCTATACGATAGTCTAGTGCCACTCAAACGAAACAATTCTGACAAAAAAAAAAACTAGTAAAAACAACATCTTGATCACTAACAATATTCTCAAGCAACCCATGTAACTTGAAAATATGATAAAAAAAACAATCTAACCACATTAACAACAGTGTAAGGGTGTGATAGAGGTAAAAAATGAGCATATTTAGAGGGTCAATCAACAACCACCAAAAGAATGTTTTTATCATAAGATGTTGGAAGGCCCTTGATAAAATTCATAGAGATATCTAACCAAATGTGATGTGGAGTAGGAAGAGCATTCAAAAGATCTGCTGGATGGAGATGCTCAGTTTTATGGCATAGGCAAAGTGAACAAGCATGAACAAACTCATGACCATCAAGCTTCATGCCTCTTTAGAAGAAGCAAAGGCAAGGAAATGGAGGCTCTTTTGATATCCCTCATGATATTGGCAGTGGATGCCAGCCAACAAGCCTTGAATCAAGGAGAATCTTTAGACAAATACACTGGATCTTTAAACATAATCAGCCCATCATGCAATTTTCACTTGTCATTTGTTATCCCTACTTGAATTTGGGCTAACAATTGTTGTAATTCCTCATATTGCAAAATCTCCTTTTGGATATCTTCAAAAATACCTAATTGAGGTAATGAAATGGCAGCAAGCCAAACTTCATCCTCAAATTGCCTAAATAGTGTATCTGCCATCACATTTTGTTTTCCATCCCAGTATTCCACAAAGAACTGATAGCCCATCAATTTACTAATCTAATGTTGTAGTGGGAAAGTAATGATATGATGGTCAAGAAGAAACTTCAGACTATAATAGTCAGTTCTCACCGTAAAAGGTAGTCTCCACAAGTAAGGATGCCAATGACAAGCCTCCTTGATCAAACCAATGGGCTTCTTCTCATACGTAGGTAATTTCTGATGCCTAGCAATCAATGATCGATTGAAAAAAGCTATGGGACGACCCCCTTGCCAAAATACTGCACCGATGCCACTATCTAAAGTGTCACACTCCACAATAAAAGGTTGAGAAAAGTCCAAAAGAGTGAGAACAGGAGTACTAGCCATTGTAGTCCAGAAGAGTGAGAACAAGAGTACTAGCCATTGTAGTCCAGAAGAGTGAGAACAAGAGTACTAGCCATTGCAGTCATGAGTTTGTCAAATGCCACTGAAGAAGTTTCAGTCAAGATAAAAGAATTTTTTTGAAAAATGTTGGTTAATGGAGCTGCTATAGAACCATAGTCCTTAACAAACTTGCAATAATACCCAGTGAGACGTAAGAAACCACGCAATGTAGGTTTGGGCCAACGGAGCATTACTTTCACCTTACTAGAATCCACTGATACCCCCTCTATTGAGATAGTATGTCCCATGTAGGAAACTAAAGTTTGGGCAATTAAGTATTTATATTGCTTTAAGAATGATTGTTGTTCCAACAAGACAAAGAAAATAGTCCGCAAATGGGCCAGATGCTCAGCCCAAGTTCTACTATACACAAGAATATCATGAAAGAAAATAAGGATGAATTTACAAATAAGGACTAAATATCATATTACAAACTGAATTGTGATGAAACAGTCATAAGGCCAAAGGACATCACCTAAAATTCAAAATGCCCATGGTGAGTTCTAAAAGCTGCATTAGAATCTGATGATAACCAATACTCAAATCCAACTTAGTGAAAAATTGATCACCATGTAATTATTCTAGTAACTCTTTAATGACAGGGATGGGAAATTTATCCTTCACTGTCCTAGCATTCAACGATCTATAATCAACACAAAATCACCACTTGCCATCTGATAGGTTCATAAGCCCAAAGGCCCATGTTCTCCCCAAAAGACGCCTTGAGGGGGGGTGGAACCTTGGGACTTATAAACCACTAGGATCCCATACTCCTAGTCGATGTGGGATCGTATCAAACTCATAATGCCTCTCGTGTGTCCTAAATGCCGTCTTTTGCACATAGAACTTGTAATGCATCTCGTGTGACCTAAATGCCGTCTTTTGCACATCGTTTGCTCTTCTCGAATCTAGTGTTATTCAGACTTCCAAGTCCAAGTTTGTGAACAGCTTGGCCCCTTGCAATTCATCAAATAATTTTTTGACAGTAGGGATCGGGAATTTGTGAAGGATTGTCGCCTTGTTTAATGGTTGGTAGTCGACATAAAAACGCCAACTCCCATCCCTCTTAACCAATAATGTTGGACTAGCAAATGGGCTAACACTGGGCTGTATCATTCCTGCCGCTAGCATCTCTCCCACTAGCTTTTTAATCTCATTCTTCTGTACATAGGGATATTGATATGGCCGGACGTTAACTGGAGCAGTTTCTAGTTTAAGCGTAATAGCATGACTCCTCTCTCACCAAGGTTGTAACTCGCTGGGCTAGGTGAAACACGTCTTTGAACTCTTCAAGAATCGATTGAACTTCGGGTGGTATCATTTCTATCCTCCGCTCTACCTCAAGAGGCATACATCCCATCTTAATTAACAAATTTCTTGTTGCAAGTCTTGACCATAGACTTCAAGAACATAACCATCTTACTCAGGCTTGGGTCTCCCTTAAGCTTCAACTTTTTTCCTTTTGACTTGCACCTTCATGGTTAGTGCCTGCCAATCAAATTCAATGCGTCCCATATAAAACAACCATTTAAGACTGAGGATGACATTGGAACTTCCGATTTCCAACAATAGGGAATCCTCCAACACTGTTAATTCTTGTAACTTCATTATCACCGCTTTACATATTCCACTTCCTTTTAGTGTGATTCCTATCCCCATGTTCAATCCATACCCCAAAGTTTCAGACACCAGACGCAACTGTATCTTCTCAACCACGTGTCTCGATGAAATTATGCGTAGCTCCACAATCAATTAACACTCCATGATCCATAATGTCCCCCTTCATCTTCATGGTGTACGGTGACGTCATTCCTCCTAGGAAATTGAGCAATAACTCAACACCCTCCACTGGAATAAGTGATCCATTTTCAACACCTATTTCCTTGTCCTTGTCATCTTTGACTACCAATACATTTAGCTCCCTATTCTTAAATCGATGGCCAACATGATACTTTTTGTCACATCTAAAGCGTAAGCCCTTATCTCCTTTAGCTTGTAGTTTAGATGCCTTCAATCTTCTGAAGGGAGAGATGTTCTACAGAGATTTAATACCGATGGCCTTCGGTGGAATGGATGGGTTGTGTGGGCTATGGGCTAAGGGCGTGTTAGGTGGTGTTTTATAGGTAGAGGTCCAAGATATGGTTCGCGGAATTGGGTGACGAGTGTTTTGAGGCCTAAGAAAAACAGTGTGTTCTTGTGGATCTAAGGGATTCGAGTATTTGGGTCTGGTCAAGGATGCCGTTACCTTCTTCGATCCTTTTGGCAGCCTCCATTACATCCAAGAGCCTGGTTGGATTCAACTTCAGCATCTCCCCTCTGATCTTCTCATCCAATCCATTGATGAAGACAGCCACCAGAGTTTCATCATCCAAATGCAAAAGGGGAAAAGAAAGTCTCTCAAATTCATGCCTGTATTGTCATAGATAAAAAAAGGTTGGTGGAGCGTGTCCTTATTTTTGGAAGAGAACCTTTGTAGCAGTTGGACCTTGAGCTCTTCGCATGTCAGGTAAGGACGAAGCCACACTATTTTGTGGAAGCAAGCGACGGCCGCCTCCAGCTTCTCAACATCTAGAAGGTGATTCGCTGAAAAGTATCTTTCTTCTTGGAATACCCGTGGCTAGGGTCGTCCTCGCCATCATATCTTAGCATCCTTAATTTTCGATCCTTTTAAGTGTTGGCATCTCTGGTTGGTGTTAGTGTATTTTGCTGAAAAATGGGTTATCACCTGCTGCCGAGTCCTCCTCTGGAGTAGCAGTTACACGGACTCCACTTGACTCTCCTATGGTGGTATTCGTCCCTGTCGATGGTTGGCTCTTAACAAAAGCATTAGTGGCTTCATCAATTTTCTGGGTTAATATGGACACTGACGTATCTATGTTGCTGAGTTTATTCTCAAAATGGGCAGCTTCTCCTCCACACTGTCCATCCTTGATTCCATGTGTGTTACTGTCATAACCTTCCAGGACAGAGTATCGACTCTGATACCAAAAATGTTAAGAGCTTAAGTAGTTGTAAATGGAATTTGACTATGTATTGATAAAAGAGTGAAGAAGAACAATTGGCACTTTCAAGAGGTGCCTCTCTCTTGTTACAGACTCCTTAACATAAATCTATATTCCCTTGAATATTTATCCCCCTCCTAACAAACTCTGATATCCTCATAACAAACTAGACACGTACTTCTAGGGACAGACATTAAAACAATATGAAAACAAACAACCTTACATTTATATTAATTCTTAAGCCCATTCACCTCCGCCTTGCTCATCTGTCAGTCACGTTGGGCTAATTATGCCTCTGCCCTGCTTCCTTCTGCTATACGTAAATTTGGGTGGGGGCCCATCAAAGGATCATCTTGCAGTGCAATGTTATTGTCTCATTCTTCAGGCAGGATCCCTATGGCATCAAGATAGCTTTGACAATTAAAACCATTTGCTATATTTCTGATGAACCTCTAATGTTTTAAATGTTCTTGGGTGTGAACTTTATATATTTGAATGAACACCAAGAGTACTGATTTGCAGCTCTAGCAAAGGCGTTAGGTGGTGTGAGCAAGGTGGAGAGGATGATAGACATTTGGCATGCTGGAAAGCTATTTTATGCTCTGTCTACGTGGGGACTGGCTCTAACGGGGTAAGATATTTTCTTCTTCTAAGATAGATTTCTTAGTAGGAACCATTTTTGAAAAGAGTATTTTATGGACAACTACATATATAAAATCCAACGGTTATCATCTGCTAAACACCCGAGTTGCATTTGAAGACTTTCTCTTTCATAAAGCCTGGGGGAATACTGGTATCATGTTCTCTATAAAATTTGTGTGGACTTTTTGGATAGCGTTTCACAAATTTGTTGAGGCTTGGAGAAAATGCTAATCCTGATACTTGGTTTTGGACATAGGTTGTATCGAAGTCGAAGGGTATTGCAGCTGGCTGCTAAGGGTGTTCATACAACTAGTAAGGTTGTCCTTAGAGCTCTTTGAGCAGAATGAAGTGTAAATAAACTGCCTCTTTTATTCTGTTCTAAAACAAAAGCATTGTTCATGTTCATAAATCTTGATGTAAATATTTGCGAATGATACGGATTCGGTGTATCTGCACTGTAAACAATTTGATTAATTTATGCTTCAATTGTGAACGAATGTTATGTTTCACTGTAGAAAACGTAACTGTGGAAGTTGTCTTTGGTTTTCCAATTTTCTCCTGGGAGGGTATCATTTACTGGTGTCAATTTGCTGGATAACAAGCAAAGAAGTTAATGAGTCTGGCATGGTTATGTAGCTGGTAAAAGTATTCAACTAGTCATTTTCATGAATCTTGTTTTGGTTTTAAACATGAACAATCAAGTCTTAGTCCCTGAATTCCATAGTCTCAAAAGAAAGCTCTAAGGCTGACTCCGTAGCCCCTCTAATGGAACAAGCAGTAAAGGAAACTGAAGGGACGAGTAAGCTTTCTGGATGTAATGATCTTAAATCTTCAATCAAATGCAGGAACAAGCGTTTAGGATGCTCAAGTCACGTTATTAGTTTTTACTTATATGAAATGTCATACAAATTAAATTCATTCACATTGAAAAAAAACCTTCTACTGTATTC
>JAOXYD010000136.1:15689007-15704239 GCA_028565735.1 Pinacopodium congolense
AATAATAAGACCTTATTTAGGATGTCTTGCATTCAATTGTAAGTTTCTTTTAATATAATTACTTATTAACCACTTATGTTAAAGTTTATACGAAGTACATTGTATAAGTAAATTTTTAAAACCTTACAAACAAGTATTTTTCCTTAGATTAAAAAAACTAACTTAAGTTAAGAGGCTGGTTTAAAAATTTTTAACAAACAAATTAAAATTCTTATTTTTAACTATTAAAAGTATTACGAATAATTATCTTTAAAAATTAATTAAACATATTTTATTTAGAATTTAGAGTTTGGGAAATGAAAAATAAAATTTTTTATCCATACATATATGAAACTTAATTTAACTCGACAAGTCAACCTGCGTTAACCTGACCTGAATTTGACCCAACCCGAACTTCACTCAACCTAAAATTGGCCCGATTTGAAATTAACCTGAACCCAAATTAATCCGACCTGAATCCAAAAACCTTTCAACCCGAAATGACTCGAACCTAAAATGACCTGATATGAACCTTAATTGGTGTTGACCTAATTAAACCCGAACCAAATGACCAAACCCAAATCCGACCTAACCCACCCAATTGACATCCCTAATCATAGCATTTTATTTGGTGTAGATTTTGATTTTCATTTCTAATTTATATTTTTTAAATATAACAATTAAAAATAATACATAAATTAAAATATAAAACTTTAAAAAATAACAATTTTAAAAAATACATAAAATATATTAAAATAAAAATAAAAAATTAAATCAAACGAATTTTAAATTTTTCAACCATCAAACTTTCTTTTATTGTTTTTAACCAATTTCAGACATTACTATTTATCCAAAATATGTCATTATTTTATTAAATGCGTACACATGTATAAATCTAAAGGCTCTTAACTTTCAAATGTAGAAAATATGGATAAAATTTGTTTACTTATTTAAAAATCTTGTATATTTTGATGCTAAAAACCATTATGTATAGTTAAATTTATATGCACTCATTTTTATTAGAAAATTTTAAAAAATTAATTTGTAATATATTTATAAATCAATTTTGTAAAAAAAATTGATATAAAAATGACTAAAAGACTCCCAAGAAGTTGATTTAATTTATAAAACTTGTCCTTATGTAATTAACACTTTAAGGGTCTTGTATTTGAATTGGTTAGTTATTATTTTGATGATTTCCTAATCGAGTATCCAAGTTGTAAAAGTCTATTTATAGACTTAAACAAGCGTCACATAATTGGAACGTCCTTTTTTATGAGATAATTAAAAGGTTTGATTTTATAAAAAATATGGATGAGCCATGTGTGTACAAGAAGGTTAATGGAAATGTAGTTATTTTTCTAGTACTCTATGTAGATGACATATTACTCATAGGAAATGGCATACTAACGCTCCAATCTGTAAAGATTTGGTTATCTAAAAATGTTTCCATGAAGGATATGGGAGAAGCATCTATATTATGGGAATAAAGATCTATAAAGATAAATAAAAAAGGCTACTTGGTTCATCTCAATCTACGTACATAGACAAAGTGCTAAAGAAGTTTATCATAGAGAATTCAAAAAGGGATTCTTACTAATATCGCATGGGATTTCTCTCTCCAAGGGTATGTGTCCTCAAACACAAGAAAATAGAAATAGGATGAAAGGTATTCCATATACTTTAGTTATTGGATCCATCATATATGTGGTGCTATGTACAAGACCAAATGTTTTTTATACTCTGAGCATAATAAGCAAATATCAAACTAATCCTAGTGAATGTCACTGGATGGCTATCAAAAACATTTTAAAGTACTTAAGAAGGACGAAAGATGTTTTCTTGGCCTATGGAGGAGCTGAACTAAGAGTTCAGGATTATTCAGTTGCAAGGTTTCAGTCAAATCATGATGATAGAATATCACAGTCAGGGTACATATTTACTCTTAATAGTGGTATGGTTAGTTAGAAGAGTTCCAAACAACCAACCATTGCAGATTTTACGATTAAAGTTGAATATATTACAGTTTCTGAAGCAGCGAAGGAAGCAGCTTTGATCAAGAAGTTCATCACTGAACTTTGAGTGGTTTCTACCATTATTGACCTCGTAGTATTATACTGTGACAACAATGATACTATCGCTCAGGCAAAAGAACCAAGGTCTTATCAGTGATCCAAGTATATATTTAGGAAGTTTCACTTGATTAGGGAGATAGTGGAGTGGAAGGACATCAAGATAAAGTGAATTTCTACTAATGAGAATCTAGCTGATCCTTTCACTAAGTCATTGTCTTAGAAGAAACACGATAGGCATATAGATGGCTATGGTATTAGATACATAGGTGATTGACTTTAGTACAAGTGGGAGATAGTTCTAACTAGCTGTCCTCAGTTGAACTAAAATATAATTAGTCTTACAATCTCTCAATCTACGGAACCTTTCATAAATATTCAACTAGATATGAAGTAATCCTATAGGCAATTAATCAAATAGTTAAGATCTCTCTTCAACCACTTGAAAACCTAATGTTTATAGGTCTATTGAGTGTCAATTCTTGTTGTACAACCCAACACAAATTCTTTAACTTAATCTCTCAATCTATTGCTAGGTATGGGCATAATAAACATCACAAACATTTATTCATTAAATTAATAAGCAAGAGTTTCATAAAATAGTTCAAGAGTAATTCCTACACAGAGTTCAGTTGCTTATGACAATAATAAATCCATCAATCAAAATGTTTTCCATAAGAAAAAGTAGAAAGAGAGAAAAGAATAAAACTATTTAAAGCTTGCAATTCTTCTCTTTACTCCTTCAATGCTAGAAAATCTTAAAGTTGATGTTTCTTGATGATTCCTAAGGTGTATTATGGTTCCTCTTCTGATTAGCCACAAAAAACCTCTCTTTTCCTCCTTTGATATGTCTTAAGGTAATATGTGGAGGTTCTTAGGGTTTCCAACACTTAAAGATGTTAAAAGGTGGTCACCAATTCATAATATCCCATGTTGGACATGTCACAGCTTTAGCTTTGCTGTCACCCTCATGCTCAAACATGAAGGTGGTGGTTGTTGCAAACTACCAAATAATAAATTTACCTACCTAACCTAACTAAGTAGCTAGGGCAAGTAAGGACTGATCCTACAGGGATCTACGATGTATTACTATTTCTAACGTTGTAAAGAAAAACAAGAATAAAAACTCCTATATGAAAAGAGAACTAACATAACTAAGACACAATAAAAACAACACAAAGGACAAACACAATAATCTAACAATAATAACAAAGAAATGGGACAAAGGTATTATTAGGATTCTAAGATAACTAGTGATGCTTAAATTTAGATGAAAGGTGTTCTAGATATAGTGTTAGCCTATAGGTTTGAATATGCTCTCAAACCCTCAGTCCCTCTAACTTAGGTAAACTTAACAAGCTCTAGAAATGTCCCTATCTTCACTATAACCTAGAACAACCTCTCTAGATTTAATAGTAAAGACACAGTAGGTACTAAGGAATGACTAACTTAGGCCACTAACTCGCGAGCTCTGAAAATGTAATCTAAAGGTATGGAACCTTAACTTAGTTGGATAAGTATCCTAATAAATCCAACTAACCTATTGCACTTTTTGGAAATTGACAAGGACAATTATGTTTCTCATGCTCAATCCTAGCATTTAAATTAGGAGATTACCTAAATGATGATCAAGCATAAAGATAAAACCTAATTCATGTCATTTATCCAAAGTTCCAAACTAAACTAAGCTTAAAAACACCAAATCAATTCAAATCAAACTCCATTCTCACAATTTATTACCCTTTATGCTTCTTATACATTCAAACCCTTTGACACCTAGCCAAACATAATTAAATTAATCAAAGAAAAAATAAATAAACACAAACCATACTTAATTAAAAGAAAACAAAGGTTGAAAAACATAAAAACAACAATGCTAGAAAACAAAACTAAGCATTTCATTACTGAAATTCAATGGTTCAACAACAAATTAAATTAAACATTACAACTAAGAAAGTATTAAACTAAGCTTAAAACCAAATATTACTTAGGAAAGCGTTAAACTAAGTAATTAAACAACAAATTGAATTGTGTGGGAAAGTCTAGAACAGAAAGAGCATTAATAATGAAATACCATTTTATAGTGTCATAGGATTTAAAGAAGTCCACTTTGATTATATAACTTTTGGGAGAGCTTCTTCTATTGTACTTCTTGACAAACTCCTAAGCTAGTCTAATGTTATTACTTATAGCTCTCCCCTTATAGTACACTTTTTATGATGCATTAGCATGTGAGTTAGGCACTACTTAGAACCTACTACCTAAAATCTTAGAGATTATTTTGTAAACAATAAGGCAACATCATATTGGCCTAAATTTTTTCAGGTAATTAGGGTTGTTGACTTTTGAAACAAGAGAGACATAAGTCTTATTTAGTTCTTTGAGCATTTTGGAATTTTGGAAGAGTTCTTGCACAACTTCAATTATTATGTGCTTAGTAACTTACCAAATACCTTGAAAGAATCTAGCATTGGAACAATTTTCCCCAGGATCCTTATCTGGATTGAAGGGGAATGAAGCTTGCCTAATGTCTTATTTAGGGATCGATTTAATAAGCTGCTCTTTCTCTTTTGCTAATAGGAAATCCTAAAATAAAGGTTGTAGGTTCTACATAGAGGAAAAGCCATCAGAAGATAATCTATAAAGATTATTGAAGTATAATTCCACTTCATGAAATAGCTCAACTTTAGATTCAGTGATTGTCCTATCTTCTCTACATATGGATGTGATTCTATTTTTATCCCTTTTAGAGAGCACCTTGTTTTGAAAGAATTTAGTGTTCATATCCCTGTCATGAAACCACTGAATTCTTCATATTTGCTTAAAAAAGGAGTGATGGTTCTCTAAGGCTTGATTATAGGCCTAAAAAAATGACAATTTTGAATTCAAATGAGCTCCTCTCTAGCAATGGCGATGGCTTGGTAGGTATCTTCAACCTTTAACTTATTGAATACTTTCATTTCCTCTTTAATGCTCTGCATTTTCCTTATAAAAATGAACATTTTGTTGCCTTAATGTTGCTTTTTAATGCCTCTCAATAGAGTTTTTCAAACCCTTTCATCTATAGTAGCAAACTATTAAATTTGGGGAGGAAGGATCTACATTGGAGATGACAAACATTTTGGATTAGGATTGGAGCATAGCCAGAAGTCATTTCATTGAAGAAGGAGGCTTCGCTCAAAAACATTTATGGCCATTGACCATTAAAAGTGCTCTATCAAGCTTCTTTCCCATGAATGATTCCTCATTTTGCTTGTTTATCCATGTGAAAAGTCTACCTTCCATGATTAAATCATTAACAGTAATTTGAGAAGCTTAAAGTGATTCTTTAATAAAACATGCCATTTACTTCTTGACAGTACATAATGCTATTAAAATCTTCAAGTATTATCAAAGGAGAATTGTTGTTTGAAGACAAATCCTTTAAATGATTCCTCAGGCAGTTCCTTTGAAAGGCATAATTTGAAGTATAGGTAAAGGTAACTTGAATTTTTCATTGAGGAATTGAGTTTATAGCTGCTAACAGATGAATTAGGTAGTCAGAGCAATATTCATGTTGTACCTGTAATAGTTTGGTATCAAAAGCAACTATTAATCTATCATGGTGATGACATTAGTGACTGGTGATCGCGTGCCATTGATATTTAATGAAAGCTAACTCTTTGCACTTGTACTCCAAAAATTTGATCTCCAACAAGCCAGTTAGACAAAGTTTGACTGTGATGAGAAATTTGAGGCACAATTTATTCCTTTGATGTTTTATAATATAATGGACATGACTAAGAGGTGGATTTATCTTCTTCTTCCTCCTAGACTTCCTTTGGGCATCATTGGTAAGTAGCTCATCACGAACCACTAAATAATAAAATACCTATCTAACCTACTCCAAATAATAAAATACCTAACTAACCTACTATATAGTAGAGCAAGTCCAAGTCGATCCTGCAAAGAACTAATTGTATTTGATAGCTATTCCTAATGTTGTGCAAATGAAAAAAAACCCTTAATGTGAAGGAATTAAAAACAAATGAAAAGACAATTAACGAAACTAAACTGAACAAAATAAGAAAGCAAATAACAATAGCAAAAAGATGGGAAGAAGATCTTTTCCAAATTCATGATTTACAATTGATCATTGAAATCCTAAAGATTGTGTTATACCCAAGATGCTATTCTATACGCAAACAAGCTCTTGTGTCTTAATTTCCTCTATTTTTAAGATAACTCCTTTATGATAGAAAACTTACCACTAATTGCACTACATTCTAGAACAAGCTCTTTAGATTTAGTAGCGCGACAATATTAAGTACTAGGGAATGACAAACTAAGGCCATAATCTTATAAACTTAGATCATGTATCCTTAAAAGTCAAAATTCTAGACTAATTGTTTAAGTTTACCTACAAAATCAATTAACCTATCATCACTTATGGATTTAGCTAATGAAAATTACAAATAAAAAGCTAAAACTTAGCAATTGAACTAGAAATCACTAATAAGATAGCCAATCCTATCAATAATCCCTAACTCATGGTGTTAATTCTGAATTCCATTCCAATCCTAACATAAATCACAATGCCCACTCCATTCCCAATAAATTCTCACAATTTTAATACATTAATTCTTCAAATATCTTCAAACCTAAAAAAAACCTAAGCTAACATAATGAAAATCACAATAACAAATTCTAAAATTAAGGAAAATAGAAAGGGAAATTTAGAAAACATAAACAAACTAATAAGAACAAGACTATAAAAATAAAGAAACATAGCTATATTAATAAAAACTCAAGATTTAACACATAAATAAGAAAGCCCAAAGAAAATACAACTGAAAATGAAATGAAATTAACAAAACAATGGATAAAACGGATATAATCTGAAGTTTAACACCTAAATAGCTAAATCTAAGGTCTAAACATGAAACCAGAAGAATATAGATGAAAAACAACCTTAAAACCAAATACAACAAGAAGAAAATTTGGTTGCCCAAGTAAGAGAGCCAAAACTGCTAGAAATGTCTTTTCTTCTGCTATTTATACATCCTCTTAGGGTTTAAAAAGGTTTTAGAGGGGAAAAGACAAGTTTTCCCTTAATTTTGGTATAAGATAGCGTTTCTTGGGACTTAAACAGTCGTTTTTAGGGATTTAAATGGTGCCATTTTACTAGGTCATTTAAGTCATTGAAAGTTGATAGCTTCTGCCCCACTTCGCATTTTCCCCTTTAACTCCTCCTACACAGTTCTTATGGCCATGAAATTTCATATGTAGGTTCCTCACAGATGTTCTTGTAACTAAGAAATTTCAAAACAATTTTAGCTCTAAAGGTACACATTATGCATCACCAAAGTCACCTACACTAAAACTAGTGCTTGTTTGACCTTCTCTTACTCTTTTTGCTCCAATTCTTCCCTAAACTTGATCTTTCCAACTTGTATTTACGTTAAATGATTAAATCTACATGTAAACTCAATATGAACACACAATAATCTTTTAAACACAAAATAGGTATCAAATCACATTAAAATGCATATGAAAATGTAATATAACTCCACCCTATTAGTCATGACTAAAATCATATGGATCGCATCCTTTTCCTTGTTTTAAGTGCTCCTTGTTTGCGTTGTCTTGGTTAGCTGAATCTAAGGAAAGGTGTGAGGTTCCATTGTTTCTACGCAACTCTAAAAGTTTTATGTTATCTAGCTGACAAATTTGAGTTTTAGAAATCATAGAAGGAGGCTTGTTTAGAGATCGATTGTACTTTTCTACATTTCTAAGCAACTTTAAAAGTTCTAGGCTAGCTTGTTGATGACTTTGAGTTTCAAAGATCATAAAAGGAAACTTATTTGGAGATTTTTCATAGTTTTCATTTAGCTTTTCACTTTGATAATTAGTGTTTTAAGTTTGCTTCAACTTGTCTTTTATTTTTTCAAAAACTTTTGGGACTTTGAGTCTCAGGAATCATTGCAATAGATTTTTCTAAGGCCTTGCAATTCTCTTGTACAATCTCATTTGGATAAATTCTTTGAAATGCAGGATTTGGGGTTTGCTCCATACTATCATTTTCATTGTTTTTTATTACTTTCAAGAGCATCATTCATCGTTGAATATAGCTTATTAACTTTATCTTTCTTATTACCATCCTCAAATTGAGTTTAAGAAGGTGAGTTACATTAAACTTCCTTTGTGGATTAGCATTAATGGAGTTTTGTGTTTCTATTACCTCTTGACCATTGAGTTCATTTTACTTAGTCTCCTCGTTTATACTTTTACGAGGAGTTTTAGGGGATTTGTGATCTATCTTGTTGCCTGTAACTTATTAATTTGTGACCTATCGAATCTGCATTAATTCTCTAAAGCTGCATATTTCAAACTTTATTCTAGTTGGCTTTTAGATGACTATAGATATATTTTTTTCATAAATACAAGACTATAACTATGTCTCTAATAACTCATCCTCCTCATTGAGCTGTAAAAAAGGAATTACTTCAAATGGTGTTTGGTAAGTATCAAAGAGCACACAAATTCTTAAAAAGCTTACTATCTTCATCCCCATTATAAATTCATCTAAACATATTTTCTTCCCAACATAGCTAACAAGATGACTAAGTCGTTCTGTCATCCAATGTTCTAGGGGAATGTTATGTATGTTGATTCATAACGGAACTTACTTGGTTTGAATATCTTGCATATGAATTCTAAGATTCCACTTTTGTAAAAATAGAGGTTCGTTATTAACATGTTATTGTCCTAGTTCTAAAACCTTTCAAACTTGAGTTTCACTATCAATTTTAAAAGGAAATAGGTTTTCATTAATGAGTAACTCTCTAAGTGTAGCTTTCCTCTATTGTTGCATTGCCCAATTGTGCATGAGGATAAAGAGATCAGCTACCTAAAAAGAACCAAACTAAATGAGATTTCCATATTTTTGCTTCATCATGTAGAATGTGCAATGGAGGGCCTACTAGCTTGTTATCCGATCTTAGAGGACACAAATAAAGTTTTTTAGAAAAGGAAGGTTTACTAATGAACTAGGACTAGATTTTCTTAAATGTCAGACCCTAAGGAGTTAAAGGGTGGAAATTTTGAGCTATTGAGCTGCTTAAATCTGGCTAATGGGAGACGTAAAAAGAATGAGCATAGAAAAGAGTAGTTGGGTAGTAAAAAGACAAAATCAGAGAAAACAGCTAAAATAGCTCAACCCTCTAGAAATTCAAAAAAAATTATTAAAAAAGGAAAAGGTTGAAATGAGGCAAAGTGAGAGCAAGGAACGAAAGGGGAAAGAATAGATTAGGTAAGAGGGAAAAGTTATAACAAAGATTAGGTTGAAGAAGGATCAATAGGAAGAAGAACCATATTGAAAACTTTTAAGGGCTCAAGGGCTCATCAATAGTTAGGTTGTACACATGGAAATCATGTGTTAGGTTCCATTTGTCCTAAGTTCAATGAGTTTTAAAAGCTTAGTCACTAAATTAAAAACTTTTAAAGGTTATACATTTAGGTGAAAAAATTCTAGAAGGTTAGTCAATAACAAATCTGTTATCCTTCTATTTAAATATATTCATACTTTAATTAATGAGATCCATTGCTTTCTTTATAAAAAAGAAATATAACGTATGCTAGTCTTATCATTCTATCAATATTCTGTCTTAGTGTCACTGTAACTAGGAATAAAATTTAGGAATAATATAAAATACAATATAAATATCATAATTATGATCTCATTATAATTTTAGTTATACAAATTATACAATAATTATTTCATAGATTTCATCTTTATTATTAAATATTAAATATAATTAACAAAATATATAAAAATATATAATGTATTTATTAAATGAATTTACAATTGCATATATGAATTTACAAAAAACTAATTGGCTGTAAGAATATGAAGTAACAATTAGAAAAGAAAGATGGACACAGGTTTTATCTAAATACTATTTAATCTAAGTGAGATAATACCAATAATAATGCACTAGATCTCATCAAAACTCATGATACCTCTAAAGTTAAATATGTTATGGTGAAAGAAGTATTAAGATGGTTAACTATCTAGGAAGTTCTTATGTTGCATCTCTCAATCATTTGTTATAAAATTGGAAAATTCCAAGAACCATCCTTTAACATTTGTCTAGGTTATTTGGCACACTATCAAATTCATTTTAAACTATTTAACTTTGCTATGTAGTTTGTTTAACATTGAATGTTTCAGGTTATTTTTATGTATTAGTATTTAACATTGGTTTTTATAGTAAAACTCTTATTCTTTTTTATTAACACAATCTTTTACTTACCCAAAAGATACTAATGGATCACAAGAAATAGTACAATAGCAATTTGCACCATCTAGGAGTTCCTTTCTTTCTTTTTGTAACTCATTCTCAAAAATTATTTTTTTCTTTTTAAGAGGTGACTATTCTTTAATGTAGGTTTACAAGTCAATGTACATCTACATGCCTAACCTCTAATCCTACGTTTTTTGGTGCTTGTTATTAGTAATAAGAAATAAGTTGCAGATGTTTTTAATGTGAATTTGATCTTTTAAATATTATGTTTGAATTCCTTTCATATACCTTTTGAGCTTAAATTTTTAAATTATTGAATTAGATATTGCTCTCATGAGATTATGCAAAAATTTTTGTTTTTCTAGGCCCTATAAGTTGTATTTATTCATGGTAATAGCTAGAAGGTTTGTGGAATCAAAAAGTACAAGCAAAGTTACTTTCCAAGGTGTTTTATACCTTACCCTAGGCCATGACCCAAGCTATTAAATTTTCATAGAGAAAACATCATATGAGCAGTCTATGTAGTGAGATTCAGGGCTAAGGTCATAGATATGACCTTGGTTGTGATGTTTCCATCAATTCCATATCTTATCCCATAATTGTGACTCTAACCATGGGACTATTGGACTCTATCTGTTATATAAATGAGTTTTGAGTTCCTTTAGAGGGTTCTTGACCATAAAGTGACGGCAGTCGTCACTCAAAAGAATAAAATCATTTTTAGGCTAATTTTACTCAAGATTAAAGCCATCAAAGGGGAGAAATTAAGATCAAAGTTGAAATTCAAGAAGTTTAGTAGAGATTTCAACAAGGGTTCATTGAAGATTGAAGACTTGGATCACTTGAGAATGAAGTTTTTTTTATGTTCTTTGTTCTTATTTCACTATTGTTAGAGTTATGTTTATAGTCTTGATCTAATTTATTTAGATATATATGGGATCAATCTTAAGATTTAGTATTTATTATTTATTTCTTTGATTCAATCTATGAATTTCTGGATTTCATATTAGGTTTATCTATAGATATATTATATTAGATTTAACACTTGAGCGAATGCAGTTTAAATTCTATTATTTGATTCCATATATCTAGTTTGAGAAATCATTTATATGAATATATCAATCTATAGGTGATGAAACTTGTATGGTGTATTAGAGATAATCTTATATAAATCTTTCGAGTTATAATCACACCTAACCAAAACAATAGAATCCAAAGAATAAGATACGAGCAATATTAGCTTTAGGCCAACGGAGCAATGCTTCCACCTTATTGGAATCCACTGATACCCCACTGTTGAGATATTATGGCCTAAGTAGGAAGTCGAAATTTGGGCAATTAAGCATTCAGATTACTTTATGAATAGTTATTTTTCAAGAAAGATAGAAAAAAACAATTTGCAAATAGGCTATATGCTCAATGTATTTATTACAGACTGAAATGTGGATGGAGCATTCATAAGGCCAAAGGACATCTTCAAAAATTCAAAATGCCTAAGGTGGGTTTCAAAAACAGGTTTTTTCTCCACATTCTCCATATGCATAAGAATCTGATGATAACTAACACTTAAATCTAGTATAGTGAAAAATCGACCACCATTTAGTTATATTAATAACTCTTTAATAATAGGGATAGGAAACTTATCCTTCATTGTAATGGCATTTGACACTCTATAATTAACACAAAATTTCCATTTGCCATAGTTCTTCTTCACTAAAAGCACAAGTGACAAAAAAAGAGACTAACTTGGATTAACAATGCCCCTTGCCAACATGTTAATGCAATGCATCTCAATCTCATCCTTTTGATGATACAAATAACAATAAAGGTGAACCATAATAGGACATATTTCTCGTTCAAATATAATGTGATGATCAAGACTACATTTAGGAGGCAAACTTAAAGGTGAAGCAAACATCGGTTTAAATTCAACAACCAATCGTTACACTTTGAAATTTCTGTCTACTTTGGAATGTGTTGTCGATATCATATTAATGGAACTTTGGCAATTGTCCTTAATTCCTTCCAATTACACCACACCACCGTGCCTTGTAGAGCTCATCTTCATAACTGAAAAATCCCATGTAATCAAACCCGTAGTGTGTAACCAATTCACATCCAATAAAGTGTCCAATCCTCACAAGGGTAGCACAAACAAATCAACACTAAAGTGTTGATTATCTAGTTGTAATTGAGTTTCTTTTATATACCTAGGCTATGAACACGCTCTCCACTAACTACCACAACTTGCAAACTGTCTTGTTGGTCCATTAAGATCCGAAATTGGTAGGTTAAGCTCTTATTAACAAAGCCGTGGGTACTCCTAGAGTCAATTAACACAATTAGAGGCTTTCCTTTTAAGCTTCTTGAAATTGCATAGCTTGGGACGCTTGAATCCTGCAATCTCATGAATGGAAATTTCTAGTTTACTAGACACCTCATTGCAACTACCTTCCCCCTCAAGGTGTACATCATTCTCCTAAATCTCCATGGCAAATAACCTGTTGCATTGGTGACCAAGCACAGATTTGTCACCAAAATTCAAACAAAGTCCCTTGCTTCACTTGTGTTTCGTCTCGATTAGAGACAAATTGTTAACTGCTGGTAGCTTGGTAGAAGTAAAGTTATTGGCATGTCGTAGAGTAGATGGGAGGGTATTCTTATGCCCCCGCTCTCCATACCTTTAATATAAACAGGTCAAATTCATCACACCGGTCAAATTGGATAGATATTTTATCTCCAGTTCGGCCACAATATGTTCTTGCAAACCACTAAGGAATAGTTATATCTCCTATTTCGTAGCTAAGGTACCTACACGAGCTAACAATTGCTCAAAATGATGTTTGTACTTTACGATTGTCCATTCTTGTTTGAGTTTGGTTAGTTCTCCAAATTTATTGCTATGAATAGGTGGGCCAAACCTTAGGTTGCATTGGTGTCTGAATTTAGTCCAACTCAAGTTAGGTCGATCACTTTCTAGATTTAATAACCATAATTGAGCATCACCTTCAAGGTGAAAGGTTGGCAATCCCACCTTTTCTTCCTAAAGTATGTGTTGATGATGAAAAAATGGTCACAAATATTTAACAAACACAAGGGATCCTCCTTACCCCCATAACATGGAAATTCTAATTTAAAATTCCTCGAGACATAAGAGCCTACTGCAATGCAATCGGTATTATAATTATCTGCTACCGATTGGCTTATTTTTCATCACCTAAACAACTATCTGTTTGCTTACTTTTTGACTATGAATTGACTACAACAATCTCTGTAAATAGATCCTCTAATTTCTTTGCTACACATATTTTTTCCTCTTGATACATCTGCATAAATCTCTCAAATTGTTGCTATAAAATCTTAAAGTCACCCATAACTGCTAGCTCTAATACTAAGTTGTTATGAACTTGTTTTTTAGATCAAGTAATAGGTCTATCACTCATTATATTAACAAAAGATAGAGACTCGTGCTTGTTAGAGTGTCTATCCTTTTGACCCATATTGAATTGAAATTAAGGGCTCATTAGAGAGAACCCTATCTCTAAACTTCAGGATTTCATAACCTTAAATCATAATTTTGCTTATCTTATTGCATATGAAAAATAACATTTAGACATTACAAGTGAGGGTAGTTTAATCCTTAATGCTTAAACTTACTTACCATACATAGAAAATCTTACACAATCAAAACAAAACATTATAGAATCGATAATAATATCATAATAAGAATATAAGGAAAGCTAATTTAAAAAACTGAATTTTCTTCCCATATGTAAATCTTTTGTAAACCAAAGTTTATTTATGAAATTTTAAAGCTATATTTTCGGCATCTATGGTGTCGGCCATAACAATATGTATGGGTAGATTGTTTTTGGTTAATGTTAGGATAATATTGGGTTATGAACAGATTGGGCTTTATTGATTTTTGCCTAATTAAATGTTTACCTTCGCCTAGTTTAGAGCCTTAGGCAATTAAATTCTCTGGTTAAGTTCATCCAAACCCCCTATAGTTTGATAAACTATCAATTAGATCTTTATAGTTTCAAAACTATCAAATAGGTCTCTAAAGTTTCAAATTACTTTTATTGCTAGTCTCTCCGTTATTTCTGTCTAACAGTTGCATGTGACATGTATGCGTGGTGTTACGTGGCACCACGTGGACACGCCACGTGACACTGGACTAATAGTGAAAGTAATTTGAAATTTTAAGGACCTATTTGATAGTTTATAAAATTATATGGACCTAATTGATAATTTATCAAACTATAAGGACCTAAATAATATTAAACCTAATTAATGAATTTTTTTATAATTAAAATAACATTGTTAATAATTAAAGAAATATGTATGGTAAATATTATGTTTTGTTAATAAAGTAATAAATTAAATTTTAAAAAAAATTATACAAATCACACAAATATTTTAATTTTTATAAATCAATATTTATAATAATGGATATATGTGAGAGTAGCATAAACATAATTATCGTGCAAATAATATATTAATAATTACTTTAAATTGATATGTTTTTTTTAATGAAAGTAGTTTGATTTAAGTATAATTTTATATAACCTAAACGACTTTTTATACTCAATTATAATTCAATCTAAATAAATAATTTAAAACTTATTAAAATATAAATGATTTGAATATTAAATTTAAATATATTTAAACCCAATTTAGGTCTTGAAAATTATTTTTCTTATGTCGAAGATTCAGATGTATTAAAAATCATTTTTGTTACATGAACTATTTAGAAGACAAATATAATAATACTTAAATTAGGTTAAAATATATTTAAAATATATTTAAATTTTAATAAGTTTTATATTTTTTATTTAATCATAATTGAATATAAAAAATTTTAGATTTATACAATTATAGTTAATCAAACTA
>JAOXYD010000136.1:15709821-15730786 GCA_028565735.1 Pinacopodium congolense
ATCCTCTTAGGATCGATACTATAATTTATGACCTGAATACTTATGGTATAGCTAAAACTAGGAAACACATACGTGTTAGTTTAGGTTATGCTAAACCTAGTACCCTAGACAGACGTCAAATAAATACTCGTACCTAAATCAACTGAAGCCCTATTTATTTATAAAATACCGATAACAAAAACTCTTAGCCCTTTAATTCTCTTTGGCAGTTTGTTTTGAAGGATGGTGGAGCAATTATCCCTCAATATCACGTTCAAAAGTTCCTTTAACTTCCTTTTGATTTTTCAAGATGTCTTTCAAGAATTTTGCATACTTTGCCATTTGTGACTAAGCACTATCAACAAGTAAGTTAATATGTAATTTCTTAAAAAGTTCAAGAAACTTACTAAATCATGCATCATTTTGCCTCTACTTTGATGTTGTAGGATATGGTGGCTATGGCTTTAGCTCCTTAATTGAACATTTCTTCCCTCCATTTTCTTCCTTCTTAATCTCTTTCTTACTAACTTCTGTGTTAATAACTGGTTGGTTTCTCATCCTAGGCTTAGGTTCTAGCTCCGTTTCACTTCTTTGAGTTATTGCTTTTGCATGTTCTTTTGGATTCATCTTAGTGTTACTTAGCAAGCTTTCTTGTGGTATTTTTGTAACCAACTTAGTGAGAAGCTAATTGTGATTTTATGATATACCTAAGTTTTAAAAGAATTAATAACCAAAAACACACTAAACAATATACACTTCACGAAAATGCAAGTGTACCTATTGGATATAATATAGTTAAGGTGAGTTTAGGTTTCTAACTACAAAGACTACTATTGCTAATGAATTTATATATAAATCTAGCTAGCTACTTAAAAGAGAAAGGTTAGTTGATTGATTGATTGATTTTAATGATTAAAAGAAATAAGACAATTAAAGTGAAATTCCTAAACAAACTTATAAGGGGGAATAATCAATGATGAAAGTAGGATTCAAGTAATTAATCCCTCCAAGATATGTTCTTACTTAATTTTTTATCTTACTTTAACTTAAATTCTAGATTTTTTAGACCGTGGATTCCCTAATGTAAATTACACTCTTTCTCAAGAAATGTAACATCTACCCAATTCAATTGAACTAGCGAAAGTTCTTTCTATCTCATTTTATTGAATTGAATTCATTAACTTATTCTATAAAACCAATTGTTTTGGCTAAATTCACATCTAACACATCCATCTTACGTAAGACTATTTTTAGCTGCCCATGCAAGATGTTTTATTTATAAAGTGATCTCATGCATATAAGAAATTTTGCAATCTCTATAATACACTCGAGTTAATTCGGGTTAATTCGGGTTCGAGTGAAAACGAGTTCGGGTCAATTCAGGTTCGGGTGCATTCAGGTTCGGGTCTATTAGGGTCGAGTGAAATCGGGTTCGAGTGTGATCGGGTTCAGGTCATCTCGGGTTTATATAAAATCGAGTTCGAGTTCAGGTCAGATCGGGTGCAAGTCAGGTTCGGATCGTTGATTTTTTTTATCAAATCGGATCAGGTCGAGTATGATCCAGGTCAGATAAATTAAATTATCGGATTAGATCCATTTTTGACATCTCTATTTATAACTGGTCGATGGATATTCCAGGCTTCGAATTTTATAGGAATCACTCGAATAACGAGGTTTAAGAGTGAAGGAAAAAAATGCGGTCGTCTTGGCTTTTAGACCAGAGCTTGTATGGCATGTGTAATCAAATTATGCACATGAGCAGCCATGGAACCAAAAGCTCGTGTATATTGTTTGTTTTCCTCTTTAAAAGACAAGGCGCATATCATGTGAGTTAGGTAACTTACGCGATTCGCGAAACTTCAATTTTTACTTCAAAACAAGTACCATTTTCATTGCTTTCCAAGAAAAAGAAAGCTTCACATTTCCCTTACACCTGTACATCTATTGGTGGTGCAGGCTTTATGACAAGCGATGCAACATCTACTTCCTGCAATTTCTGTCTTTGTCACATTGATACCTGACTTTACTTTCTGGAGAGATTCAACATCTTCATTAGAAATATGAGTTTCATTTCGGTCACCACATGGATGGAGGAACCTAGACAAAACCAGAACCTATGAAAGCAGCCATTTGTGGATTAGTCCATATCATCAATGTTCCATAGAAACAATTACATAATCTGATCGAGCCAGATGGCAAAATTTGAGGTTTTGACTCATTTTTTCGTGTTAATTGATTTGATCGTGCACAGAAGTTCTAGATCTACTTAAAGCATTCAGAGGTAGTAATGTTTATCCACACACTTGGATTGAACCAAATAAAACATAGTCTTAAACTGAATATCTATATTAAATCCAAGCAAGCACTGGAAAATGTCGATGGACAATATAATCCAGACTATTAATATGTATATCATGAATATCAACAAGTAGATACCAGTACGTTATAAGAATTGGGTTCTTAAACCCCAACTACCACCACAGGGGCTGTGAACTCAATGTTGTTGGCAGATAATGTAAGATCATTACCAATTTCCATTTCTACCTTTGTCTCAGACATACGAGGTTTTTCAGAATCATCCAATGTCACTCCGGTTGGTTCATTACTCACTTTTGAGACTTCGCTCTCATCAGTTGGAGGTTTTGTTTTGGATTCGGCCTTCTTTCCCATTCATTACAGTTGCCTGAGAGCGAAGATTAGTTTGGGCCTTCTCCATTGGTGTTTTTGAAGCAACATTATCTTTGTTTCCATTTCTGTGAATTCCCCTAGTCAAATTGGTAGAGTTCTGAGTTGCACGCAGACTATGGCAAAATTGAGGGCACTGGGAACTGCCGTCTCCCAAAGAGTTGGTCTTTGTAGTATTGAAGCTCTTGTGCCTTCCAAGTTTTGGTGATATTGCACGGGTGGTTGGCATCTGCAAAACAGTTCCATGTGATGGACGGAGCAAAGAGAAAAAAGAGGAGCTGACACAGACTGAACACCACAAGCAATAGATGCCAAACTGCTTTTTGCTTTAGCGCTACACTAAGATACAAGTTCTACATGCGTACTCAGATAAGGCCATATTGGGGGTTCGTTTTAAACCAATTTCAAATTGGGAAAGAAATGTTGTTGTCCACTGGTATTATGATTCAGGGGCAATCATGATCTGAAACATTCCACTGCATGTTAAGTTTGATATGAAATTAGCAGAATGTGAGAAAAGGCCGCTGATTTCCAATTAAACAGGAGACAACTTTCTATTTGTAGATGAGATCAACTGCAGAAACATCTGTACGAAGCTCCACACTCCAACACAGGGCAAGAGATTCTAACAGTCAAACTCGAGATGTTGACCATTGGTTTCCACTACTAACGTGTATCATGAGATTCTCCTGCCCAGTCTCAAGATTTGGAATGAAGGTTTATTGCAGGAATCCCGCAAAATTGACCAAGTTAGGCTCCTTTGTTGGAAGTAAAGTTTATGACGATGCAAATGAATGAAAATTTTAAGATCCAATTACAATATAAAGATCAATTAAAGAGAATGTGAATTTCTACTCAATTACGTTTGCGGATACGAAATTTTTTTCTTTTATCGAGGGAAACTAGCTTTCTGCATTCGTATTGGAATTTGAATGAAGGACCTTCTGAGCATAATGAACTCAAATTTTGGGCTTTCTTTTGGATAGGGTTTAAACCTGATCACTATTTGCTTGATCCCTTCCAAATAAACAATAAACAATAAACATGCTCAAGGTATGATGTCGTGTTGGAAGATCAAATTCACCATTCAAAAAACACTAGACTGATATGTCTAAAGCTGTGTATATCAGGTTCCTCAAGGGTTCTTAGGAAAGAAAGTTTCTGATAGCATAAGGCTAGTACACTAGCAATTAGTACAGTACAAGAATCCTTCGCGTTCTCAATCTATTAGCAAGCCTAGTTCTAAATTCCGGAGTTCAATAGACGGAAATTATGCAAATGTTAGCGAACCTTGATTGACGCTTGACATGCGGGTTGACATGTCAAAAAAATCAATAAGGCGACGTCTTATAAATGGGTGAGACATGTATGATGCTGATGAAAATTTGAGAGTAGACAATAGTTGGTATGATGGTGCACATTGGTAGAAATTCTTGATGGTGTGTGAGTTTCAGATGTGGCATTGGCGATCACTGGCACAACTATATCACGTTAAATCTAGGTGCACATGGAGGTATGAGGGTTTTACGAGGAAGGTCAAAGGTATAAAAATCTGCGAGTTTTCTTACGTGACTCAAATTGTTAGTATGCTTAGTCATAGAGCAATGTGACTGAACTACGAGTATATTTAAACAAACTATGCACCAAAATGGCTCATGATAACTAACTAAAGGCTCATTAAGGCACTTGATCATTCAAGAGGTGATGGAAAGAATGTGGAATAGTACACTAAGAAAGTGTAGTAAATTCCTAATAAAGTGAGATCACTTCATTAGGCCATGAAAAAAAAGGGATAAGACGAGGCCAAAGAGTAAGAATCTTTGAAGACATGTTTTCATGATCTTAATGGAGTAGTGGCCTAAAAAATATAACTGTCTATTGACTATGTGGAGGTAGTTGAAGAAGTGTGCAACTCTCTACTAACTTGGTGGGTTAATTGGTGAAAGTGGGTATATTTATTACTTGGTTTATAAGTTCTAACAACCTATATAAAAGTATCATATATTGCCCATTTTAGCGTGCAATTCATTGAATTATCTGCTTAAAAAGAATTGTAGGATATTAGTATCTCATCATAGAAAGTTTCTAGTAGAGAATTTTTTAGCATTTTGAATCTTTTGTATTGTTATTGTGAATATCATCAAAGGTTGGATTTATGGTGTCTATTTTATTCATTTCTTTTGATTTTGTAATAGAACAGATATATGTTATATGAGAAAAATGCCTAAACACTAGTTTGAGTGATGATTTGAAAACTTGTGAAGAAGTTGTTTAAAGATCACGAAAGAAGGTTGTGTTAGTAATGGGGATAAAGTTGTAAAAGCATTTATGTCTGATCACCATTCCTAGCCACCAGGAGATATTGGAGGCTTAATGAAGAGAATTAGGACCAAGTGTATGAAGGAAGTCCTTCAATGACTAAGCGTGCAATTGTAAGAGAAGGATGTTATTCTTGAAGATCAAGGGATTTCATTTAGAATAATTTCCTATTTACGTGCTATGGATGAGGGGCAGGCCTTCATAAAACAACATAACCTAACAAAAGCTGAGTTTAAAGGTTTAGGTGCAAGGAATGTTAAGATGAGTAAGGGAAAGTAGAAGAACAACATCGTTATGGCTTGTGAGACAACTACTGTTTTGATTTGCAAAGGTGCCCTCATTTATAAAAGCACAATGGCAACCTACAATGACATTATTATACTTTTCAAGAACTACCCTTATGGCCACATATGAGATAGAAGATTAATGGGCTTTCACAAAGGCACCTTTTATCCCCAACCTAAATGTAGTTATAGTTATGGGATTTAGAAAAACTTTGTTATTTTTAGTTGTATAATTTACAGATTATCCCTAGATCAATGTTTAGCATTGTTAGGGCTTTATAAACATATTAAGCTGCCACTTTGTAGGGAATTCACATGATCAATAATGACATATTTTCTTTTGAGAAATTTCTTCTATTTATTCTTCACAAAGAACTTAAATCTGATCTTATCAGGGCGACTTGTGGCAATCAATCCTTATAATTCTAGTTCTAATCTACAAGTTTGGTTAAGATCGAGTTCCCTACCTGATTTAAAGATGATCATAGGACTTCTACTCCATGTAGATTTAAGTTTTAAACTCTTCGTGGTCTAAGGATTGATTGTCATTCCAATGAATGAACTTATTAAGAAGAATGTTGCATTTAAGTAGAATGATGTTTATGATAAAGCTTTTAACACATTGAAAGATAAATTAATACATTCACCTTTGTTATGTTTGCCTAACTTTGATAAAACTTTTGAAAGTTGAATGTGATTCATCTGAAATTTGTATAAGAGCTATTTAATGCAAGATTCTAAACCAATTATATATTTTAGGGAGAAGCTTAGTGGAGTAATAGTAAATTATCCTACTTGTGATAAGGAGTTGTATGTGTTAGTTAGAACTTTACAAAGTTGGTGGCATTATTTACGACTGAGGAAATTCATTATTCATTTTGATCATGAGAATTAAAAGTTTTTGAAATCTCAAGGTAAACTTAATAAGATACATGTTAAGTGGTTAAAGTTCATAAAGATGTTTCCATATATGATTAAGTGTAAAAATGGAAAGGAAAATGTAGTTGCTGATTCATTGTCTAAGAGGTATGCATTAATTACTTTTTTTTCGAACTAAATTACTTGGCATTGGGTTCATTAAAGAATTATGTGATAATGATTCTAAACTTGGTTAAGTATGGACTTCATATTCTAAGTGCATATATGAAGAGTACTATAGGCATAAGATGGCACTTCTTATTGCTTCTTCAAATACAAATTAAGGACCAATTTTTGTGTTTGTTATCGATAGGTTTAGGAAGATAGCACATCTCATTTCTTATGCAAATACAAACGATACAGCTCACATGATTGATTTATTCTTTAAGAAGGATGTTCGTTTGCATGGTTTGCCTAGAATAATAGTCAATGATAGGGATGTTAAGTTCTTCAGTCATTTTTAATGTATTTTGTGGAGTAGGTTAGGAACAAAATTACTATTTTCTAGTATTGCGCATCATTAAATTGAAAGACAGATTAAAGTAGTTAATAGAACACTTACTCCTCCATTACATGCTATTATTTAAAAGAACTTGAAGCATTAGGTGAGATGTTTTCCATAAGTACAACTAGCATATAATGGAGCAATTAATTCTACTAATAGGTGTTCTCCATTTGAAGTTGTATACAATTTTAATTGAGCCATATGAATATTTTTACTTTTGCCTACTAAGGAACAAGCTAACTTGGTGGAAAGTAGAAAGTAGATGTTGTCAGGGAATTGCATGTAAAGGTTTGAGCTAGCATAGAGCAAAAGAATGAATAATATGTAAGGCAATCAATAATAGATATGTGATGGTCACTTTTGAATATAGTGATTGAGTTTGGGTTCATATGCAAAATGAGAGGTTTCCTGTACAATAGAAATCCAAACTACAACCTCATGGAGATAAACCATTTTGAGGATTAACAACAGCAGGTACAAGCTAGATTTTCCAAGTGAATATGGTAAAGTAAGTACTACTTTTAATATTTCTAATTTATCATTATATAATTCCAGAGATTGAAGATGAAACTTTTCAAATAAGGGAAGAATGATGAGGATCAAGTTGTATGAGTGCCTATATTTATCATTTTGAGCCACTAAAAGATATTGGAGGCCTAATGAAAAGAATCGGGATTAAGCTCACGAAGGAAGCTTTTCAAGGATTAATCTTGGAACTGTAAGGAAGGAAGTCATTCTTGAAGATCAAGGGGTTTCATCTAGATTAATCAATTTATCTACATGTTTTTTTAAGAGGTGCAGGTTTTCAGAAGTCAACATAGCCTAACAGAATTTGAGCTTGAGGGTTCAGATGCAAGGAATGTCAAGTTAAGCAAGTGATAGTAGAAGAACGGCTCCCAAAAGTGGCATCATTATGGCTTGCAAGACAATTTCCATTTTGGTTTATGAAGGAACCTTCACAAATAGAAGCACAATGGCACCCCACATTTGCGTTATTATGCTTTGTAGGAGCTACTATTATGGTCATAAACAAAGATTGAAAGTCAACATACCTTAACAATGGCACCATTTATCCTTGATTTAAGTGTCATTGTAGTTGTGCAATTCTAAAAAACTTTGTTATTTTTAGTTTAATAACTTATATATTTTCCCCTAGATTAATGGTTGGTATAGTTAGAATTTTATAATCATAATCAGCTATCACTTTGTAGCGAATTAAAATTAACAATATTGAGAGATTTTGTTTTTCATGAGAATTTTCTTCTCTTAGTTCGTTAAAAAGAGCTTAATATGATCTTATTAAGGCAATTTATGGCAATTAATCCCTATAATTTTATTTCTAATTGATATTAAGATCAAGTTCCTTACTTGATTCAAAGACGATCCCATGATTCCTATTCCGTATAAATTTTGGTTTGAGACTATTTATGGACCAAGCTTCGTATCAGTTGTACTTTTGACTATTGTATGGGGATTTGGCTAGTTTATTCTTATTCAATTGCACATAAAAAATTTTCCTCGATGGTTGGTATTAGAATTTGGTGAGGAGTTTTTCATTTTCCACAAACAATGACTAGTAGTAGCAATCTTATAGAGAATACTGCAAAATTAAAGGAAATAATTTGTCTTCTAATCTCAACATACGAGGGAATGCTTCCATTTTTGAAACTTTTAAAAGCTTTAGTTTGGGATTTTCAAGAAGCAAGGAGGTGTTGGATGAATATGTAGGTGTTTTATAAGATGATTTATAATTTGATGATACTCAAACGTGATATGATGAGGCATAATGGTGGAGTCTAATCAGAAAGCACTTTAGTGAAGCTGCATGAGCCCTAAATTTTCTATGGAAAACATTACTAAGAAGTTTAAAATTTTCTTATAAGATATAAAGTAAGACTTTACATTGGCAAAGGTATTTAATTTGATGAAGGTGCTGATAATAGTAGTGTACATGATGGATGGTGTGAAGATGTAGTGAATGATATAAACCTCGAATGATATCAATACAGATGGACTTCCCATATAAACTTAAAATAAAATAAAGAAGGAACTAATAAACCCTTTCCTCTTTAACAACACTTTTTGGCTTACATAGGAGTCATTGAATTGGTTGGAATAAGATGGATCAATGAGGTAGTACATGAATCAATTCACATATATAATGCTAGACATGTAGAATAAGTCAGAGGATGATAAGTTACTTAACTTCATTAGAGACTTATTCAGAGGAAAAAAAAAAAAAGGACCTCCTTAGTACAATTATGTCTATGGATGCCTTGTTAGATCTACAATTACTACTATCAATAAGGGAAAATGGAGTAAAAAGAATGATGGGACTTATAATCAATTGGAGAAAGATAAAAAGAAGATAAGAGAATCTTCTTAATCCTAGTAGAAGAAATAGTTACAATGAGATATTGCTTGTTTTATTTATGAGGAACTACACTTTGCTTGTGAATGTCTGAAACAGGATATGAATAAATCATTTGATCAAGTAAAAGGAGGTAAGGGCTTGACAGAAGATGCTTACATCAAATGGTTATATTGGGCACAATAAACCTTGTGAAGGAGAGTCCAAGAAAAAACAAAATTGATGGAGAGGGTAGATGATATGGTGGTTATATACTTATAGGAAAGAATACTTTAGTTACATACTTATAAGAAAGAAGACTTTCTCTTGTCTTCAAAATTCTTTGGATTAATTTCAATTAGGGCTTCAAATTCTTTTTGTAGGAGTGATTTCTTAAACCCTATGATCAACAAACGTAATTGTACAAATATTGGCGAGTCTTGGTTGATACTTGGCACATGGATTGGTATGAAGATGGCATTACGATAAGGGAACAATACAAATTCCTATAAGTAGGCAAGATATGTATTTGATTTCATTAAGATTCTAAGAGTAAGAAAGAGTTGGAATTTGTTGATGCCCAATGGCAAAAGTTTTTAATGGTAAGTGAGATTCAAAAGTGAGGTCAATAATGATTAAGACAATGTGCTAAGTTCGAATGTGTATGAAGGCACAAATCTTCAACCAAGAAAGTCAAATGTATAAAAGTTTTTTAGATTTCTTACATAGTTAGCTTAAATTGTTAGTATATTTAGTCATGGAGTAATATGACTATACCAAGAGTTTACTTGGATGGAATATACATCAAGATGAATCAGATGACTAACCAAAGGTTCGTCGAGGCACTTCATCATTTAAGAAGTGATGATAAGATGACATATGACAAGAATATGGAGTAATAGAAAGTCTAGTAACTTTCTAATAAAGTTGGAGCATTTCTTCAAAATGTGAAAAAATGCAGCAGTAATGTAGCAAAAAAGTGAGCATCTGTGGAAGATATGTTCTCGATGACCTTGGGGGAAATAATGATCTAAAAGATATAACTCCCTTTTAATTAAGTGGAGATAGTGAAAGAAGTGTGTATGGATTAGCATTGGAAGTGAGTAGTTTCAATTAGTTAGTTTATAAGATGTTATAACTTATATAAAGGCATCTTATGTTGTCAATTTTAATATGTAATTCATTCAATCATCTACTTATATATAATCACGAAAGCTTTTTAAAATTCTCAAGAACTTTAAATATTAAGTACTTGAGTATTTAATGCAAGGATTTTCAAGTGGGAGTGTCTAGAGTCTTTTATATCATTGTGGATGTTGATAAAAGTTACGAAATGCTTGGTTTTGATTTCTATTTTTTGTGTATGTTTATATTTTTCTAAACACAAAAATAAAAAAATAGTATAGAAATAAAAAAACAACATACAAATATAGCAAAGAAAAAACAACACAAAAACCAATGAAAATACATAAAAATAAAAACAGAAAATGAAGATGAAAAGTTAAACCAAACATCCCTATAGTTTTTCTGTATCTCCCTTTAATTCGTTTCTTTTGATGAGTTGTGCATACATTGAAAGATGAGTGTAAAGGAAATGCTTAAACATAAGTGTAAGTAAGGTGTCATGAAAAAGTTGTTTGAAAACCATTACAAAAATTGAGTTAAACTATAATAGGCAATAGTTTGATTATCATATGAGAACTTAACTACTTTTTCGCTATTTACTATGCCAAGAAAAGTACTCATAAAACTTAAGGACAAGAAAGTTCATAAAGTCTTGAGAACGAAGATTTTGATTTCTATTAAAAAGGTTGATAAATTTAGAAACATGGAGTAAATGGAAGTTCAAAACTCATGGATACAACTATACGGTTCTTAAAGCCTTTTCATGCTCCAATTTCTAGAGATTAAATGGTATTGTTCTTAAAGCCTTTTCATGCAAGTTAACTTTTCAACTCTATAGTTCGGATCCTAACTTTTCAATTCATACAAGTTAACTTTTCAATTATACAGTTCGGATCCTAAATGTGATATATGTAATGTATTATTTATGACCTATTTCAGGTTGTTCCTCCTTTAGCTTCATTTTTTATTATAACCATTGCCTAGCAGTTTGCTAACAACTTGATTGCCAATGGAATTGAAACCACTATGGTACTTAGGACAATACGCTAGTATCTCTATATCATTCAAGATTTTATCTAAATATTCTCAATATACAAATTTACTTAATAAGTTCTTTGACTCAAGTAATAAGTTGAGATTCATTTTCTGTAGGTTCGAAAAATTTGCTCAATAATTATTCTCTTGTCGCCTACTGTTTTCATGACTCTTTCTTTAGTTGACCTAGGATTGTAGCCATGGAAAGTTATAGGGACTACTACTAATAGGTTGGCACTTTCCAACTTCGCATTGTCTGGTAGCAAATTGTTCAATGACCCGAACAATGATGAAAGATCAAAGTAGTCTTTCTTTCTTTTAAAGCTTGACTTCCACTTCCAAATTTTCATTTTTGTTAGGATTTTACTGTACCTGTCAAGATATGTCTCGTGAGTATGCAAGTATATTGTACCAAAGTTGTGCTTGGAATTGTAGATGTTGCCTTGACTGATTATTTACTCGATACAACTTATTTATGGATTGAATTCTACCAATCCATCTTTTAGTTATTATATTTAAATATGATATAAATTAATGAATGTATGGCTACTTTTGATACTATATTTTATTTTTTATAATCAATATTAATGTATATACGATTGTTTTTTATTCAATAATAAAGGCTTATTTTTACATTAACTTGTCATTGCTAAAGAAAAGATATACTGTTGCTTTTGTTATTAAATATCATTACTTAAAAAAAATTAATTCATTACCTTATAAAGATTCAAATTGTTTCTATATTCATTCATCATTGTTTCTATATGTTGAAATAATTCTATTTCCTTAAACAAAACTTAAAGCAATGTTTTTTATTTTGTTGCCTAATCAAAAAATTATGTTGCTTTATATCTATAGCAACGCCACTTTATTTAATGACACTAATTCTGTTGCCTTAATAGAAAGGCAACAATAATTAAACTTCTAACTACACTTTTTTCTATTGGCTAAAGCTTCTTTTGTTGTAGTGTGTAATATGTCCTATTAACTCTTAGCATAATACTTAACCTACCATAAGATCAAAACATCTATTATAAATCTAATTTTAAATCATGAGATAAAAGTTAGAAATTTCAGTATCTATATTAAAAAATTCTATAGCCTATATGGTGGTCCCTATAATTAATATGCTACACCTAAAGTGAAGTTTACAAGATTTCCAAGCTTATTAAGAAATCATTTTGATTCTCTGTTATAAAGTTGCTCAAAATTTGTGATAGAAAAATAAGACCATAAAATCTTACTGTGAATTTTAGTTTTTTTTGTTTCCTTATATATTTCAACTTTTGGAGGGGGTTCCTTATAGAAACTAGCTATAAGGGTGGTTTTAAATGTCACTTTTTTGAAGTAACTAAATCTTAACCCCTTAGTTCTTTTGTATGTCACCATAAAGATAAATGTAAATTCAGAATTAAAGGTCTTAGATTTAGTAAGGAAGGTTACAAGGCGAGATCTTCTAGAGGAAAAGAAATGTCTCAGCACCATTGATTTTTCCTACAAGTTGCATTTTCCTTTTTCCTTAGCTTTGATCTTTTCTTCTAGTTTTGGAAAAAAACTAGTTAAAATGGAGGATACATCTATTCTATATTTACAAAGAACTTTGAATAAGGTCGAAGAAAGTAAATTTCATGAAAGTAAATTTCAGCTTAATGCCTTCTTCCACTTTTCAGCACATTCTTCCAATCTTAAGGAAAACATAGAACCATTACTTCTCTGCCCATAAGTAGGTACACTTCTGTTTATGTACCAAAACATCATTTTTGCATCAATCTTATTATGGCATACCAATACAGTGCATGGTTTTCAAAGAAGAAGTAGACAGAAGAAAAATGGCATGAAGATGGAACTAATACGAAATAGTGGAATAGGTATCATATTCTTCTTTTTATGGCACAACAGTTATGTCCTTTTAACTTTGGTTAGCTAGCTTACAATCATAAGGATACATTTATAATGCTAATTCTTAGGAAATAGAAAAAAAAAGGTCATTCCTTTCTACTTTAATAATGGCCAAAGGGGTGCATAAACACTTCCATAAGGTATAGTAGCATATCCTTAGCATTCTTGCATCACCCTTAAAGAGATTATTTTCTAGTAGCAAATAGAAGCCATGACTTACTTGGAAATTTCGGCCAAAGGGTGCTTAATGGTTAGATTTTGTGAAGTTGAATTTGCAAACTCATAAATCAAACAACAAACATATTAAGAAAGGCCTTAAGGGAAAAGCAAAAGGAATAAAAGGAAAAATGTTATAACACAATGGCTTACGATGGCTTTTAGACTGCTAGATATGTTTGATGAAGATGTTTGCCTGGAAAAGGATATGCTTGTATAGTTGTCAAAATCTTTTAAGTTCAATTTCATGGATGTACTTATTATGTGATGGGTTAGATTAGATATTGAATTAACTGAGCCATTGGAAGGGGCTAAATTGTTTTACAAAGTATCTCACTTGTGTTTAATAATACTTTTCATTGGATGACCATCAACAATCTTTCTCATATTATCAGCATGGCGTATGCTTCCTCAAATGAAATGCTTTGAGAAAGAATATATTTCTTGTTATGAGAAATTGGAATCAAATGTCTAAGCAAGAATGTAATAAGGTTTCCATATATATAAATATATATGTCATATTGTAGAAAACATTAAAAGTAGCTTAATAAAAATAGCATCATTTTTTATACAAGGTACCTTTGAAGGGTTAGAGAGTTTACTTTCAGAAAAATAAGTTTTTTTCTCGCTTGAAAATTTCACTTTTTTTTAAGTGCATCACCACTAGCAGTATCTTTTTCTTCCATGTTTGGTGTCATGAGAAGTGTTTTAACTTGAATTCCCTTAAATATACTCTCAGCATTCAGTTCAAACTTGATCTCAAACTCCATTAGTTAAGAGATCTTATGGCAAACAACTGCAATTTTGAGAGAGCAATAACACTACATAGTCATACATGAGGCGAGAGGTTTAACAAGAAAGTCTTTAAAAGCCTTGTAATATGTTAAGAAGAATCATGTATAATTTCCAGCAACAAACATGAGTAAAAATCAAATAATTTGTTATGAACCTATGTTTAGCAGTTTAGGATTGAGTTATGGGTTAGTGACTCACTATAGGATTAAAAGACAAAGACCTTTGCTTGCCAGAGTGTCTACCCTTTTGACCTATATTAAATTAAAATTAAGGTCTCCTTAAAGAGAACTCTATGATCATTAAACTTTATGAGTTCATAACCTTAAATGAAAATTCTGCTGGTCTTATTCCATATGAAAATAATGTTTATATATTACAAATTAGGGTAAGCTAGTCCTTAACCCTTAACCCTACTTTCCATACATAGGCACTCTTAAAAAACCAAAATAAAATATTCTAGAATTGATAATAATATCCGAATAAGAATATGAGGAAAGCTTATTTAGAAAATTGACTTTTCTTGCTATGTGTAAATATTTTGTAAACCAAGATTGATTAATGAGATTTAGGAGTTATATTTTTGGCATCTGTAATGTTGCTCATAACATTACTCTCCCCCCTCAAAGTGCACTTGTCCTCAAGTGCTAATGAAGGAAACCATTGTAGCATAGAATCTATATCTTCCTACGAGGCTTCAGCTAGAGAAAGGCCATCCCAATGAATTAGAACCTATTTCGTTGTGCGCTTAATTTGAGAATCTAAAATAGCTTGTGGAAAGGGTAGTGTTGTGTCTTTATTCGTAGTAATGGTTACACTTGGTCTTGATTATCGATAAATTTCTTTTAAAAAGACACATGAAAAACAAGATGAATTTTTGTAGTTGAGCGTAACTCCAATTTATAAGAAACAACACCAATTTTGTCCAAAATACGAAAAGGACAATAAAATTTTAGAGCAAGCTTTTGATTCCACTAAACAATAAAGGAAAGCAAGTGATGAGGATGTAATTTCAGCAAAACAAAATCACCTACCTCAAAGGACACATCTCAATGATAGGAATCATACAATGCCTTCATGGCTTGTTGGGCTTGCAATAGTATTGCACGCAATTCTTCCAAAACAACAAGTGGAGCATATAATTCATAATCCATAACCTCTAAATTAGCTGAATTAGCATAATAAGACATAAGGTGAGGTGGAGATCAGCCATAAACCACTTCGAATTATGTAGTCTGCAAGGAGGAGTAGAAACTGGTGTTATAACAATATTCTAGCCAAGCAAGCCAATGAACCCATAGTTTCAATTTTTCACTCGTAAAACATCTCAAATACATCTTAATGATACAATTAACCACCTCAGTTTGGCATCCGACCGATGCCACTCAAATGAAACAATTCTAACCAAAATGAGCTAATGAAAACAACATCTCAGTCACTATCAATAGTCTCAGGTAACCCATGTAAGTTGAAAATGTGATAAAAAAAAGAAACAATCTAACCACACTAATAGTAGTTTAAGGGTGTGATAAAGGCAAAAAATGAGAATATTTATAGAGTTAATCAACTACCACCAAAAGAAGATTTTTACCATGAGAGGTTAGAAGTCCCTCGATAAAATCCATAGAGATAGCTAACCAAATCTATTGTAGGTTGGGAGAGGATTCAAAAGACCTACTAGATGGAGATGCTCAATTTTATAGGATTGGAAAACTGAACAAAAACGAACAAATTCTTAAACATCATGCTTCATGCCTCTCTAGTAAAAATCAGAGGCAAGGCGATGGAATGTCTTTTGATATCCCTCATTATGTTGGTTGTAGATGGCAGCTAGTAAGCCTTGAATAAAGGGAGAATCTTTAGAAAAATGCACTAGTTCTTTAAACATAATTAGCTCATCATGTAATTTCCACTTGTCATTTGATGTCCTTACTTGAATTTGGGCTAACAACTATTGCAATTCCTTGGATTGAAAATTTTCATTTTAGATATCTTAAAAAATACCTAATTGTGGTGATGAAATGGCAGCAAGAAAGTTTAATCTTCAAATTGCTTAGATAGTGTATCTTTCACCACATTTTATTTTCCAGCTTGGTATTCCACAAAGAACTGATAACCCATCAATTTACTAATCCAATGTTGTTGCGAGGAAGTAATGATACATTGTTTAAGAAGAAACTTCAGAAAGGTTTCTCTTACAGGTAAAAACACCAATGATGAACTTCTTTAACCAAACCAATGAGCTATTTCTTATATACAGGTAATTTGTTTATGCTTAGCAACCAATGATCGATTGAAATAAACTATGGGATGACCTTCTTATTGAAATATTGAACTAGTGCCACTATTTGAAGTGTCACACTCCATAATAAAAGATTGAAAAAATTATAAAAGATTAAGATTAGGAGTACTAACCATTGCAGCCTTGAGTTTTTCAAATATTATTAAAGAAGTTTCAATCTAGATAAAAGAATTTTTTTTGAAGCATGTTGGTTAATAAAGTTGCTATAGAACCATAGTCCTTCACAAACTTGCAATAATACTTAGTAAGACTTTAAAAACCTCATAATCTGCAAGTGGTGTTTGGTTTAGGCTAACGGTGCATTGCTTCCACATTATTAGAATCCACTAAAACCCCCTCTGCTGAGATAGTATGTCTTATATAGGAAACCAAAATATGGGCAATTAAGAATTTAGATTGCTTTAAGAATAGTTATTGTTTTAATAAGACATTTTTTTTTTTTTTTGCAAATGGGCCATATGCTTAGCCCATGTCCTACTATACATAAGAATATCATTAAAGAAAATAAGGATGAATTTATGCAAGTAAGGACTAAATATCATATTCATTACAGACTGAAATGTGGATGGAACACTCGTAAGGCCAAAGGGCATTACCAAAAATTCAAAATGCCTATGGTGAGTTTGAAAAGTTATTTTATCCACATCCTCCAGATGTATTAGAATTTGATGATAACTAGTACTTAAATATAATATAGTGAAAATCGACCACCATGTAGTTCTTCTAGTAACTCTTTAGTGACGGGGGGTGGGAAATTTATCCTTCACTATGTTGGCATTCAATGCTCTATAATCAACAAAAACTCGCTATTTGCCATCCTTCTTCTTCATTAAAAGCATAAGTGATGAAAAAGAAGACTGACTTGGACAAATAATGCCCCTTACTAAAATGTCCACCCATTGCATCTCAATCTTATCCTTTTGAAGATATGGATAAGGATAAGGGCAACCAAAATGGGATTTGTCCTCAGTTCAAATATAATGCAATGATCAAGGCTACATTTAAGAGGTAAGGTTGAAGGGGAAGCAAATATTGGTTTAAATTCAGCTACCAATCGTTGCACTTCTAAATTTATGTTTACTTAAAAAAGTGTTGTTGATATCATATTAATGGAGCGTTGGTGATTATCCTTGATTCGTTCGAATTCCACCACATGATTGTCCCTTGTAAATCTCATCTTTATAATGAAAAAATTCCATCTAATTAGACCCAAAGTGAACAACCAATTCACACCCAACACGATGTCAAATCCACACCAGAGCAGCATAAACAAATCAACACTAAAGTATTGATTAACCAGTTGTAATTGAGTTTTTTTCCATATACCTGGGTTGCGAACAAGCTCTCTATTTGTTACCACGACTTACAAACTATCCTGTTGGTCTACCAAGATATCAAATTGTTATGCTAAGCTCTCATCCATAAAGTTATAGGTAGTCTAAAGTCGGTTAGTATGAGTAGAGACTTTCCTTTTAAGTTTCTTGAAATTTGTATAGTCTAACGCACTCAAATGCCTGTAATTTCATGAATGTAAGTTTCTGGTTCACTATACACCTTATCGTAATTCCTTCTTTCTCAAGGTATACATAATTCTCCCAAATCCTCATGGTAAATATCCTTTTACATTGGTGACCAAGCATATATTACTCATTGCAATTGAAACAAATTCCCTTAATTCTTTTGTCTTCCATCTCAGATCGAGAAAAACACTTAAATGCTGGCAACTTGGTGGGATTAAGGGGTTTTGGCATTTTGTCAAATAGGTGGGAGGGTATTCTTTTGACCCTCTCCACGTCTTTCATAAAAACAAGCTACAATCAATGCACTAGTCAAATTAGATGGATTTTTTATCTCCATTTTGACCACAATATGTTCTTGCAACACAGTAATGAAAAGTTGTACCTTCTATTCCATAGTTAAGGTACCTATGCGAGCTGACAATTGCTCAAAATGATGTAGGTACTCTGTGATTGTTCCTTCTTGTTTGATTTTGACTAGTTCTCCAAATTTATTATTACGAATAGGTAGGCTAAACCTTAAGTTACATTGCTATTTGAAAACACTCCAACTTAAGTTAGGTAGATCCCTCTATAGTTCTAAAAACCAAATTGAGCGTCACCTTCAAGGTAAAACGATGATAAGCCCACCTTTTCTTCCTCAAGTGTGAGTTGATGAAGAAACACCTATTTAACCAACACAAGGGATCCTCCTTACCCTCATAATATGGAAATTATAACTTAGAATACCTCAGGATGTAAGAGCCTCTTTCTATGCGACTGCTATTATAGTTATCTGCTACTAGTCGACTTGTTTTGCTGCTGCTTGAAAAGCTATCTGTTTTCCTAATTTTTGACTCCGACTTGACCGCTACAATCTCTGTTTATGACTCCTCTCATTTCTCAGCTTCACATATTTGGTCCTCTTAATACATCTATAAAACTCCTGTAAAATCTAAAAGTCACCCATAACTGTTGGCTTTGATACTAAATTATTATGAACTTGTGTCTTGGATCGAGTTATGGGCCTGTGATTCACTATAGGATCAAAAGACAAAAACCCGTGCTTGCCAGAGTGTCTATCCTCTTAACTTATATTGAATTGAAATTAATGGCTCATTAGAGAGAACCTTATGATCTCTGAACTTTAGGAGTTTGCAATCTTGAATCAAAATTATACTTGTCTTATTCCATATGAAAATAACGTTTATATATTACAAGTGAGGGTAGGCTAGTACTTAACCCTACTTGCCATATATAGACACTCTTAAACAACCATAATAAAACATTCTAGAGTCGATAATAATATCTTAATAAGAATATAAGAAAGGCTAATTTAGAAAATCAAATTTGTCTTCCCATGTGTAAATTTTTTGTAAACCAAAATTGATTTTTTAATTTTAGGAGTTGTATTTTCAACATCTATAATGTTTCCCATAACATCATTCTTATTCAAAAAAATTTAGAGCCATTACACAAGCCACTAATATAGTGAATTTGAGAGAAAGATCACAATTAACTATTAGGATAGAGATCATGAGTGACTCAGACAATATTGACACTTGGAAGAAAATAAGTAGGTAATAGTTACGTCGACATTGAAGGTTATAAGATCACAACTTTGGAATATGATGGTATGTAAGATTTACATTCACATTATGAAGTAGAGATGTAATTTAGGTCCTTAAGATATAAATGCTCATTCCAGATTGCTAGGAAACTAGTAAATAATGAAAAAATAAAAGCAAACTTTATGTTTAGTTTCATATTTCAAACACTTGATTTCCATCTTTCCAAAACTTCCCACGTAACCAACCAAAGACTGAATAGTATAATGAATGAGATAATATAGAACAAATATAAATATTAGGTGGAAAGATGGAGATCAACTATCTAAAATATGAAAGTAACCAACCAGAGACTGAATAATATAATGAATGAGATGATTCAAAACAAATTTAAGTATTAGGTGGACATGGAGAGAAAGGCTCACTTGGGAGGCAAATTCCTAAAGAAATAACTAATGATAGGATTTAGAAACTTCCAAGAAAAAAAAAAGGAAATGGAATTTCTCAGCTTCTCCCAGTCTTAGAAAAGAAAACCAATCACTTTAAATAGCATAAGAGCAATGGAAGATCAATTCATACATAAAAGTGTCTGACGATATGAAACATTTTAGAATTTGCCCATTATCTAAAACATGGAAAAACAACTAAGACTTATAAAAACAACGAAAACAGTCAAAGAATTCCACACCTAATTACATAAAAACACCTAAAATACCATGCCCATACAAGAGCATGAAAATTATAACAAATCTCAGAGATTGCAACACGATGAGGCTTTTTAACCGTTGAATGGAACACATAACGACTGGGGTTAACGTAGACAAAAACTTTTTAAAGGTTTGAAGAACTTTATAAAGATTGATTCTTTAATGATTGTATATTTGTGAGGGAGTCAGTGGCACACTATCACAGTTATAGCTAGAGAAATACTAGAGGGAGAGATATATATATATATATAGAGAGAGAGAGAGAGGGAGATGGAGATGGAAAGAAGAATACTGAAGAGGAGAGATATATTAACAATTTAGAGACACTTTGAGAACATCAACTATATGCCAAGTTTTTAGAATGTGAATTCTAGCTTGAGAGTGTCGTCTTCTTAGGATATGTGGTTTGTTAAAGATGAAATACAAGTAGACTCAATGCTTGTGAGGAGAGTTTTTAGAAATTGAAGGAGTGTTTGACTTCAGTTCCAATTTTGTCTTTACCAAAGAAAGGTGGAAGATTTCAATTATATTGTGATGCATCGAGAGTTGGCCTTAGATTTTTATTAATGCAAAATAGTAGAGTGATTACTTATATTTCTAAATAATTAAAGAAGCATGAACAAAATTACCCTACATATAGTTTAAAGATGACAGCAATAATCTTTGCTTTAAAGATTTGGAGGCATTATTTGTATTGTTGAACCAAGAGAGGTTCCAATCTTGGTTTTGATGATAACAAAACATGCTTAATCACTAATGGTTTGAGTTTATGATGTTAATCTTAA
>JAOXYD010000136.1:15746046-15767024 GCA_028565735.1 Pinacopodium congolense
CAGCCTTATTAATCCAAGAATAATCAGGGTGATCCATTCAACTAGAGGTGTAACCATCTAAGTTTTCATAATATTATTGATCATGAAAAGGTAAAAGTTTTTCAAAATAAGATGAATTTAGCCAAGAATAGTCAGGGTATGCCAATGAAATAAGGATATAGGTATTAAATTACTTGAAATGATTTGTCCAACTATCGCCTTATTCAGTTTCAACTTCAGGCTTATACCATTGGTAATCATACAAATAGCCCTATTGCCTCCACATCTTTTTGATGACTAAAGTAAGCCACCAAAAGACAACTCTTCGTATAAAAAAAGATGACAATAAAACAAAACAAAGAAAAAACTGCTAATTTAAACATCAAACGAACACAAAAATTAAGAAAACAAAATTAGAAACAAATCTCTAGAATAATTGACACAGATATATTCCTAATATTAAAATTACTTCCACAAAAGTGACGCAAAAATTTTTATTGTGGTTCGTCATACACAAAAATAGCTCAAATTAATCTATCATTTAACGCACAAATCCACAATTAATTCAATACCAACTTTTTGATGAGTGCACCGATTGCAACAAGTAATATAGTGGAGTATATTTAAGAGTTTAAGTATCGATCCCAAAAGGAAGTGTGTATGTAAATACTAGGTCAATTGGATTACAATTATCTAAAGGATTTAGAATTACAAATTAAGAAATTAAATAAAATTGCAAACAAATTCTAGAAAACCTAAAAAGCTTCCAATCAATTGTAAAAGATTTTAAGTGTGATTTTTCTAAATTACTTAGTTAAGGCTTTGGTGGTTGATGATTTAGTAGATGGATTAGTGATGCCTAATCTAGAGCGTCTTCACTAAATCAAGAAAGTGCTACAGTTAAGACATTGGTTTATCTTTATTAGTCTTATCTTGAAGTTTAACCATACATCAAACTTAGGTAATAGGCCTAAAGCTCAAGAAGTTTAATCTTAAAATTTCCTATTTCAAGACTAGCACCCTGATGATTAACTAGAGTTTGGTTATGCACTAATTTAAACTATGTTGTTTATTGATTTATCCAGTAACCTAGGTAGATTTCTCGAATACGAGATTATCTAATGACTTTATCTTAAGTAATCATTTTAATAAAAGCTTTAAGCATTCAATAAATAAAGATTAATTCACTAATTATTCATTAATAATTAAATAACATAATTAGCCATCAATAAACACATTTAACAACCTATCTTGCTGAAATTAAACATCCAGCATATAAATTAATCAAAGATTACAAGATAATTAACTTAAACAATATAAAACTTGATTAATTCACAAATAAAACTATAATACATAAGATTAAAGTTTAGAAATCACCAAAAATGGATATGAGATGATTAAAACTCTAATCCACATGATTACAATTTATGGATCCATATAAACAACCTTAACATGCAATTTACAATGGATTGGAACTAAAAACAACCTTAAAACTAAGATAATGTAAAAATAGAAAAAAAGAAATGTTTTTGGTCCTAAGTCACTTGGTTTTGGATGCTAGAGATGCCCGACATTTATTGGAGAAGGTCTACTGAAGATTGGAGAAAAAGACAAGCCGTAATTGTGGAAACTTCTACTGGAAAACGTGGCTATCGATGTTATACGATGGGTGTACTGACTCAATACAATGGGATAAAGACCTCCGAATATCTCATGTTCTTCAAAGCTATACACGGGGTTCTTGGAAGCAATATGATGGGTTGGCTCGTATTACTCTTGGAACTTGATACTTTTGCCTCTTTAATGCACATATCTCCAATTATTCACGTCAACCTATAAAGTAAACAATTCTAGGCATAAATTAAACTCAAATATGGAGAAATTTATATTAAATAACATTAAAAATACTATCAATTTACCCCATAACAAAGTTCTTGATTGATATTTAAATTCCATTGGAAGAATTTTGAATAAGTATTTAGATAATTTCTTGAGGGCAAGTAATAGTGTAATTATAGTGAAATTAGTAGTGGTGTTTATATAATTTTGAGACTATGAATTGATGTGTTTTCATGCCTATTTATTTATGAATTTTCCTTATTTATAAGCATTTTTGGTTAATTTTTAGGTTCACAACCAGTGGAACAGTTAGGTGCAAAAGGAGCTATATTAGGGTAAGTTTGGTAGAGGCAAAGTTTACCTATAATGACAGTTATTGTCACTATAGAGAAAGTTGTAAGCCTAAAGGAAGATAGAGAATTAACGTCAATTGGTAATGACATTATTACTCTCAGGGTTGATGACTATTGTATTACTAGTTAAAGTCAAAGAACCGGTGGTTTGTCTATAATAACACCACTTTCGATCCTCTATATTACTGTTGATGCTTATATTAAAGATAGTGTACTAACGGTACCATATAGTAGTGATAATGCTCTCCTATCATGCATGACTAAATAGAGATTTTAAGGGAAACTTAGTCATTTTAACTCCCTAATTATGCCCAGACACTTTTTTAATTACCTAGTATGGAAAAGGATATGGAATTTCAGTAGTTCTTGATTAGTTTTAGATAGTTTTTTTCATAACTTTTATAAGATAGATATCAAGAACAGGTCCAAGAGTAGTGGATTCAAGGGATTCAGAGAGTAGATTTACATTTAGGATAGATCAAATTTTGTTATATTTCATATTTTTTACTTTTTTATATTCTAACTCTTTATTTTCATCAATGATAATGTGATTTTCAGTTATATTATTATGTTTGATGAAAATTATATGATTAAATTAATTGATTAATAGGCTAGGTAAGTGAATGGATTAATTTTGTTCTGTTTGTTCTTCTTATGTGAAGATCTTTATTTATTTGAGTTCTCAATTATGTATATTAGAAATCTACTTTAATTACCAGGAAAATTAATAAACAATGTAGCTAAGTTGATGAATGACCTAACTTGCATTCCTTAAGATGGTCGTAAATCTGAAGGAGGTTTTTATGTTCAAACTTACTGTCCTTTAATTCTGTTAGTTTAAATTCATTAAATGATCAAATAATGAATTAGAATTATTAAAGATAAGGCACTAACTTAACCATAGCCCTATCTTGCTTTAGATAAGATATTTTATATCTACCTACACAAAATTATCCTAAACTTAGTTAATCCATTGAAATTTAAAAACTTAACTAGACTTTGAGATTAACGAATCTTAATTGATTGCTTATGATCTATTGCATAGCTGGTTACTTTAATTGTTTAATTTAGTTATCACTTTAATTTTAAAGTTCTAGATAATCATATATTGAGTGATCTAATATTTACATAAGATCCCTATAGGAATAATCCCTGAACTCTTATCCATCATATTACTTGTTGATGGGGTACACTTGTCTCTGGTCTTAGGATAGATTGGATTTAAATTATTATTAGGAAACTAATCATAAGAAGTACTTTCACTGTGGTTACCTTTTTAAGACTTAAAGCTTCCTAACCTTGTACCAAAGATTTTCATAGGTTGTCTTAAAGTTGAATTCTCTTTTATGATGACTTATTATCTTATATTTGAGAGAGGCCATGCTAGAACTTTCTCAATATAGACATATGAAGTAGATGATGGACATATGATAACCTAGGAGGTGAAATCAAATTATATCTTATCTTTCTATTCCTTTACTTAATTTAACTTCCTTATTAAGACTTATTTTCCCTTCATAATTGATACTCACGTAAGTACCATATGTCCTATTTCAAATCCCAACTTTCTTATATAATGATTAATATAGGCTTTTCCCATATTTACTTGTGATTAGTGCCTCTCTTAAATTATTTTAATGTTTTCTAAAAGGGATTTAAGCATTTAAGACCCTAAAGTAGCATACAATTGCTTCTTCTCTCTAATTTGATCTAAATATAAGCTTTTAGTTATACTTACACCTATACAAAGTCTTATAAGGTGTCATTTAAGTCAAATCCTTCAAGTCTATGTGACAAAGAACTCTAAAAATCTTTGTAAAAATTATAAGAAAACGGAGGCCCTTTGTTTGATAAATACTTAAAGGTGTACCATGCAAGCAAAAAATCTTATCTAAATATAGCTAAGACAACCTAAAAAGTCAATAAGTATAATGTATAAGCAAAAAAAAGCACTTTTGGATATCTATCTATAATAACAAAGATTAATTCAAACTTACCTCTAGTTATATTTAAGCCTATCACAAAATTCATAGTGATTCCTTCCCACTTCCTATCAAGAATTATAAGTAGTTGTAGTATACCTCCTGACATCTAATGTTCAACCTTAACTTTTTGACATGACAAATATTTTACTAATATATATACATATATATATATATATATGTATAATGTATATCTCTCTTCATTCTTTTCCACTACTAAAACTAATTTAAATCTTAGTACATGTTAGTGGATCTTAGTTGCATTGTGTAAGTAAACTTATAAGCTTCACTCATGATATCCCTTTTAAGATCATCCATTATATGAACGCTTACTCTTTAGTAGTCTTTCAGTAAATCAAATTTCGTATCATCACAATCAGTGTTTAATGTCTTCAACATTAATGAAGCTGAAAATTGAATTAATCCAATTGAGTTAACACTATCTTATTAAGGAAAGATAGAAAAAAAAACCTATAAAAAGTAACTACAAGTTGTAAAACTAGAAAATTTAGTTCAACAATCAAATTGTAAAATAGGAAAGGTATTAGAATCCTATTATAGTTGCCTAAGTGATTAGTTAGGATTAAAAAGGGATTTAAAAATTTTAATGAGTCTGAGAAGAAATAAACTTAAGTTTGAATTAAATAAAAGCATGCTAAAGAAGGCAATATAAAACATATATTTGAATGTTTAAGGGTTTACAATTTGACTTAAGGCTTAACATAAATTATTTAAAGTGATTTTTATGATTTAAAATTAACGCAAAGTAAAGGATTGAATTCTTAAGAGTATTTATTCTTTCATAAGGCCAAAAATAAATTGAAAAAAATAAAAATGTTTGTAATACATCTTATGGCTTTGAAATGAAAAAAAACACTCACTTAAATAAATCTTCCATGTACTTATTTTTCAAAGAGCTTTCAATACAAATAAATCATTAGTAATAAATATGATTTTTCATCTTCAAAACACATATTAGAATATCACTTGGTTTAATAATCTCTTCCTTTTTGATAATTACAAAAATGTGATATTAGGGAAATATAAGATGCAAATCATATGCAAGGCAAACCATATTGCTCCTCTTTAATTCATGCCTCTAAAATCATTACACTTCTCCCCGTATAGAAAAGGATTTAATATCACCCAACTGCCCCCCTTTTAGAATCATCAAACAGTTTTTTTATAAACTTAAAAATAAGTAATTTTTAAATTCATATTCTCCACTTAAATTCTTTGTAACTTTTAGTAAAAAAATCCTATCATATGAAAAAAAAAAATACATATACAAAAACATTTTTATCAAATCATATTTTGATTTAAAAAAAGATATCAATTTAAAAAATCATTCTATTTTACCCCATAATTATATGCAAATAAAGTTTTTTTTTCTCTAAAATGTATATGCCATGTCAACATTCTCTAATCAAATATCTACATTCAACACACACCTCATTTTCTTCTCCTCACTTAGTTTAATAAGGTAATTGTATCATTAATTCGTATGATAGCTCTTAATTATTTTACTCTTGAATTAGGATACCATATTACTTCCTCATTTGAAATCTATTTGATCACATTCAACATTGTTGATAGGTAAGTGTTTTTTTATGTTTTATTTTATAATTCCATATGGATTCGTCCCTACTTTTGATGAAAACATGTTTAACTTATGTCATATTATGTTAAGTGACAAATAGGAGGTGCTAACAAATGTTCTGGATGAAAAGGTCAAGTTTTGGGAAGATTTGGAGTAAAATTGGAGTAAAAGAGTTGTTATAGAGGAGTTAAATTGTGGTCAAATAAGAGGCTAAATGGCACTGTTTTCTCCAACATACCGCCATTTAACTCATTGTCAGGAAAAAAAAAGAATGATAAATGGGTTTTTTTCCACATCCTTTTCTTTACCCAAATTAGAAAGGGTATGAAAGGGTCTTAAGGACACAGAGAACCCTATTCTCCAACCTTTACCCTTTTTTTGAAGAATCATCTTGTTTTCCTAGATTTTTCTTCAAGATTTTAGGGTTATAAGCATTTCTTTCTATTTTGAGTTGTTGTTAAGCTTTTAGTTTACATTCTAAATAGTTTAAATTTCAATTTTATCTTATTTTTTATTCTCTTTAGCTATTATTCTATTTTATTTCAATTTTATTATGTTTTACAATTGGGTTTGTGTTTAATAATGTGTGAACTTAAGATTTTAGTTGAATAGATTATTTTATTTCCTTTTTCTAGACTCTGTCTTTTTAATTCCTTTATATTTTCTTCTTCTTTAGTTGCTGTCTTTTTAATTTTTAATTGTTTTATTGTTAATTTCATTATGTTAGGATACATTTCCTTTAGGTAAGAAGATATTGATAGGATAATGGCTTTATAATTGTGAGAATTGACTTAATTTATATTGGACATTTTGTTTTTGGTTGAGATTGAATTGAAATTCAGATTAAATGATATGAATTAGGAATTGTTCTATAGGTTTGTAAAATCTATTTGCAATTCTTTGTTTAATTGATAGGTATAGGTTTTTGGTATGTAATCTTCATTAACAAATACTATAGGTACCGATAGGTTAAGTGGTTTTGTAGGTAAACTTAATCAACTTAGCCTAGGATTACAATTCTCTAAGTTATACAATCTGAACTTATGTGCTTGTAGCTTAGGTTGGTCATCCCCCAGTGTCTAATGCTGTCATGCTATTAAATTTAAAGAGCTGATTCTAGATTATTGCATGATTAGGGAAAATTTTTCTATCATCTAGAAATTATGTAAAATCGGAGGAACTTAAGATTTAAGAGCTTATTTGGATCCATGGGCTAGTGTTTTAGATAAAGCACAATCTATATTTTTTACAATGATCAATTATAAGTCTTGAATCCTAGATATATCTTCTGCTCAACCTTTTCTTATTATTAAGTGTTTATTTTCATTTTATGTTCTTACTCATTTGTTTTGATTTTGTCGGTTTCCTTTTATATTTGTTTTTAATTTCTAAAAAATTCAGGGGTTTTTATTTCTTTCTATTTTCCTTTAGTGCACTAAAATAAATAGCTTTAACACTCTCTATCTCCTTATGGATTTGACCCTAAATCACCCTACTACATAGTAAATTTATGTTATATATTTTATTATTTGGTAGTCAATGATAGCTCCATGAAATGTTGGTGCCGTTGTTGGGGAGCTAATTTGGTGTTTTTACCATTTTTACATTGTTTTCCTTTTGCTTTTGATGAGCTTTTGCCAGCTTTGTATTCTGATTGATATCTTTTTCAAGTAATGGATTATTTTCAGCATACCTTTTATTCTAATCCTTTTTGCAATAATTCTTATAGTGATTTGTTTGAGTTTTTTGTTATCTCTAGGTTGGAACAATGGGTAACAAATCTCTCTTCCTTAGTTAAGCAATTACTGATAGATATGGTAGAAACTAAGGTATGTGATTTTTGTTCATTTTCGTACTATTATGTTAATATATATCCTACCTTGCGGGTTAAGCAGCAGTTTTATGGAGTTGGTGATTCCCAAGAGGTTGATAGAAGTTCATTTTATATTGTTTTTCATGGTGTTTTGATGTTGATTAACTTCTATTTTGGTACTGAATTGTATAATTTGTGTCTTGAAATGTTTAAATTGCAAATTATAACCTTATTAAAGTGAAAATCAAGAAAATGTGAAGCATGGAGCATATTTAAGAGCCAATAGCTAAAGCAAGCCACCTTACATTTAACTCCTCAAGACCTACATTTTATTCTATTATGGGACTTAAATGCAAGTAGTAGTACGACGCCGTTTACTCCCTACCAATTGTCATCTTAGTACTAGTTGAGCTTTTTCTAGCTGGATGTTGCATCTAATTGGTTGCAACGTAGGCACCTTGACTCCCACTTGCTCCTGACATGTAAAAGGAATGTTTGAAGTAAAAAAAAAGGAGGAGAACTTTAGAAAAAGATGAAATTGGAGAGAAAAATCATATTACTCTAGTTCTAGGGTTATTTTCTCTTATTCCTAATTTCTTTAATCTTGTTTTGCAAATCTCAGTTTGAATTTAAGGATTATTGAAGCCCAGACATGTGATTCAAGCTTGTAAATGTTTTATGGTGCATTCTAACCCTTCTTTTACATTAAAATCCATCATTTATTATCATTTGTTCAAGAACATGATTAAAATGATGAGAATGATTTATTTCTTACTTTAAATGAGTGATTGAATCTATTTTGGGGGGGGGGGGATGGTTTTTAAATGATCTAGATATATGCTGAATGTTATTCTATGTGTGATTAAAGGCTTTTCTTTGCTTAAATATTAAGATTACTACATATTTTAAACTAAAAATTTTGAGTAAAGTTAAAAAACAAGTTAGGATATGAGAAATTTACCTAATTTGTTGGAAAAATCATTGAGCAACCTGATTTAGGTCATTGAAAAATTAAAGTTTGATTTATCTTGAGTGTCATAATATGAAAGTTAGAATTTTTTAGATTAAACTTTTTAAACTTTGAGCCTAATGCTTAAGATAAAAGAATAACCAAACTTTAACTTAAGTAGTTAGAGGAAAATCTTGAAAATTAGAATTTTTTAGATTAAACTTTTTAAACTTTGAGCCTAATGCTTAAGATTAAAGAATAACCAAACTTTAACTAAAGTAGTTAGAGAAAAATCTTTGTCTTAACCATAACATTGCTTGGATTTAGTGAAGCCATCCTAAGACAAGCCTTTTAATCCATATTTAATCCATCTAGATCATTTAAAACCAATTCGCTAACTAATTCATTCATTAGTTAAATCCTTTGAATTAAATTAAGTTATTTGCAGAAATTTTCATTTTTATTTCATTTAGTAAATTTAGTTGGTGATTTCAATTAGTTAAGATTCTCTAGATAATTATGACCTAATCTGACTTAGTACTTGCAAATTGGTGATTCCCTTAGGACGATAACTTGGATCTTGAATATTTCCCTATATTACTTGTGATTGGTGCACTTGTCCTCATTGTTAGTTTGAAATTGTGAAAGAAAGAAAATTAGGTTCTAATTGTTAAATTTATAAATTAAAATTGATCATCAGTCCGGAGTAGAAAACCAACAACCAATAGAGACCTAACATGGATGGTATGATCCTTACATTCCGATTTACCATTTGAAGTGGGAGGGTCATCCTTACTTTTCATATAGGAGTAACTAATATGGATTTAGTTTTCCTCCACCATGTTATTTGAGTCAGTTGCATTGTTTGTCTATGCCTACCTCTTTCATCACCATCGCAAGTTGATGAGATGTCATTGGAGGAGATTATAGAGAGTTTAGCTATGAGTACTCTTCAATTTTAGTAGGAAATGAGAAGTGGCTTGAAGAACATGGAAGATCCAATGAGCCAGTTGGTCGAAGTGATAGAGAGCCTAGAAGCAAAAGGTGCTAAAAGAATTTCTAGCCAATTAGAACGAGACCATGGACTTGTCCCTTTGTTAGATGATGGAGAAAAATTAGAATAAGAGGAGTCTATTAAGGAAAAGGAGTTAATCTTGGAAAAAAAGGAGGATAAAATAACTCCTATGGTAAGTAGTACTTCTTTTAGTATTGCCAACTACATTTCTATTCTTTTTCTATAGCAGGATGAAGAAAGAAGAAGGAAGATGAAAAAGAGAAGAAGAACGAGCAGGAGAGGCAGGAGCATTAGGGAAGAGAGGAGTTGAAGTAAGATAGATGCTTGAAGTAGTTGTGTATAAGCAAGTTGACATTAGAGGGTGTCAAGCCAGATGACAAGTCTCCACACTTATCATTTAATCAATTGAGGAGGCTATCCTAGATGAAAGGAGATGTCCATATCGGAGTTTCTACCTTGGAGTATGACGGTGAAGCAAGGTGATTCCATCTCTCTAAAGCTATGCGATGTAAAGTTGATTGGTAGCCAACTCTGAAGGACATATCCTCTATGAGTTTAAGCATGCTTCCTGTCAGGTTCAACTTTCCATTTGATTTAGGATGAGGCATGAATGAAGAAGGGTCAAGCTTGTGACCTTAACTAAGGGCTTGTTGGGAGGCACCCCAACCGTATCCTTTAGTGTGTGTTTTTATCTTTTGCAAATAGTTTTTGGTTTGTTTAGTTTGTGTTCTTTATTTGCTTTTTGCATGTTTTAATTGTAGGTGGAGCATGAGATGCATTCTTCTTCGAAAAGGAAGCTACAATCTCTATTCTCAAGGTTGATATACCCTCTTCGATCTAAGGGAGTACTTTTGTTTCCATCCTCATTTTTGTGTTTTTAATTTTTTAGGACATTAGGGATAATGTCTAGTTTAGATGTAGGGGTGGGGCAATTTTAAAATTTTCTGCACTTGAACTATTATGAGTCTAGTGGTTATGATTTAAATGTGTTGATTTAAAATGATCTTGATCTTTAGTTGATAGTTAATTACAGTATCTGAATGTAATTGATGCTTTTAATTTGATGAACAATTATTGATTCTTGAATGATTTCTAGCCCTTCTTTTTTTGTTTGTTTTTCTTTTGAGTGCTTATGTATGTTTAGTAACCCCTTTTGTATGATATTAAGTGATTGAGATCATTTTATATGAATTTTCATATGAATTTGGAATTGAATGTTGTGTTTAAATTGAAAACAAAAGTGTGTTTATTGAATAAGTGAGTATGTTTTCGCTCCACTTTCTTTTAATCTATAAAAGATCGAAGTTATGAGTGGTTCTAATAGTCATTTGAGAGTGTGATCTAACCTAGTAACCAAGGTTATTCATAAAAAAATGTTCTCTCTCACGTTAAAAAGTTAGATGAAATCTTAAACAAGCTTAAAATGGATATCCTTGTTGAGTAACCAGGATCATTCATGACAAAGTATTTGATTTTGTGTAAAAATATTAGGTGTTCTCTCATAAAATGCTCTAAAGTTACAAAATTATGTTTATTTTTGTGTTTTGAATATTCTTGACTTTATTCACATGATGTGTCATATAAAATGACTTGAATTCTTGATAGTATGCATTAAGGGTTGCTTTTTATTAACTTTAAGTGATTTTAATGTGATTGACCAAGTTTTTTTAATGAAAGAATCGAGATTTGTAAATTAGATTTAATTTTTAATTGGTTTTTATTTGTACTTAATTAGCTTGAGACTTTGGATCAAGATTGTTTGAATATAATTTTTAAATCATTGCTTGAGGACAATCAATGGTTCAAGTGTTGGGGTATTTGATAGGGATGTTTTTTTATGATGCTTTATTATGTAATTTCATATGGATTCATCCCTACTTTTGATGAAAAAGTTCTCAAAGTGTATTTAATTTATGTTGAATGACAAATTTGAGATGTCGACACTTGTTATGGATGAAAAGGCCAAGTTTTAGGAGGATTTGGAGCAAAAATTGGAAGGAAAGCTACTATTTAAGACATCAACGACGGTTGGCCCAAAATGCCATTGAAAGTGCAGGAACCGCTGTTAAAGGACAAACTCAAGTCCTTCAACGGTGTTTGAAATAGGATAATATTGAAGGTTGTTTAACTTTTAAGCGTGCTATAAACAAAACCAAAAAAAAAAAGAGAGAGAGAGGGTAGAGACGAATTTTGCCAAGAAAAACTTAGTCTAACCTAATTTAGACGTATAAAAGGGACAAAAGAAGATAGAACATGCAATCTTTATTTTTCCTAGTAGCCTCCATCATTTTATTATAGTTTCTTCTTAATTTCTTAGCATTTTCTTCTTGTTCTTAAGGTTTATGTTAGGTTTTGTTTATGTTTTGCTTTTAATCTCCTCAGTTCAGTGTTTTAGGTATTATTTAGCCTTTAAATATTTTGTTCATGGTCTATTTATGCCTTCCATTAATGTTATTTCTATTTTTTTCTTATATTTGTTGTGCTTGATTTATGTTTTTATATCTTTTTATTGTAAATTTTGTTAATAGAATGCTTTATTTATATTTCCAATAACTCTGTTATCATTTTCTAGCCTTGTGTTCATTTTTGTCTTTATGTTTTCTACATTTATCTTTTCATTTTCTTTTAATTTTAGTTTGGGTTTATGTTAATTTCAATTGTGAGAGTTGACTTAATTTGAATTAGGCATTATGTTTAAAGTTGAGATTAAATTGGAATTCAGGTTAAATGATATGAATTAGAAATTGTAAATTGGAATTTATTTACAATTCTTAATTCAATTGCTAGGTATAAACTTTTTATATGTAGTCGTTATTGGAAAATACCATAAGTAGTAATATATTAATTGGTTTTGTAAGTAAACTTAACCAATTAGTTTAAGATTCCAATTATTTAAGTTATACAATTCAAGCTTTTGAGATTATGATTTAGATTAGTTGTTCCCTAGTATCTAATTCTATCGCATGATTAAATTTTGAAATCTTATTCTAGATTATTGCGTTATTATGAGCAAATTTTCTATCGTATAAGATTTGTCTAAAATCGGAAAAACTTATGATTCAAGAGCTTATTTGGTCCATAGGATAGCATTTTAGGCTAAACGTAATCTATATATTTTGATGATCAATTATAAATCTCAACTTTCAAATATACCTTATGCGTAGTTTTCCCTTATTGTTATGTGTTTGTTCTATTTTGCGTTCATGCTTATTTGTTTTGATTTCATTAGTTGCCTTCAATATATATTTTTTAATTTCATAAAAAAATTCAAGGGCTTTTATTTCTTTTTATTTCCCTTTAGCGCATTATTAGAAATACTTTTAACACTTCCTAACTCCTTGTGAATCTGACACTAACTCATCCTAATATATAGTAAGGTTTTGTTAGGTAATTTTATTATTTGGTGGTCAGCAACAATTCCACTAGTATGATATATAATTAAATATTTATTAATTATATATTTAAAAATCATTATACAATACTTCATAAAAAATATTAGTATATTAATCAATTATTATTTTCATTAAAAAATAATTTTGATTTGATTTGAACTAATTTTAGAAGGTTGGTCATTAAATTGAAAAATTTTTAAAAATTAGATATTGAATTGAAAATTTTTTAAAAATTATTCACTAAATTAAAGATTTTTAAAGATCGGGGTTGTATTTTCCACATGAATGTCCACGAGACAAAATTCATTAGCTTTATTAAAGTAAAACTAACGATGCTTAAATTTTTACCTAAAATGATTGACTTTTAAATTGATTACTTAATTGAAAATTTTTAAAGGTTGATTACTTTAAAAAATCTCAAAAGGTCAATTACTTATGTAATTATTATCCCAATGGAAAAAGACATTTGAAAAGCTAACATTTATAGTCTCTTCCTCTCAGAAGATGACTTTCTCTAGAAAATTGATCATTGAATGCTACGTGTGTGGTATAAGTAGTTAACATAATACAAGTATAGTAACAATTTAAGAGCCATTTGATTCAACTTTTAGTTATACTTTTTTGTTGTAATTGTTATATTTTTATATTGAATTTTGTATATTTTTATAGATTTTTTTATTATCTTTTTCGATTTCTGTAATATTTTCTTTCAATTTTTGTATTTAGAAAAATTAAAAATCAAAACCATTAAAGAAATTCCAACCGAATAGGATTGGTTTTCGTTTCTGGTTTCTTTTTTTTTCTAAATATAAAAAAGACATAAAAACTCAAAAAATAATATAAAATATAAAAAATAACAAAAAAATAAAAAATAAAAACAAAAAATTGAACCCAAAAAAAAAAAGAAAAGTACACATTATTCTATTATACTCAAATTTGACAAAAAATACTCCAACACTCTGCCAAAATAAGTCAAATCAAGTTGAATAGATTTACGAAACTTGTATCAGAATGTGGTATACAAAAAAAAAAAGTGTTTAAGTATTTGACGAATATAGCAAGTTTTAAAATAGGCATATTATTTTGATATTATTATATGAAAAAAGAAACAAGTGTCTAGGCATATTATTATTGCTGTACAACTTGGATACTCAAAAATCATGCAAACCGATTTAAATAGTTAACCAAATTAAAGGAGACGGTTTTTATAATTAATCCTCCTGCTATTAGTTATTTGTAATTGAATCCTTCCATTAACGACAATCCTATTTGAAATATTGACGTATATGAGATACCATGATAGTATCATAGTGACATGATGGATTTAAATGTCTCCACGGACATGATATTACACAATGTTTAAAGTTCCCTTCCAGTTATTGGTATATTTGATTGAGAAATTTCAAGAGAATCTAACAAAAATTCTCAAATTGAAGAACTTGACTGAGAAATCTGACATAATAAGAGTAAATATGCTACTGTCCCTTTCATATTTAAGTCTAACTGTTTAAGACGTGTAACCCAAAAAAAAGAAAAAAACAGTTAGGGAGGTTTTAGCATCAACTACAGGTCGTAGTCATGTGGTTCGACATCATCAGCTAAATCCATATCCCCTTTCCGTAGAATTTTAGCAAAGCTTAAATGAAATTGCAAAAAGCAACAGTTTAAGCATACAACTGTATCCCGACTTGATGCAATGATATTAAAAATGGCACGAATAAAAACATAAGGGGGAAGGCGTTTATTATTCATAGATTTCACTGAGTAGACAGTGCAGAAAAGAAAAACTGCAACTTTTATTCCAAAACAGAGACCATACAGAACTCCGGTAAGTAGAAATAAGATGCAGTGATTTTAGCAGCTGAAAGCTAACAGTAGCTCCAACTTCATGGAGTCGTGATGCCTGCGAGGACAGGAAATTAAAGAGGAATAATCATTTATCAGTAAACGGGGGTGTTAATCCTACATTGTTTTGAATACCCAGTGGATATAGAAAGATAGAGATGTAGAAAGCTTACTTCCACACTTGTAGTGGCGAGGAACCCTTCTTCCACAGCCTTCAATGAGACGAATGGCACGGTTTACATCAATAAGTGCAGCCAACTTTGGGGTAATAACAGGGCAAACGCACTCAATATGGCTAACCCGAACACGCTCACAGCAGGCAGGCGATGGCAGCCTCCCATATATCACGGGCTTGCACGCGTTAATTCCAAGCCTTCTCTCCTCTTTGCACGCCGCAGCACTCACTTCTGCACTTGCTTTATTATTCACTTCCAGAATGCCAGAAACAAGTACCAAAACCATAACTATGGAGGCTAATGGTTTTGCTTTCATCATTTGTCTCATGTAGTTTTCACTCCCTCACTAGGTTTTCTAATGATGGTATCAGTTCCAGAGCAAGAATATAAGTAGTGGGAAACAACGGGGAAGAGGAATTCCTTGTCCTAGTAATTATCTAGCCATCACCTGTAGTTTTTGTTGACTTTCAATCTTTTTTGGCGTGTTTCCACTGAGCACTCCTCTGGGGTAGGTAGGCGCAAAAGAGACGCCCACGTCACTTTCCTTCGTTGACGGGAGTAGAAAGACTGACTGGGCAAAAATGGTCGAACTTTGACTTGGTCTAAAGGAATCTCATCACTATTATGATTATTATTTTAATTTCAATTGTTTGTACGAAAACCACTCAATAAGCTATCGTTTTTAAACTATAGGTGATTTTTATTTCACCCTAAAGAGAAGTCTACAAACAAATTTCGTGTTTCTTTCTTTCTTTTTTTTTTTTGCTTTCCATCTAAAAACAAATTCCAGAGCCCAAGACAAACTAGAAGCGTGTGTTCGGTTTTTAGATCTTATTAACTGCAAGTAGGCGTTTCCTTTTTTTTTTTTTTTAAATACATTAGCATTCATCTACATATGAAAGCAAAGACTTCGTATGTTTAAACACAGGGTTTTGTCTAGAAAACTACCAACAAATTGGTAACGACTTAAAGGCCGGAGAATTAAAAAATATTAATTAAAAAAACTAAAATACGTCTAATCAGCTATGTAGTGGTTGATAAAAATTTCTTTTTTCGCAATATCCTAATATGAATAAGTGGTCACCGAACTAACGTGGCTCCACGCCGAAAATGTCATTCAATGTGCAAATTAGTCTGCACCAATTAGCAAGAAACTATTGATTAATTCATCCTTGGCTAGAAAAAGCAGTAAGATTTTGAGTATTCTCTATAAAGTAAAAAGAATAAGGTTCACTTGGAAGCTTGGAATTTTGCGATGTTCCTACAAGATCACATAAAGGGTTGAGAAAGTATTTAAATCAAAAGTGCAATATTATAGACGAGGCCCATTAAATAGAACATATATATTATTTTTAATATGTACGCACACATAAATATAGATTTGATACTATATTTAAAAAATTATTCAATCCACAAATTTAAGATATAAACGATACCGTTGGATAACACATTTTTCATTACGTACACAGACAAGAAAAGGTAACTAAAAAATCATGTGAACTTCCCATAAAATGCCTTGGAAGCTTCATAATCTCTTGCCTTGAGAGCTTTAGTGCGGCTTTACCTTCTATTAGTTTGATGTATCTCTGTAGGGAGGTTGCATCAAAATTTAAGCATAAGGTGTTGGAAGTTCATAATTAGAGTTGTTCTACATTAAAAAGAGATATAAATATGTAGTGAATTACATATAAAAAAAAGGACTCATAATTCATTACCTATAGATCTTGAGTTAAGACATGGTCTTCATAATTATGAACTTACTTTGACTTTATCTAATTTCTCCTTGAACCATTGTTCGTTATTATAAGAGTTAAGTTGGCAAAAGTCTAATAAATAGAGATTTGTGGATTTGAGTATAATAAATGGTGAGTTATAAAGCCACTCAAATAGTTTTGAATTAGTTGTGAATTAAGTGGGTTAGCCTACTTTGGACGAATTGTAAGGGGAGGATGTTAAGAATCCACAAATGAAGTTACCATACATTAGAAAGAGATATAAGGATAAAATAATCCATTACCTTAAGAGTTTTAGTTGAGATACGTTGTCCCTATTTATACACAGGCTTACTTAGGCATAGTGCAATTTCTCTTTAAACCCCTTCAAAACCATTCATTAGTAACAAAAAAAAAAAAAATGTAAGATGATAAAAGGATTTTTAATAGTGATACAAGCATTGAATATAATTGACTATATTACCCATGACCCTACTCTTCAGTCTATCTGATTAGCTTATAAATCTTTTTGTCAATTTGAATCTTGGAAACATACACTTTTTCATTTCATATGTTTATCCTTTCATTTTGACTTTCTAAAAAATATCTTTATGGGATAGATTGAAAATCTAGGATCATCAATGAGCTCTCCATGGATTATATTTAGGGACTTTAACAGTATAATCCACCCTTCTGAGGTTGAGGGGAATGTAAGTATAAGAAACTACTCAAATGATTTCAGAAAATGTGTGGGTCTAATTGAAGTCACTTATCTCAAAGCGGAAGGGATTTTTTTTTAATCTAGACCAATAAGAAAAAGGGAAGTTTATTCCTTAAGAAAAAAACTGGACATGGTTCTCGTTTATGAATAATGATTAATTGAATTTTATAGAGCAAGGTTTTTATTATCAACGATTTAACTTTTGATCACTCTCCACAGTTTGTCTAGAATCTTTCTTGAACTCCAAGAAGATACTTCCCTTTTAGATTCAATAACTACCATGCAAACTTTGAGGAATTCAATGAGACAAAATTTAAGGAATCAGTTTTCAAGTGCATGGACACAAAATATTTATTTATAAGAGAAAATTGTAAAGAGTGAAAGAGGAACTTAAAACCATGAATGACAAAAATTTTGGTAACAATTTCTAGGTTTTTACAAGCTAGGGAAAATCTATCTTAATTGCAATCCCTTCTTTACCTTAAGCCTAGGGATGAAGAGTTTTTTATAGCTAAGGATGTTACTTTGTTGAAATATAACCAAGTTCTGGATGCACGTCATTCTCTTCTTAAGCAAAATGTATGGCATAATGGCTCAAGGATTTAGATAGGGATACAAGTTTGTTTCATAATATTTTCATCTTCCAGAAAAATATCAGTTTAATTGTCCCTCTTTAGAGAGAGGATGGATCAAGCTTATTTACCCAAGAAGAATCACTTTAGGAAAAGTTTTCATGTTTCTCTACAATCTAAATCACTTTAGGAAAAATTTTCATATTTCTCTGCACTCTATGTTGATCTTACTACTATCCTTTCCCTAATTTGGAGTCTTTGCTCAGTCATTATAAATAGCATATTTTCACAAGACTGTGACATCTCATCAAGCCTTTCAATGATCATGATATTAAGAAAGCATTATATGTTCTTAGTCCTAATAAAGCTCTAGGACCTAATGGTTAAAATGCTATATTCTTTTAGAAATCTTGGCCTATTATCAAGCCAGTGGTTGTAATAATTTTCTTGGAATTCTTTGATAAGGGAAATTTTTTTAAAGAACTTATCAAAACCTTTGTTTACCTGCTTACTAAGGTGATATCCCCATCCTCCCTTAAGGAATATAGGTATTTTTCTTGTTGTAACATTATCTATAAGATGATCGACAAATTATTAGTTAACGAGCTCGAAGATGTAATTTTCCATGACATAAATGCTTCTCTTGGCGCTTTCATCAGAAGGAGGTTTATAGGAGACTAATGCATGATTTACACCATTTAAGTTTTAAATAAAAAATAAATCCAAATATCAAATTATCAACACTAAGATCACAAATAAGTTAATACACCTATTGAATCATAGTATAGCTATTATGAGTCTGAATTATCAATCATATATACTAATACTGTATTGGACTACTAGCAATGTCCTTCTGCTTACTATTTGTCCTACTTAAATACGATGATTTTAATAATTAGCTAAATTAAACTAAATTAAAGAATTAAAGGAAAATTTAGAGGCAAATCCACAATATTAAACTAGTAATCAAGAAGTTAGGACCTAGGTGGTTAACCCCTTTAAGATATGTTTGTTTTCAATGCTCAACTTTGATGCAACAGATCATCTAGATTTGCTTAGACCGTAGGTTCCCAAAACTTAATTACACTCTCTTAAGTTATGTAATTCCTATTCCCTTGATAGATAAAGTAGAAATTCCCCTTATCTTAAAATATCAATTGAATGCATTAACATGTTCTATAAAACCTATTGTCTTAATTAAGTTCACATCTAATTTAAAAATCTCATGTAAACCTATCTCTAAATCTCTAGGCAATATTCATTACCTATAGATTATCTATTCGTATATGTGATATCTCAATCTTAACATATGTAATTAAATAATTATAATTGGAACTTGCATTTACATAATAATCAAAGCTAATTGCATTAATTCCATAGATAAATCCAAAACAAATATGATAATTCAACATTAAATCAAAGTAACAATGTAAAACAATAGATGTTATTATTCATAAACATCTAGATCCTACAAGAGAATTAGTTCCTAAATGTAAGGGAATAAGCAACAACAATCGTAAAAAATATGGGGATTAAGAAGCTTATGGTTATGGTGCTTGAATCCTTTGACTCTTCTATGATTCTTATTGGAAAATCACTATTGATATTCACTTTCTTGATTTTTTGAACCAACTATATTCTTTATTCTTGATTAAAATCTCGTTAAGATAAATTGAAAGCTTCCTCTAAGGGCTTAGTGGTAGCTATGGATGTCTAAGGATCAAAAGACATAAGAATGACCTAAAATTGCTTAAACACGTAAAGGGGTCTGACTAGGTCACAGCAAATTCTTTTGCAATTATTTATGGCCATGCTCATGATTGTGAGCCTGGTTGTAAGCCTCTCCAGCTCTTGTTTCTTTTGGCCTTTTATTAATATACTCTCCATCATTTTTCGTATAGCCTTGACATTTGGTATAAAGCTCTATAACTTGATGCTTTTGTTTCTTAAATTGATTACACAGTCCTTTTAACTCTGAAAGTGCATACAATTTCTCACCAATAACTTATAAAATGTAAACATTCATTAAAAGTAACGTAAGCAACATCTTATTCAAAAATTTAAAAAATTATACACACAAATCACATGGAATTATCGTTTAAATATAAGATTATCCCCATGAAAACTTGCTTAAAAGATGTATGATTTGGGCATTTCCTCAAGTAGCAATTGAGACACCCTACTCAAAGAAATCTTAATTAAAAATTGAAAACAAAACATTAGAAATCAATGCCTTAATCTAGTTCAAAAATTACAATTCTATCATGAAACAATTGTTATTATTTCATGAAATCACATTGCTAGTAAGAAGTAACTCTCAATATACAATATCAAGTATCCAAGTTATTCTATATAGATTATCATACAAATTTAGTCAAGGATGCATTAAACCAAGCAAATCAAACCAAAAAAAAATTAAACTTGGAGTATTTAATTAAAGGTCACCTAGTCTTTTGAAGTGAGAGTAAACATCTTGTCATTCATAACCCCCAGTTACTCAATTAGGATACTCTTTTTAACTTGTTTAAGATGTCATCTAGCATTTTGAAGCGAAGATGAACACCTTTTCACAAATACCTTTGGTTACTTCGATAGGTTACCCTCTCAAATGGTTACTAGCACTACTTATAAGCTTCAACCTTTTTATAGGTATGAAGCTAACGGAGTAGAAAATTCTGCTCACTTATTCAATAAGCACACACATTTTAATTTTTTTTAATAGTACTAAGCATCTTATTGCAAATTCACTTAACAATCCATATAAAATATCCTTAAAATCCTAATATCATAGGCAAAGATCACTTAGCACATGCAATTCACTAAAACTTAAAAGAAATAGAAACAATTTTGAGGCTATAAATCATTCAAAAGTTGATTAATTTTTAGTAAATAAAAAAATCAACTGTATTATAATAAACAATTAAAAATCAACTAACAATTAAAGTCATTTTAAAATGAGATATTTAAGTCATTAACATTGAACTCTTAACAACTAAAGTGGGTATGGTAAATAGTCAGACCTATGTCTGT
>JAOXYD010000136.1:15767124-15778893 GCA_028565735.1 Pinacopodium congolense
ATTCCAACTCAATTTAATCCCTAATTAACATGTAAAACATGTATTTACAACTAGGGTATAATTTGGGGCTTTACACATATATTCCCAATTATGCTAAGAAGAAGACTAGAATTAGCATTATTCAAATCATTATGTTTATGATGTATTTGAATATAAGCATTTGAAAAAAAAACTTAAGAAATTTCTGTGTAAATTGTTCTACATATGATATTGGTATGTAAATTGACTAGCTAAAATTTAAAATCATAATAATAAACATTTCAAAACAAATCAATTCACTATCTACCATCACTCACTTTGGAATTAAAACAATCCTTCTAACAGTAGGTAGTGGTTCTCCTTCTCCCTTCTTGTTAGATTCTATTTTTCCTCCTCTTTGATTTTACGTCTCTTATCTCACAATATTTACTTCTTCTTTTTTATTCCAGTAGCAGATAGTGCCATTGACTACTAGTTTTTTTCTACTTGTAAATTAGTATATATATATAGAGAGAGAGAGAGAGAGAGGAGGAGGAGGAGGAGGAGGAGAAGGAGGATTGGAAAGGAGAAATGTCATATTAAATGTCATGCCAACACTTTGCCATGTTAGATATCATGTCAGAACATGAGTTCTTTGATAGTGATTATGATAGGAGCTTTTTTTTAAGAAGATAAAATTTTGTCTCTACCAAAATTTAAACTATAATAATGGAGAATATTTTAAATACTCTCCCAATGAATCAAAAGATCATTAGTGATTGTAATAGAAGTTAATAATAAGGGAATATGGTGTAATATAAGTTAATAATAAGGGAATATGGTTTAAGTTTTTTAAAAATTTAAAAGAATATTTTATATATTTTAAAATATTTTAAAATTTTAAGGTGAAATGAATAATAACCAAATAAAAATGAGTAGAGAGCAAGGTTTTAAATATCGCATTAGTATTGATACCTAATTTAGTTTCAGAACAGTATTGTACTAGTACCAGTTAATATCAGTACCATTTTAAATGATTTTTTAAAATAAATTAATCCCTAAATTTTATAAAATTTACAAAATAATCTCCCTATATATTGATGCCTCTCCAAGATATCTAAGCATCAGTTTTAGGATAAAAAACACCTTTGTTTAATTAGTTTTCAAATTAAGTAGTGTTTAGGTTGTTTTTCTTTTCAATCTTTCGTAATATGAATTTTTAGGTTGTTTGTGGATTCTAGCATTTGTAATCATGTTGTTCAGAGTTAGATAACTATCTAGGGATGTGATCTGGTTCATTATAAACTCTTAATTTCATGTATTATTGTTGTTATTATTAATTATTCAAAGTTTATGTTGTTTTAGTTAATTATTTTATTAGCTTTGATTAATTTATATGATTCATATTTAATTTCAGTTTAGCTAGGTTGTTAAATGTGTTTATTAATGGTTAATTGTGTTAATTAATTGTTAATGCATAATTAGTGAATTAATCTTTTTTTATTGAATGATTAATTATTGTCTTGAACTGATCACTTAGGATATTGCCATAAGATAATTTAGGATCCAATAATCTCTACTTAGGTTATTAGAAAAATCAATAAACAACGTGGTTTAAATAAATTGAATAACTAAAGACTTGGTTAATCATGAGGGTGGTAATCTTGAATTAGGGAATTTTAGGATTATACTTCCTAAGCTTTAAACCTATTACCTAAGTCTCAAGCATAACCAAACTTTAGGATAGGACCAATAGAGATAAGTCAGTGTCTTAACTATACCATTGTCTTGATACCCTAGATTAAGCGTCATTGATCCAAAAATTAAATCATCAACCACCAAAGTTGTAACTGAATAACTTAGGAAAAGCAATTTGTAACTTTTTTACATTTGATTGGAAAATTTCTAGGCTTTCTAAGTTAGTTTTATAATTTTATTTCTTAATCTATAAGTTACGAGTTCTTTAGATAATTGTAATCTGATTGACCTATTACTTACAATCACATACACACTTCCACATGGGATTGATACTCGGAGTCTTAAAAACACTCAACTATATTACTTGTTGCGACTAGTGCACTTGTCGAAATGTTGATCTTAAATTAATGGTTATTTTGCGCGTTAAAAGATATATCAATTTGAGTTAATTTTGTGTGTGGATGACCTTAATCAAAGACTTACAAATGTTCATGTGGTGGAAAATTCAGTGGCCTTATTAGTTTAGATGGAGGTTTTAAAGGAGACGTTAGATAACCTAATACATAGTGTAAAGGAAGAGTGAGTTCATCTATGAGGAGATGATCTATGTGTGATCATTGTGGTGAAGATTCCTGTCTATCTTCAGAGTGTCAAATTGGGAACCCTTTTACATAAGAGAAGGAAGAAGCCCATTAAATAAGTCATTATAATAGGATGAGAAGGGTCATGTATTCTAACACCTATTTTCTAGGGTGAAGGAATCACCCCAAGGCGTCTTAGAGCAATAATCAAATGGCATAGTAAAAACCATCCAATGTTTAGAGACTATCATCTTTATGTTTCAAGACTTCCACTTCCTTGCTACTAAAGAAATCTAACATTAAAAAGATACTCACAAAGTAAATCTTAAACACTAAGGTTCAGATGTAAGATTAAGAAGCCTCTATAAAAAATCTTGAAAACTAAATGATCTAGATTGTGAGCCTAATGAAGGAAAAGACTCCGAGTTCATTACTAGCATTATTGAGGCCAACACAAGAGAGCATAAAAAGGTAATCTCATTAAGGAGCAACAAACATCTTAAGGTCATTGAGGAGAGTCATAAGGATGAAGGAGCTAAAGAGAGTTAATAAAGAGAGAGTCAAGAAGCAAGCAAGGAGGAAAAGGAAGAACCAGATGCAAAGGAGGATTGTCCCAAGTTATTTGTTGATCTTATCACTAATTTGGTAAGACATAGGATCTCTTATCTTTTAGAGACTAAAAGGTAAACAATTAGATAAGAATTTGGTAGGATTCTTGAAATTTTTAAGAATTTGCATATTAACATTCCCTTTATTGAGGTTATAACATCGATGCCTTCTTATGCTAACAAGATGAGGCTTGAGGAGTACATGACGATGACACTAAATGATGAGTGTTTAAGAATTTTGCTAAAGAAGTTGCCCCCAAATCTTAAGGATCTAAGGAGTTTTACTATTCCTTTCACCATTAGTGATTTCCATATAGATAGGGCCTTGATGGATTTAGGTGCCATCATTAACTTGATGTTTTTTTTTTCTATTCTTCAAGAAGCTTGGATTGGTGGAACCCAAACCTACTACAATTTCACCCAGTTGGCAGAAAAGGTTTATTTCATATCTGAGAAGAGTCATAGAGGATGTGCTCGTGAAGGTAGACTGGTTCATCTTTCCAATAAACTTCTTAGTCCTTAACAGGGAGGAGGAAAAAGGCATTCCCATTAGTCTTAGGAGACCTTTCATGACTACAACAAGGATCATCATCGATGTGTAATATGGAAAATTCATCATAAGGCCTTAAGATGAACAGATAGTGTTTAATGTGTTTGATGCCATGAGACATCATTCCACTCATGAATTTTGTAATTCCATTGATGTATGTTCTCTTGATACTGATCATTGTTCTATTGTTTGTGCAGGATTATTGGAGGAAGAAGTACAAATTATGCTTAAACATGTAAGCGGGAGTTGCAAGAGGATATAAGAGACCATGGAGCTAATTTAGAGCAAATCTATTAGAAATAATACCAACCTTATAAGCCTCTCTAGAGACTAAACAAGCCATTACCTAGGCCTTCGATTGAAAAACCTCCCCTTGTTGATCTAAAACCCTTGCTAATTCATTTAAAGTTTATGTTTTTAAAACCACTTAAGCACTTACTAGTCATTATTTCTTCTTTATGAATAAGTACCATGGAGGAGAGGCTTTTAAGGATGCTTCGAGACCATAAGCAAGTTATTAGATGGACTATTGTAGACATCAAGGTTATTAACGCCCTCCTTCTACACACGTTGCATATTCATGGAGGATGGAAGCAGTGCATTGGTGTAGCCCCTTAGGCGACTCAACCCATACATGAAGGATGTGGTTAAAAATAAGGTAGTAAAGCTTTTATATGTAGGTGTTATGTACCCCATTTCTAACTATAGTTAGGTAAGTCCTGTGTAAGTGATGCCTAAGAAGGGAGGCACCGCTATAATGCAAAATGAAAAAAATTAAATGATAGCCATTACGAAAGTAACAGGGTGGAGAATATGCATAAAATATAGAAAATTGAATGATGCCACTCAAAAATACCACCTTTCTTTTCCTTTTATTGATAAGATGATTAAGAAGTTAGATAGACATAACTTTTATTGTGCCATAGATAGATATTCTTGGTATTTGCAGATTCTAGTAGCTATAGAAGATTAGGAAAACACAATTTTTACATATCCCTATGGTGCAGTTATATATAAACTCATGTCTTTTTGTTTATGTAATGCTCTAACTACATTTCAAAGATTCATAATAATTATTTTTTCTGATATGCTTGAGACTTGCATTGTGATTTTTATGGATGAATTCTCTATGTTTGACACTTTATTTGATACATGCTCAGATAGCTTAGATGAAGTATTAACCAAATGTGACGAGACCCGCTTAGAACATAATTAAGAAATTTTTAATTCATAATTTAGGAGTGTATTGTGTTTGGTCACAAGATATCTATCAAGGCATGGAGGTAGATCCAAAAAATATTAATGTTATTAGGAAATTTCCTCCCTTTAACAATGTCAAATCTATTAGGAGTTTCATAGGCCATACAGGATTTTATAGTTTCATCAAGAATTTCTTTAAAATTGCTAGATTTTTTTCTTAGAAAGATGCTTTGTTTGACTTTGATGATAATTGCATGACATTTTTCACTTGTTAAAGGAAAAACTTATGACTGCTTCTATACTTATCTCTCCTAATTGGTCTTTTCCTTTTAAACTAATGCGTAATATAAATGATTTTACAGTGAGAGTTGGGATAGGCCAAATACAATGTAAGATCTTTCACCCTATTTATTATGCAAGTAGGATCTTGAATAATGCACGATGCCACTACACTACCACAGAAAAAGTGATGTTGGTAATTGTGTTTGCTTTTTACAAGTTTAAATCTTATCTGATTTTATCTAGAGTTATTGTTTATACAGACCATACAACTTTAAAGCACTTTATGACAAAACCAAATGCAAAACTAAGACTTATTCATTGGGTTTTACTTTAGCAAGAATTTGTTATTAAACTAAAGGATAAAAAGGAGGCTTAGAACTTCATAGCTGATCACTTGTCGAGACTAGATGAATCTACCATGGAGAGCATGATGAACAAAGACATCAAGAAAGAATTTTCCTAATGAGCATCTCATGGCTATGATAGCCACTCCCTGGTTTGCCGATTATGTTAACTAGCTTGCTAATAATATCCTTCCTCATGACTTTTCTTACTCTCAAAATAAGAAATTTGTATTAGTTATAAAACATTATCTATAGGATGACATTTGCTTTAGAAGATTTGTGTGGATTAGATAGTTAAGGGTTGCATTTCTGAAGAGGAAATGTCTTCTATTTTACATCATTGTCATTTTAGAAAGGCTGGGGGCATTTTAGGGTAACTAGAATGACTCATAAGGTCTAAAGTGTGGTTTCTATCGGTCTACCCTATTCAGGTGTGCATATACATTTGACAAGTCTTGTAATAGGTTTCAAAGGGTTGGAAACATTACTAGGAAGTATGAGATGCCATTAAGTATCATTCTAGTTTGTGAGGGGTTTTTTTTTTAATATTTGTGGTATTGACTTTATGGGATTGTTTCCTAATTCATATTTCAATCAATAAATTTTGGTTGTACTAGGCTATGTTAGTAATGAGTTAAAGCAAAAGCTTTACCTACAAATGAGGCCAAGGGTGTTGTAAAGTTCCTTAAAAGAAATATTTTCACTTGTTTTGAGACACAGAGGGCCATTATTAGTGATAGTGTACTCATTTTTGCAATAAATTGTTTAAGTCTTTTCTAGGTAAGTATAGAGTGACCCATAAGGTCACTATATCATACCACCTCAAAACTAGTATGCAGGTTGAGGTCTCTGATAGGTGACTGAAGAAAATTTTAGAAAAGAGAGTCAATGCTTTTATTCGAAACTAGTTATTAAAGTTAGATTATAGACTTTAGGAATATAGGGACCCATTTAAAATACTCACAGGCATGTCACCATTCAAGACAGTGTATGGAAAGTCTTTCCATCTTTCAGTTGAATTAGAACATCATGCACGTTGGGCTACTAAATTTCTTAACTTTGACTTGTCTTGTAAAGGCGCAAATATACTTATAAAATTTTATAAGCATGAGGAGTTACATTTAGATGTTTATCACAATTCAAAGCTATATAATAAGCGTATGAAGAAATGGCATGAAAAACATCTCTTACACCAAGACTTTAAGGTGGGCAACAAGGTATTGATCTGTAACTATCTTCTTCATCTTTTTCCAGAGAAGCTTAAGTTAGGGTGATATTGTCCATTCAAGGTGATACAAGTCTTTCCATTCAGGTTTCCTGAAGTGTAAAGAGGAAATGAAAATCTCTTTAAGGTAAACAAACAACAAGCTAAGCTATATTTGCCTAGATTGGTAGATGATTCTGAGGAGCGACTCTTCCTTTGTGACACTTTACCTTCTCCTCCTTGACCTTTTATCTTATTTTAGTAAGTTGTAGGCTTTTCTTTTTATTTACCATTGTTTCATTTACATTTCATTCTAGTTTTATATTTTTCCCTTAAGTTGTTTTGAATTCTTTTATAGTTTTTGCAAGATAGGCTACATGGAGTTAATGAATTCTCTTTTTTAGGGGATTTTCCTTTACCATGATCTTTTATTTTGATTGTATGAACATTAGGGATAATTTTCACATGAAGAAAGGGAGAATGAGATGATATTCATGTAGAGTGGTATACACTTGGATTATTACAAGTCTTTTTGTAGCTAGCTTGGTCATTTTAATCAGAATTATGTTAGTTGGTATATCTTGATGTGATGTACATGGTTGGTATAGTTAGTATTGAGTAACTCTTGTTTGATCATAACTTTTCTTAATTGTGGTTTTAAATGTATAGTAGATATTGATTCTTTTCTATAATGCTAAGTTGAAAGAAGTTCTAGGTGGATTTTCATGTTAATTTGGAATATAATTTAAGATATGCATGATAAATATTATTTTTCAAGTGAATTTGAAAGTCTGTGAAACTATCTATGAATGTTAGTGAACAAGGACATTTGGTTTGTTTTATGACTTTGGAAAATGGATGATTCATTATCATTATGACATCTCATGTTAGAATGCATTTTGGTCAAAATTGAAAAAAAAAAAAAACATTTGAGCAAGTTTAATTTAGTCTACTGGCTTCAAATCATAAAAGTCAGAGGTAAAGAGTTGTGTTAGTAACCAATTAGTATGAGGTGACTTGGTTGGTACTTAAACAAGGTCATTTAACAATTAATCAATCATCATTTAGGTAACTATTACTCATCATTTTTTCTATTTCTAGGAGTAAACTTGACCAAATCACTCCCGACTTGTTCCTAAACCCTAGCAGCCACTTGTAGGAGTATAAACACTCTTATTTATGTTATTTTTATAGAACTTTGAAGTCAGATTCTCAAAACACATCATCATAGATAGATTTTTTTCATATTTTTTGTCTAAGTTTTCATCATCATGTAGTTTGAATTTTTTGGAGCTTTCAAGTGACAATTTGGTGAAAAAATTTTCAGGGAGTATCAACCTTCTTATTGATTCTTTGTATTTGTTGTCTTAACACTTAATTGAATATATTTTGTTATTTCATTTAATGGAAAATTTTGTTATGACCTTGGTTTGTTTTCTATTAATAAATATGTGAGAGTAATTTCTTTTTGGCTAAGGTTAGGATACAATTATGTTATGATTGATTGTGTTGATTGATTTTTACCCTAATTAAACACTTGTTTTTGCCTAATTTAGTTTGATAACCTAAATTAGAACCTTGGGTAATTGAATTCTATAACAATTGGTGCTTAATTTTTTTTAAAAAAAAATTAGGTAACATACTTGAACATAAAAGTAGACCAACTTTAGGATCTTTTGTAAGGATTCCTAGGATTAATGAACTTGATTCTAGACTTCTTATGATTAATGCCTTTTATTCCAAATTATTTATGAATGAAATAGGTAATTTGAATTTAAAAGAGAAAGATATTTCCATGAACATTGGTTATATCTTGTTTGAGTGAAGTGAATCCTAAATCGATCACCGCCATTAATTTTAAGGGATTAATCAATTGGAATATGAAACCTTAGATAGGTTTTGTCCTTTGGTAAAGTTTTGTTTCATTTCACGGATAGTTCTCATTTTTCATATTTCGTTACTCACTCTTTTTAATTCTCTTTTGCATTAATCAAACCTTGGTTATCTAAGTAATCTCACATTCTTTAATTTGATATTTTTATAGTTTGGTCCTTTAGGTATGATACTCAATTTAATTTGTTTTATACTACTTTTTAATAAGATACACTTGCCTTTGATTTGTTATAGGTTAAAATTAGAGTTATTTTACTTTTAGTTAGATCATAATAAAGGATCATTGCATTAAAACTATCAGACATTAAAGGAATCAACCCCTCTTTTAGTACCCTTAAGATTCTATTAGAGGATGATTATAAGCCAATACTACAACCTCAATAAATTCTCAATCCCAATATGAAAGACATAGTGAACGGAGAGGTAATTAAATTACTAGATGCCAAAATTATATACCTTATCTTTGACAGTTCATAGGTAAGTTATGTGTAGGTTATACCAGAGAAAGGTGGGATGACAGTGGTGTCAAATGACAAGAATCAACTGATCCCTACATGCACAGTAATAGGCTAAAGAGTATGCATTGACTATCGCAAGCTAAACATTGTAACACGTAAAGATCACTTTTCATTGCTGATAGTTGTGCATTATTGTAGGTTTTTCTAAGTGTTTGACTTGTGTTTCTTGCATGAGAGGATAATATCGTTGTGTTTTAAGGCTTATTTTATGTGTTTTTATTTAGCATGATCATAATTATTGTTTCTATTATGTTTGGTATTAGTTTGGGGTAAGTCTTGATCATTTTAGTGTTTTCTTTTATGTTTGATAGTTTAACATTTAATTGTTGATTTTAGGTTAAAATTGGATCTTATTAGTGCATTTATTTATTATGTAGGATGAATAGGAAATAGAAATGAAAGTTTAGAGAAAGTTGAAATGAAAAAAGAAAACAAAAGGAAAAAGCAAGCAAAAATTTGTTAAGAGAAGAAGGATGGAAGTATGGCCAAAGAAAGTTTGCAAACTTGGAAAAACACATTTTTCGAGGCAAGCTTATTTCCAAGGTCCATGAATAGTACAATTCATAGCCAAATGAGAGAGGTTTCCCTGATGAGTGAGTGTTGGAGAATAAAGCATGAAAAACCTTTGACCGAGACCTTTCAACCTTTGACCAAGTCTAGAGAACAAATCTAACCATCCAAAAAACGCAATAGAAAGAGTCACAGGCACCAAAACGCAACACACCAAATGAGGACACATTGACCTACACAATAAAAAAATTTCAAGTAGCCACCAAAAAACAGATTCGACTAATACTAGAAAAAAGGTGCAGCCACCAAAAAACATTCAGCCTTGGAGAAAAAGAAAACATATTTATCCAGTCACCAGAAGTAAGCTTTCGGCCACAACAAAAAGAAGACATTCGGCAACAACAAAACACAAAAAAGTATCAGCCACTCAAGACTGGTATGTTCTTCATTCAAATTCGGAAGACACAAGCTTATAATGGCAAGAGTGGGACTCAAGAATCAAGAGCTCTTCCAAGTCTTCATTTTCTAGTTTTTTACATACATAAGGGAAGACAATCATCATTTTATTTGTTTTATTTGTGTTTTTCCCATTATGTATTGTATTTTGGAGAATATGGATATGATTGAACCTATTTTTATTATGAATGGCTAAAGTGTTTTTGGGATTTAATATTTGAACTATTTATGAATCTTTAGTTTTTGATTTAATTTTATAAATATTTGTGTTGTCTATTGAGCTTAAAACCTTGAAACAAATCGAGAGAGTGAGCTTGGTAATTTTTTTTAAATGTATAATGAGAGTTAACGTTTAATAGACATATAGATAACAAGTTATTGATTTATTAGGAAGAGATTTCAATAGATTAATATACTACCTATAGGATAGCTTCATATCTAGTTGAATGTTTAGGAAAGGCTTTAGATATCAACATATCCCAAAGTTAATCCTAATTTATTTAACTAGTGACATTTAGTTGCGCCTTGAGAGAGGGTAACCAAAATATTAGGAAATCTTGGGCCAAGTATAAATTGAATCAATTAACGAGAGGGAAACAAATATGGATAACAACAAGTCCTATTCTTTAATCTTGATTTTTTTCAAGTTTTAGTTTACAGTTTTGTCCTTGGTTGCATCACTTACTTTTACCTTTATTTTCATTTTGTTATATTTTTAAATTAGTTTGAATCGATTTCTTAAACAAAACAAAACTTGAATTAAGTGGTGACTAACTGTAATCCTTATGGGATCGATATCTTCTTTTTACTTTAAGTTACAATCTGTATACTTATAGTGTAGCTAAAACTAGCAAAAAAGTTTTTGGTGCCATTATCGGTGATTATTTGTTTAACATCCTGATTAGTTTGGTTTGCTTTAATTTAAGAGTTTTTAATACTTTTCCTTATGTATTTGCATATGCATGAACACAAGGAAAATGCGAAGGTCCACCAAATTTAGTGAAGAAAAGTTTTCTAACATTACAAGGAACGAAAGAGAGCTAAGAAGAGTGAGACGCCAAGATAGATTTCATAGAAATATGGAAAAAGAAGGAGAGAAAGGAGGAGTGAAAAAGACTTTGATGTAGTTCACGAGGCCAGGGTTCAGTCCTCAGGGAGTTGTAAGGCCTACGGTTTAAGCAAATAATTTTAAGATCAAGATTGCACCCCTAAACATACTTCAGAGCAATGTGCAGTTCTATGGATTGTCTAATGAAGATACCAATGCCCATTTAGCTAACTTTTTGGAGATTTGAGACACCTTCAAGTTTAATGGGATGTGGGATAATGCAGTGAGGCTAAGACTATTTCCATTTACCTCGAGGGATAGAGCTCACTGAGTTTAGGGCAGATCATTACTTGGGAGCAACTCGCCCAAGTATTCCTAGCTAAATACTTTCCCTTGACCAAGATAACAAGAATCATCAAGAAAGTCACAAATTTTCAACAAAGTGGTGGGAAGTCATTGTATGAATCCTAGGAGAGATTTAAGGAGTTATAGAGAAGTTTCCCACACCATAACCTTCCAAGAAAGTTCCTATTATAAACATTTTACAATGGTGTTAATCAGAATACAAGAGGGACCATTGATGCAGCTGTTGGAGGTTCTTTGATGAGGAAAGCTATTAATGCAGCTCATGATCTTTTGGAGGAGTTGACACGTGACAATTGTATATGTGCTAATGAGAGGAGTAGATTAGGGCCAAAGGAGCAGAAAGGGATGATACTAATTGACTCAATGGCAGCGTTTGATGAACTTGTCGTAAGCTATCAAATAATAATTTCCCAACTATCCCAACTATGTAGTGATGATGAGCTAGGGTCGAACCATAGAGAGTCGAGATGAAAATTTTATTTCAAATGTTGAAATAAAAGAAAATAAAACACCATGAAGAGATGAAAATAAGATAAACTAAAATGCAAAAGAT
>JAOXYD010000136.1:15778993-15797151 GCA_028565735.1 Pinacopodium congolense
CAATCTCCCTATAATATGAAGAGTAACCTTTACAATCTTACTTTCCAAGCTTATTTTAATTATTCTTAGTTATGAAATTTTTATCCTAATTAGTTATTATTTATCCTAATTTTTTTTGTTATAACTAATTAATTAATAAATTATTTGGAGTTAATTTAAGACATAATTAAAAGATATTATTAATTTATTATTTATGAATTCATATGTATAGTGGAATAAAAATGTTAAAATATATCTCTTTAAGTAATTATCACTGGACTTCTTGTGTTTTACCTTTTTTCAAACACCTCCTGTGTTTTACAATTTTTTAAATACCTCTCGTGTTTTAGTAAATTATTAATGTACCCCCTATACAGTTACCTGCTACATCAGCACCTGCTGTTTAGTTACCTTATCACGTCATCGCCATGTCAAAAATTGTTGACCAGTCAGCCTGCTATTTAGTATGTCACGTCAGTATAGTACCACGTCAACACAACATAGTTTTAGGGGGTGTTTGATAATTTTGTTAAAAAACAGAGGATCTTGGATATTTTTTAAAATACAAGAGGGTGTTTGATAATTCATGGAAACATAAGGGGGGTTTATGATATTTATTTATATTTTAATAATTGATGGCCATAAAAGACCATGGTTGGTCAATCATTTAGTTTTTCCCATTTTTTAAGTATGACCTATCATGAGAAGTGTCTTGCACTGAACCTAAGTTCATTTATTGGGCTCTTGATGGAACACAATCCAGGACTCAGACCCCGAGGGTCACAACTGAACTAAGGTTGACAACCTATTCTCGTATTCTTAACAAAACCATATGTGACTAAATACCAATGGAACATCCCCTTTATACCCATGAAAATTAACTTTCCTCCTTATCACCCTAAAGCAATAAACATTACTGCAAAATTGAAAAGTCCATAAGTTGTTTACTAATACCTAAAATCACAAGTTAAATGCCTATTATGCCTTATATGTCCACAAATCATGTAAAGTACACACAATTAATAGAAACTCATCCCCTGAACTTAACAAAAATAATAATACCTTAATTGCATTTAATTTCTCGAACTTGGTTTCTTCACTATCATACAAAAAAAAACTAAAAATTAAAGGTCGTGATCAGTTAATTAACTTCTATTAAGACACTTAATATGCATTATTAATGAAATAGGGGATGTTTGGTTGAGATTTCTTTTTTGTTTTTGGTTTCCTATTTTTCTAAATACAGAAACTAAAAAAAACACACTAATATATCATAAAAAAGGTACAGAAAAAAAATACACAAAATATGAAAACAAGTAAAACAAAAAAGAGATGAAAATGGAAAGCTGAACCAAAAGTACGCATAATAAACATAGAAAATCCTAATTTGTATGTACTATTAACTTTTGTATAAAATGTGTCTAATAAGTGTGTTTTCATAGTATGTTTATAGGTTATTTTTATGTGTTTTAAGTATTGTTTGTGTGTTTTAAACTTAGTTAGTATGACTTTTGCATCCCTTTTCATTATCTTTTATGTTTTAATTGTTTTGGTATTATTTAGTATTTGAGGGCAAAAATGTGAACTTATTTGAAGAATGGATTGATGCACTTTAATGCTTGGAATTGTAGGTAATGAATGAGACTTAAAATCAGCATTAATTTTTGCATGGCAACTTCGGTGATGCATTAGATGCCTTTATAGAGCTCGGATTGCACTGAACTTTTACAAGGAGCTTGAATAACATGTTTAGAGCATACATATCAAATTTTAGGTCAAAAGGAGGTCTGTGGATGAGGATAAAGTGAAAATACCAAGCAAAGGTTAAAGCTGAAAAAAAAAAACTAATTTGGCAGGGTGACATGAAAAAACGTGTAGGGACGTGTTTTATGAGTTTTTAGGATTAAAAGGTCATAGGAATTAACCTAGCAGCCAAATTCTTACCCTAGAAGAGATACAAGATAGAAAATAAGGTTTTTGTGGAGATAAGAAAGGGGGAGAACTCAATCTTGGAGAGGAGACCGAAGATTCAATAAGTGATATCCCGATTTTCCTAAAAAGGAGGCTCAACATACACCATTAGTTTTCCATTTTCCTTTGTCTTCCTTTTGATGTTAAATATGAATATTACTTGTTTGAATATGATTAGGGATAGCTAATTCTAATTTAGGGATTGATCTTGAATTGTTTATCTAAATTTATTCTTATTGATTTAGTGCATAGTTATTTGTGTTGATTATTAAGCTTATAATCACTTCGAATCAAGAGATTGTTTTGATTTATTTTAGTTAGGGTGCACAACAAGAGTTTGTAACTTAAAAGACCTTCAATTAATAGATTAATAAGTGGTTGAAGAGAGATCTTAACTATTTTATTAATTATCTATAGGATTGTTTCACATTTAGTTGAGTATTTAGAAAGGGTTTTATAGATTGAAAGACTGCAAAGCTAATTATATCTTACTTCAATTAGGGACAATTGGTTACATCTTGAGAGAGGATAATAAAACTTTAGTAAATCTTGGGTCAATCACAATTAAATTAATAAGATAAAGGAGGATAAATAAAGATAGAACAACCCTTAAGTCTTTATTATTGAGTATTTTCTTTGTTTTACTTTCTTCTACGATTATTTTTATTCAAGTTTTGTTAGTTTAAGTTTAATTTTAAGTTTCTACCATCGTATTTTACCTTAAACAAAGTGAAATTCAAATTTTTAGTTGTTTAAATTCAATCATCGTGAGATCGATATCAATTATACTATAAGTTACGATCTGTATACTTGCAGTGTAGTTAAAACTAACAAATAAGTTTTTGACATTGTTTTCGGGAATTGTAGTTTTAGCATCTTGTTTGTTTTGGATTCTTTTGGTTTAAGGATTTATTTTTTATATTTTTATTATTTGATAGTAGGTGTATAAACACAAGGAGCACGAGATAGTCCAAAGAGCTTAGTAGGATTCAAGGAATAAAAGGCGATTTCATCTAACACAGTGATAGCTCTTCAAGCATAACTTTTAGCTCTAAGAGAGAAATTAAGCAACTTACAGGGTACATTTTCCTCTTTTATTAGAATTGTGCAAATTTGATGTGAATTATGTGGGAAGGACATCCATGACACAATTGATTGCTTTTTAATAGAGTCATGGGGATTTGAGTAAGTAAACTATATAAGGGTGCAACCAAGAGGTGACAACTCTTATTCCAATAGTTATAATTTGGGGTGGCAAAATCACCCATATTTTTCGTGTAAGTGGCCAAGTGTATGCACAAAAACCTCTTGAATTTTCACAAGACCGATTTGAGTCTTTAAAGAGTAAGATGGATAAGATGATGAACGTGTTGGGTGCCAAATTTCCAAGCCATGAGGAAAACCAAAAGATGATGGAGGCAAAGTTTGACCAGATTATGCAAAACGATGCTATATCCATTCATAACTTGGAGGTACAAGTAGGCCAACTTACTCAAACTTTATCTTCTACAAATGCAGTAGCCTACCCAGCACCACAGAAGCAAATCCAAGGGAGCAATTAGAGGCCATCACAATTATCATGGGAAAGGAAGAAAATGATACAATGGACAAGTTTGAAAGCTCGAAGGAGGTGTATTAAGAGAAAGAGAATAAAAAAAGGAAGAGTTGCATAGTGTTAACTTAGAGAACGAGTTATGGCCAAGCAAGTTGAAGCTTGATGGTGTTGGGCAGGATGACGAGCCTTCACCCTTATCGCTTATACCACTATAGAGACCATCTTGGGAAAAGGGCGATGTTCAGAAAGAAAAATGGACGTTATAGTTCAATGATGAAGCAGTTCGATTCCATTTCCCTAAAGTTTTGGAGCATTGTATTGATTGGGAGCTTATTTGAGGAAAGTTGCTCAAGACTTCTCATAGAATTTAAGCATACTTCCTATAGGGTTTAGACATCCATTTGACAATGGATAATGTTGATATGCCAAAGGTCAAACTAATGACCTTAAATTATCATGTTTTTATTTTATTTTATTTAGTTTAATTATCATTTTATGTGTTTAATTGAGTGTAAGATCTATATGCAAATTGGAAAATGAAAATCTTAGGAAAGACATAGATTTAGTTAACGAAGATAACAATGAACTAGTAAATTAAATTAAAACCTTCAAGAAAGACGTAGAATGCCTTAAAGAATCACTTAAAGAATCACTTGGGAAATTTACTAAAGGAAAGGAGAAATTAGAAACATTACTAAGTGTTCAAAAAGTAGGAATGTTAAACATGGATTAGGATATAGCAATGGAGCTTGTACTAGCAAAATTATTTTTATTAAGGGAAAGAACTTGAAAGATGAAAGTTCTCCTAAAAATATTCAAATTGCATGTAGTAGACATTGAACTCGACATCTTGCATTCATTTATAAAGCCTAATAAATTTCTTCAAAGTAAAGTAAGATGAATGATAGAAAATTGTTTGTTTAACCTAGACAATATTTTCAAAGAGTTTGTAATGATTTTAGACCAAGGAATGTTTCTACAAATGCATATAGATCTTACACTCCTTTATTTTGTTCTTATTGTGAATGTTATGGTCATGTTAAATATTTTTGTTATGATATTTTAAATACTTTGTCACATGGATATGAAAGATATAATGCTTAAAGAACAAAAATTATTTAGGTTCCAAAAGTTTGTTAAACCCTTTTTTTCATTTGACTATCTTATTTTTCAAAAGAACCAAACTTATTTTCTTGAAAAATGCAATTTTATTCATCAATTGTTTAAGTTCAGTTGGTTGAACTAGGATATTGGTCGACCTAACTAATGTCGATCGACCAATATGCATAGTTTGGCCGATTGATACTCTATTAAGTTTCTTTTCTAATTTTTCATATATGTTTTTGTTGTATTTCATTCTTTTCTATTGTTGCATTTTTTCTCCAAACCTTAAAGCCCTTGTTTTTCTCACATTGTGTTTATTCTCACTTAAAATTGTGATAGATTAGAGGGTATTATTGCTAAAAGGATAAATCAGGCATGTTACTAACATCTAAAGACCTAAAATGAGATGGGTTCCTAAATCTATATAGATATTTGTTTTGTAGGTCGTTAAGAGAAGAAATAAGTGGTATGTTGACAGTGGATGTTCACAACATATGACTGTTGATCCTTTACATTTCATCTCTTTCAAAATAAAGGATGGAGGATTTGTTACATCCGGTGACAAAGCCAAGGGTAAGGTAATTGGCATTGGAAAAGTTGGTAAGGATAATTGTCTATTAATTGAAAATGTCTTACTTATTGAAGGATTAAAGCATAATTTGTTAAGTGTAAGTCAATTGTACGATAAAAATTATAAAATACGTTTTGTAGGAGATAAATATGTTGTTTCAAACATTAGTAGAGGTAATATGTTTTCTTATGAAAAAGAAAAGGAAACATATAAATTGTTGATTTATACAATATTACTAACGTTGAAAACAAGTGCTGGATTTCTTTAAGTGAATGTGTTTAGGTTTGGCATAGATGGGTTGGACATGTAAGCATGGATCTCCTATTGAAATTAAACTTGAAACAACTAATAAGAGGACTTCCAAATATGAAGTACAAAAAGGATGAAACTTGTGGTGCGTGCAAAATGGGAAAGCAAGTAAGAAGTTCTTTTTCAAACAAAAAGTCGGTAACATCTTCTATACCTCTTGAATTACTATATATGGGTTTGTTTGGTCCTACTAGGGTAACTAGTTTAAGTGGTAAATCATATGCATTCCTTATAATTGATGATTTTAGTAGATTTCTATGGGTTTTGTTTGTAAGTACAAAAGGTGAATGTTTTAAATCATTTGTTTATTTTGCAAAGAAAATTTAAAATGAAAATGTATAGTCTATTACATCTATTAGAAGTGATCATAGTAGAAAATTTGACAATGACTTGTTTGATAGTTTCTGTGGTGATCATGGCGTATCGCATAATTTTTCTACACCTAGGACACCACAGCAAAATGGTGTCGTAGAAAGAAAGAATAGATCTATATAAGAAATGGCTTAAAGAATGATTAATGAATTTGATTTACCTCAGTATTTTTGGGCCCAAGCGATTTTATGTGCTTGTCATGTTATTAATGGATAAAGTTGATGTTAGGCCTTAGTTTTAACGTGTTTTCATATGAATTTAATCCAAATTTAAGGCACACTGCTTCCTATTGGATGTTAAAATGCTTAATTAAATTTATAAATGTTGTACAGGGCAAATGGAAGCCAATTCTCCAAGAAAATCCTAGATTATACAACAAAAAGTCTAAAATTTAGAATAAAATGGTGACCTCATTCAACTTGCCGTTATGCTCTCCAGGCCACTGTATTACTTTCGAAGTCAGAGACTTAAACGATGCTTTTATAGGTCAATGCAGTAATCCTTTTAAGTGCCGTTTTGGTAGCTGTCGAGATATTTCTCGTTGCAACTTGCTCTTCCACTTACTGCAACTTATCCAACTTGTTCTTACTTGTAGCTAAGATATATAAGAAGCTCCAGAGTCCATTTTTAGAGTAGTTAGGATGGATTTGAAGGGAGAATTCAGATCAAACATCAAATTCTCTTCTTCTTCCCTTAATTTTTAGATTTTTCTTTTCTAGGCTTTGTATCTTGTATTTTCAAGTTATTTTAAGGATTCTCAATAGTTTTTAAAAGTAATTTAAGGTTTCCTAACACGTTGTATCATCATTTGGTGAAATCTAGATCCTTCCTTCCCTTGTTTCATCTCTTTTATTCATATATGGCACGAATATGTGCTATTTGGTTTTAATTCGAATTTTCTTGTTTATTTTTGATGTTTTGGCCTAAAATCTAGCTAAGGATAGGTTTTTGAATGCCTTGAGTGAGTTTATAACACAATATTGGATGATAATTTTGTTTATTTGAGATCATAATGCTTATTTTAAGTTGCCAACATAGAATATGATGTAAGATGATTAAGGATTCGACAATCTCTACTTTAATGATATGAAAATTCAGTAAATAACATGGTTTAATTCAAGGAATTGAGAAATATATGTTGATTATCATGAGGGCACTAATCTTACATATGGCTTTTAGGATTAAAACTTCATAAATTTTAATCCTACTTTTTAAACTTGTGAGTCGACCAAACTGTGAACTAAGAATGTTAAAGAAAAGGCAATGACGTAACTATAGCTTTGTTTTAATATAGTGAAGGCCCTAGATTATAATTTCCAATCCATTTCATAACTTACTTAATTCATTCAGGTCTAGTCCTTAACCATTTAATCATTTGGTAATCCTTAGATCACTTAGAATGCAATTGCAAAGTTGGAAGTTTTTAGGTTTGTTTTGGTTAAACTAACCTTTTAATTCAAAAATCCAGGTTCCTTAGATAATTGTAATCCGATTGCCCTAGTATTCACACATTTTCTTTGTGGGTTTGACATTTTGGAGTCTTAAATGTGCTCCACTTTATTACTTGCTACCGGTACACTACCGTGAAGTTGGTTTGAATTTAAATTTGAATTACATGAGAATTTATTGATTTATTGAGGTAAATTAGTGATATCAAACAAACATAACAAGTTTTTGGCATCTTTGACTAGGAAAATAGCTGTGATATTAGGAAAATATTTGTGTCAGTTACTCTATGGTATAAATATTGTTTATAAGGTTCTTTCCTTTACTTGTCTTTCTTGTGTGTTTGCTTTTATGTTGTTTTTTTCATTAGTTTTAACTTGTTTCTTATTTCCTTTAGCTTGATTCTTAGCTTGTGCTTCTCTTAAATATATGTTTAGTAAGAATCAAGTGCCTTTAGAAACAAAACATCATGAGCACTTAACTATCCAATCTCGTAGAGAACCAACCATGTTGGAATTGATCATGCAAATTATGAGTGGTCCTAAGTCTAGCATATTAGGCTTAGGATAGACTGAGATGATTTTGAATTTCCACATCCTGTCATTTCTTTAATAAGGTCTTCTCAGTTTAGTAGTTTATCCTTAAAAAATCCAAATGATCATTTAAGAATTTCATAAACATTTGCAATCTCTATAGAAGTCCTAGTATTTCAAATAATGCCCTTAAGTTAAAGCTTTTTCCTTTTTCTCTGAAAGATAGAGCTCGCACATGGTTAAACACTTTTAGACCTGATTCCATCACTACTTGTGATGATATTGTCCATAAATTCTTAGTTAAATTCTTTCCCTCAGCTAAGACATCAAAATTGAAAATTTTGATTTCATCTTTTGACTAATATGAGAGCGAGAGTTTACATGAGTCTTGGGAGTGACTTAGAGAGCTATGTGCTACTTGTCCTATGCATAAGTTTAGTAGTTGTGAGCAAGTGCATATCTTTTATTTAGGGCTCACACTGTCCACTCGTAGTGTCATACATGCTGCTGCTGATACTCTAATGAGAAAAACTCCAACTGAAGCATATAGATTAATTGAAGATATGACCTCCAATAGCTTTCAATATAACTCTGAGCCTTTTCATAGGAAACTATTTAGAACTCAAGCTATTAATGATTTCCCAAATTTACAAGTTCAAATAGTTGGACTTAGTAAGTAATTGGAAGGTTTATAAGCTAAAATTGGTAGTAATGCATTTCAAAACCCTATAGTTTGTGATTATTGTGGTAGTTCCTTTCATTCTTCAATAGATTGCCAAGTTAGCCCTTCTTATGCCTCTGAACCTTCCCTAGATCATTATATTTCTAATAGGTAAGGAATGGACTCTTATAATCCTTCTGGGGAGAGATAGCCCACTTTTTCATCAAACTATCATCTAGCCTTCCGAAATTCCTATGTCAATCCTTAATTTGAATTCCATTATAAGCCAATTGACCAAGAAAAGTCCAATCTTGAATATACAATGATGAAATATACTATGAAATATATTCCAAGCAACGAGTATAGGATGTAAAATCATGAAAACTCAGTTAAGAACTTAGAGATTCAAGTAGGTCATATTGCTCTACTCTTAGATTAGAGGTTACCTAGATCCTTACCTAGTATACCTGAACCTACCCCTAAGGAGCATGTTATGGCCATCATTATGGCTAATAACAATGGAATGGAGGATGTAAATGAAGAAAAGCATGACATTGAAGTGATGGAAAGTAGTGAAGTAGAAACATAAGCTAGAAATGAAGATAGTCCACCTAGGTTATTTGTTGATTTAAATGTCCAATCTTCCTAACCTAGAGTTTCATATCCACAGGTGTTGGATGCTCATTCTAGGAACTCTATTCATTTGTTTCAAAAATTGCGTAAACCGTTTTATAATGTATCTCAATTAGATAAGCATCTAGTTAACAATCAATCCATAGTAAAAGAGTTGGAACCTTGTTATCCTAACTTGAGAGAAGTGTTGATGGCAAAAATTACATATATTACTCCAATTCCATCTCTTCAATGTGAGCAAATTGCGTTACAAGTCTATGGTATGCATGATGATGATGATATTTTTCTATGACTTATAACCATCATGTTGTTAATTTTGTGGATTATAAGGACAATGTTGAAATTGAAAGTGAAAATTCCATTGTTGACACTGAAAGTGATGAAAGTGCTTATGCATACTTGTTAAATGATCACTTGGATGATGCTTATGTTGATTTTATTGGTGTTAAGGATATTATTTAAGTTGAATACAATGATTTTAATGTTATTACATGTGTAAATTTTAATGAATTTGTCAAGCATAATAAGATTAAATCCGCCGAAGCAATAGAGTTTATGGATTTTATTGGTGTTAATGCTTTTGATGTTAGGCCAAACATGGTAATTCAAGAGTTTTTACCATGTAATTTTAAAATTCATAAGTCATGTTCCATGAAGGGTCAAGTTTCAAATTGTCAAAATCAATTGCATGTTTTAAAACCCTTTCAAAATTTGACCTATTATGATTTCCAAGAGAATGAAGTGAAAATGATAGATTCTGGACTAAGGAAGGGATTAAAGATTCTCTAATCTTAAGGTCCAGCTAAAAGACCTTAAAGAAATGTTTTTTGGGAGGCAACCTAACTGTAATAGTAGGTTTTAGTGTGTAGTGTTCTTTCTTTTGTTTGGTGTGCTTTTCTTTTATTTCCATTTATTTTGTGCTCCTTGTTATTCTTTGGTCATATATCTATTGTGGAGCATAGTTGCTTTATTTGGTTTATGGTGTTTTGATGATCTTTTGTTGGATTTGCAGGTGCTATACTCAATATTTACTATCTTATGGAGCAAGTGTCAAAATATACCTTCAGTGGATCCTAACTCATATTATCTTTTATCCGGGTACTTTATGTTCCTTTTCCCTCCTTTATGTGTTTATTATGTGTTTTATGAATATTGATGACAATATTCAATTTAAGTGTGGAGGAGGGAATGGATGACCACACTTATGTTTGATTTGGCTTAAAGTGTCTCATTTTATCATCTTTTTTAAAGTAACCTATAATTATGGAAAATATTTTCAATTTTGATGCCTTTCATTGGCATTTTTCCTTTTGAAGTAGATCATTTTGATGTTTTAAGATGTTATATTATCAATTAAGCATGTTTATTAACAATGAACTTTGATTGTTTCATATTTTGGATTATGGATATTTGATAAGCATAATGTGTTTTCATGTATAAAATGCATATCCCTAAAGCTTTTTGTGACTTCTTTTAATATTTTCATATCTTGTTTAGTTTAAAATCAAGTTCAACGGAAAAATGAAAAAGAAAGAAAAAAAATGAAAAAGTGTGCTTAAATTGTGAAAATGTGAGCAATGTTTATTTTCTCCGCTGGCTTCAAATCAATTGGTTGAACTTAACGAGTGGTGCTAGTATCCAATTAATGTGAGGTGTCTTAGTTGAGTAATCGGGGATGTTCACGACAAAATGTTTATCTTCACGTAAAAAGATTGAATGACCTCTCAATCAATTGTTAAATTGGTGCTTAATGGTTAAAATTTGTGAAATTGTTAAAAGAAGAGTCATTTTGCTGTGTGTATATTCATTTTATGCACGGAAATCATTTGATGCTAGTTAAGTTCAAGTTTGAAAGAATATGAAGTCATATGAAGTTATTTGTTAATTTACATGTTTCGTTAATCATATAACATCTTAATGATTTGTTTGATGATTGAATAATTAAGAAAAGGTGTCATTGATTGGGTTTGATAGGTTGAGCAATTTTCCTATGCTTATAGGCTATTATGAGATAGATGATTTAATGATTTTCTTGCGGACAAGCAAAAGATAAGTGTGGGGGAATTGTTAAGCCTTGGTTTTAATGCGTTTTCATATGAATTTAATCCAATTTTAAGGCGTAGTGCTTCCAATTTGATGTTAAAGTGCTTAATTATGTTTATAAATGCTGTACAATGTAGATGAAAGCCAATTCTCTAAGAAAATATGAGATTATGCAGAAAAAAGTCTAAAATTTAGACTAAAAAGGCGACCTCATCCATCCTGCCATTATGCCCTCTAGGCCACCGTATTACTCTCGAAGATAGAGACTTAAACGGTGCTTTCATAGCCCGACGTAGTACCCCTTTTAAGCGCCATTTTGGTAGTTGTCGAGATATTTCTAGTTGTAACTTGCTCTTCCACTTGCTACAACTTGTCTAACTTGTTCCTACTTGCACCTAAGATATATAAGAAGCTCCAGAGTCTATTTATAGAGAAGTTAGGACAAATTTGAAGGGAGAATTAAGATCAAATGTCATATTCTCTTCTTCTAAGGACGTATGTACTCATGTCAAATCTTGTGTCAATTGCCAAATAATGGGAAACATTTCTAAGAGACATGAAATGCCTCTCAATAATATTTTGATCTATAAAGTTTTCAATGTTTGAGGCATTGATATTATGGGACCTTTTCCTAAATCATATGCCAATCGATATATTTTAGCTGCAATAGATTATGTAAGTAAATGGGTTGAAGTAGTCGCATTACCTACTGATGATTTAAGATGTGTGGTGAAATTCCTTAAGAGAAATATTTTTATATAAGGTTTGGTACATAAAGAACCATAATCAGTGATGAAGGTTTGCATTTTTGCAATAAGCAATTTGATTCCCTCATTTTTAAATACGGTATTAATAATAAAGCTATCACACCTTATCATCCACAAACAAGTGACTAAGTGAAAATTTCAATTCGTGAAATCAAAAGAATTTTAGAAAAGACCATTGGTGCACCTAGGAAAGATTGGTTTTTGAAATTGGATGATGCATTATGGGCACATCATACTGCCTTTAAGACACTAATTGGTATGTTTCCATATCATTTGGTTTATGGCTAGTCATGTCATTCACTTGTTGAATTATGGCATAAGGTATTTTGGGCAATGAATTCTCTAAATTTTGATTTAAGGAAAATTGAAAAAAAAAGGTTGTTACAATTAAATGAATTACATGAATTTCACGTTGATGCTTATGACAATGCCAAACTCTATAAAGAACGAACTAAGAAATGGCATGAAAGAAATATCATTCCCCGCGATTTCAAAGATAGTGATAAAGTTCTAATTTATAACTCTCACTTAAAATTTTTTACTGGAAGTTATGATCTTGATGGACTAGTCCTTATGATATGCTTAATGTCTATCCTTATGGTATCATTGAAGTTTCTAATGGTCAATCCTCTTTTAAGGTCAACGGACAAAGGGCCAAACTCTATTTACCTAGTAAGGCCACTGTTTACCTAGTAATGCCAATGAACCTACTGAAATTCTTATCCTCTCTAACCCCCACTAGGTAGTTTTTTCTTTTAATTATTTAAGTATTTATGTATGATCTCTTTTCTTTTAGTTTGTGCTTTTAGTCTTTTTTTCCCTTTATTTTAAAGGCTTAACTCCCTACTCTCTCTTGTTCTTTTTATTATTTTCTTTTCGTTCTTTTAAAATTTAGATGAATTTTATTCAGTTTAAGTTTCTTTTTAGCTTTATGTTGCTTGTTTGGTCTTAATTTAGTGTGTGTTTAATTTAGTTTTTCAAAGTTAAGTTGTTTAACTGTGTTCTTTTAAGTTTTAGTTAGTTTTTCCTTTTAATTTTCAGTTTTTAATTTTCTTGTGTTAAGATTGATTTTCTTAGTTATTTAAGTCCCTTTTAGATTATTTAAGTTATTTTTAGTGTGTTTTGCTTAAGGTTTTTATTAATTTTCTTTTTAGTTTTTTAACTTTTTACCTTTCTTTAAAATTTCAATCTTTTCAAGCCTATTCCTCTTTAATTTTTTTGTTTTTAAAGTCCGTGTTAATCAATTTTGTTGTGTAATCCTTTGATCTTTGTCTAGAATTAATTTGGCGTTAATTAAATGAGGATTTGAGATGAAAATTTTAGTTTTGGAGGACTCTACAAGAGTTAAATGTGGGGTATAAAATAATGGGGGTTAATTGTCTGCACCACTGTTTAAGTCTGCCTAGAGAGTAAAATAGTGGTACTTAAATGGTGTCATTTAACTCTTTAGCACCTGCCATTTAAGTCTGTGTTAAGCGTAAAAATGATGCAGTTTTGGCTCTAGCTTCATTTTCTTCCTCTCCTTTTCTCCTCTATGACCATACTCGCCCCCTAACCCTAAATTCTCTGATTGCTTGCTCATTTTCACCAAAATTCATGTTCTTGGGCTCAAATTGATTGAAATTTAATCCTATACTTGTTTCTAGTGTCAATTCAATTAAAAACCTCCAGAAATGCATTAAAATCGCTTTATAACTATCGTAGGTACTGTTCATGTTCGACTCTTTTATTGCATATTTCTTATGATTTAGACACTGTTGTGCAATAATATTAGTACCTTTGGAATCTTTGCATTGTTATCTTTCTTTTGGTACTTATTTTAACCTTTAATTTGTTTATTGAAAAATCAGGAATACTTATGCTACCAAAGGAATATTTCAATGAGGGCAATTTCATATTTTTCCATTTTAGTGTATTTTTGAACTCTTATTGAATTTTTTTTACTCAATTTAGGTTCAAATGAGCCCTAGAAAATTTCAAAACGCTTCTAATTCCTGAAAGAGACCGGCCAATGAAGAATTGCACTTTCAAGCCAGAAAAATGCACTTTGGTTTGAGAGCCACCTCTCAAATAGATTTATCAACAAGAAGTCTCTTTCCCCTCTGTTGGATCCTGAGTTTGATGTATTTAGCACCTTTTGTGCTCTCACTTGGGACCCTGTTCTTGTCTTGGTTGGCCCCTACTACCATTTTCTAGTACGAGAATTTTATGCCAACATTGAGAAAGATGTTGATAATCTCTTCGATATTGGTTTAATGGTGAGAGGTATCATTATTGTTATCATTCAAGCTTCACTTTCTACTTTTTTAGGTGTACCAGATGTTAGAGAGCCTTATATTCATCGAGTTGATAGAGTGCATGGTGATAGTATGGAGTCAGATCCTTCATTTATCATTTAGGTGGCTTGAGAAGATTTACAATTGGTCCAGCCACCAAGTAAATGTTACTATCCCACTTATCAACTGCTAGTATGTTGATTGTAAAACCAACTAATAGGTTTATGTTCAAAACCATAAGTATACGGGTCATAACTTGTAGTAAAAAGTAGATATCTATCCTACAAAGATTTTATCTAGACATCCTATTAATGTGGCCTCCACTTTGTTCAAGAAACTGATTTAAACAAAATTTAAAAAGATAAGTAAAATAAAGACAAACTAAAGATAAAAATGAGAAACACAACCAAAGTCAAAACCATAATCTAAAACTCAAAGAAATCAAAATTAAAACTAGGAATTGTCATTATCCCTATTTGTTCCCCTTTGGATTGTTGATTCAATTTGTGTTTGGCCCAATATTTCTTAATATTTTAGCTACCCGCTCCCAAGGTGCAACTAAATGTCACCAATTAAATAATCTAGGATTAACTTTGGGATCTCTTGACATGTAAAGCCTTTCCTATCATGGTATTAATGTGTTAGGAAGAGATTTCAACATACTGATATACTACCTATAGGATAGCTTCATATCTAGTTAAAGGTCTAGGAAAGGCTTTGCATGTCAAGAGATCCCAAAATTAATCCTAGAGGATTTAATTGGTGACATTTAGCTACTCTTTGAGAGAGGGTAGCTAAAATATTAGGAAATCTTGGGTCAAAAATAAACTGAATCAATAATCTAAAGGGGAAAAATAGGGATAACGACAAGTCTTAGTTTTAATCTTGATTTTTTCGAGTTTTAGTTTGTAGTTTTGACTTTGGTTTTGTTGCTTGTTTTTATCTTTAGTTTGTATTTATTTTACTTATCTTTTTAATTTTTTTTGAATTTGTTTCTTGAACAAAGTGTAAGCCAAATTGATAAGGTGTCTAGATACAATCTCTGTGGGATAGATATATACTTTTTATTACAAGTTACGACCCATATACATACGGAGCTAGTAGTCGATTTTACAATCAACAAAGTTTTTGGTGTCGTTGCTGGAGATTGTTTATTTTAGCATTTTGTTTAGTTTGATTGACTTTAATTTGAAAGTTTTTTATACTTGTCCTTGCGTATTTACAGGTGCAGGAATACAAGGTACACGAGAAGTTCTAACGAAGTAATTGACAAAGAGTTTTTTGACAATAATCGACAAGAGAGGAGACTAAGAACAGCTGAGTGCCAATAAAATATATAAAGAAATATGGCAGGAGAAGGAGAGCAAAGAGGATTTGAGAGGACATTTTTATATTTCACGAGGCCAGGTTTCAATCCTTAAGGAGTTGCAAATCTTGTGGTTCAAGCCAATAACTTTGAAATTAAGCTGGCACTCCTCAACATACTTTAATCTAGTGTACAATTTTATGGGTTGGCTAATGAAGATCCCAATGCCAATCTTGCTAATTTCTTAGAGATTTGTGATACTTTTTAGTTCAATAGGATGTTTGATGATGCCGTGAGGATGAGGTTGTTCCCATTCACATTGAAGGATAGAGTAAAGGTGTGGTTAAACTCCTTCAATTCAGAATTTGTCACTACATGGGAGCAGCTAGTCCAAGCTTTTCTTGTAAAGTATTTTTCCTTGACCAAGACAACCATGATCATCAAGGAAATCAAAAAATTTTAATAGAGTGATGGGGAATCATTGTATGAATCCTAGGAAGGATTCAAGTAATTACAGAGAAGCTGCCTCCACCACAACCTTTTGAGAGAGTTCTTACTACAATTATTTTATAATGATGTTAATAAAAGTATAAGAGGGACCATCGATGCAGCTGCTAGTGGTTCTTTGATGAGGAAAACTATTTATGTAGCTCATAATTTTTTGGAGGAGTTGGTGAGTAATAGTTGCATATGGGCAAATGAGAAAAGTAAAAAAGGATTCAAAGAGGAAAAGGGGATGATTTTGATTGACATAGTGTCGGCTCTTCAAGCACAAATTTCAGCCCTCACTAAGCAATTAAGTAACTTCCAAGATACATCTTCCTCTTCTGTTAACACTTTGCAATTTAAATGCGAATTATATGGGCAGGATAACCATGGTACAACATAATGTTTCTTATTGGGAGCTAGTGACACATAAAAGGTAAATTACTTGGGCCAACTGCAGAGAGGTAACAATTTGTATTCCAATAATTATAATATGGGGTGGAAAAACCATTTAATTTTTTTTGGAATACTAACAATGCAGGTGGCCAAGTGAGAGTACAAGACCTTCTGAATTTCATCAACACTGATTTGGGTCTTTAGAGGGCAAGATGGATAAGATGATAGATGTGTTGGGATTTAAATTTGCAAGGCAGTAGGCAAAATTTGACTAGATCTTAAAGAACCATACTTCCTCCATCCACAACTTGGAGGTATAGGTAGTCAACTTGCTAATGCTTTATCTTCTAGAAGTTTTGGTAGCCTAGCAAGCACTACTGAGTCCAATCCAAGGGAGCAAGTAAAGGCCATCATAGTTGTAACTGCAGAAGAAATTGAGGAGTCAAGTGAGAAGGTTGAGGATGCAAGAGATAAAAGTCAGGCCAGAGAGGAAAAGCAGGAGGAGGAGAAGCCCTACATCCCACCAACACCGTATAAGCCAAGAATCCACTATCCACAAAGGCTCCAAAAAAATTCAACAGCTACACAAGTTTTTAAGTTCTTTGATAAGGTGAAGAAGCTATCATATATGGATGCCATACTGAATATTCCCAAGTATGCTAAGTTTCTATTAGATATCCTAACTAACAAGTGGACTTGGGATGACAACCAAATAGTGAAATTGACAGGGAGTTGTAGCTCACTCATCACCAGCCACAAGCCATCCAAAACGTAAGATTCAGGAAGTTTTACTATCCCTTGTATTATTGGTAACTTGGAATTTTCTGCATGTTCATGTGATTTATGAGGAAGTGTTAACTTGATGCCCTTATCTATTTTCAAGAAATTGGTGTTAGGTGAGGTGATGGCATCTTCCATGCTCATACAACTAGCAAATCAAATGATAAGGAAGCCATATTGAGTTGTAGAAGATGTGCTCATTAAAGTAGATAAGTTCTTCATTCCTATTGATTTTATGGTACTTGATTTTGAGGAGGATAAAAGCTGCCCATTGATCCTTGGTAGAATTTTTATAAAAATTGGTAAGACTTTGATTGATGTATATAACGGAATATTAGTCCTTCACGTTGGTGATGAGTGTAGTATTTAACATGGGAAAGAAGTTGAAAAATCCAGTGAAAAGAGATGCTTGCACAAAGTTAGATATGTTTGATGAGTGTGAAAAGAAGTAAGAGATAAAGCATGAGAGAAAGGCAAATTTGAAAGATGATGAAGGAGTTAGGAAGAATGAGGAGTTGGGTGAGCGGTTGAAGCAAGAACCTTTAGGAAAAACAAATGCCCTTACCATGTTTTCCTTTGTGAGACCACCAATACTTAAGTTGCAATCCTTGTTTCCAAACTTTAGACATGCTTCTTTGAGTGAAGAAGAAACACTACCCATGATTACTTTGAGTCAATTAACCTTAGAATAAGAGAAGATGGTAGTTAAGGTGAGAAAGAAGAAGATTAGAGCAAAGTTGAAGTTAATTCCTTAAAAACTTAATTTTGGGGGGAGAAGACCATTTAAGGTGGCTCACATTTGCAAGCATGGGGAGGTTAGAGTGAAAGGCTTTAAGAGAACAATGTTTAAAACTTTCGGGCACTATGGAAAGTTGTATCTTAGAAACTTTCCTTCAAGAAAAAAGAGAGTAGTTTCTTCCCTTTTGACCTTTTGATTGATTGAATTGGTGATGGTCAAGCTAATGACCTT
>JAOXYD010000136.1:15797251-15819553 GCA_028565735.1 Pinacopodium congolense
CATATAATTCATAGTCTACATTACCTATAAGATTTAAATAAAGTGAATCTCTAATCTAAAATATAACAATGGTAGGACCATAAATAGGCAAGTTCACCTATTGTATAATAATATAGCTAATTGTTGAAGCAATGGTTGGTTCTACCTTTATTTTGATGATGACAAAGTTTTCTACTAATATATTTGTAGAGTTGGTATGTTTGCTTAAATAGGCATATTGAAAAGTATTTGGAGTGTATGTGATGAATAAGTAATTAAGTTGGTAATTCGGTGAAATTTATATGATTTATGTAAGTCATGAAATAATGTTTTAGTTAAAGGTTGAATAAATGAATAAATTGGTATTATTAATGATTTGGTAAAGTGGATGAATTGGTTGTGTTAAGTTTGTATAATGGTGTAAAATGTCTTAAGATTTGATTAGTATTGCTTTGTTTGTGTTGAATTAGGTTAAAAATTAAATTGGGTTAAGTTTGGATTGATTAGGCTAAGATTAGGCCGAAGTTATACAGACCTAAAAGAGGTCAGTCGACTAAATGGATAGATCAATCGACCAAATGCACATCAGTCGAACAAATACACTTGCTGAAAAGAGCACTAGTCGATCAAAAGAAGATCGGTCCACTTAACTTTGGAACGTTATTCTTCATCCTAAGTATGATTTTTTTCAATAAAATTTTCAACAAGTTATTAGAGAGAGGGCCTAATCTATTTTTAGGATAGGTGAACCTCTATATATCTTGGTGATCCTCTCTTTCCCTTCAAACTTGATATTTATTCAATTGTGTTCATTTATATTTTATTAAATTTGAATCATTTTTTAATAAAAAAATTATATCAATGTACTTTAAATTTTGTTTTAGTGATTCATATAGTTAAAATTAACTTAAGTTGTTTAGTTTTTAACAAATTTTTAAACACCTAATTCACCACCCTCTTAGGTGCCATAAGGCTTATGAAAACTATGATAAGCACACAAATTAGAGAATGAAAAATTAAAAAAATTTACAAGGTATAAAGGAATTAAAGAAATAAGATAATAGTGATGTATAAAAATTAAAAGATGAGAATAGAACATTGATAGAGAATATAAAACCCTTAAGGAGTCAATGTCCAAATTCACCAAGTGTAAAGAAAAATGAGAATGCATGCTTAGGTGTTAAAATCCTTGATATGGTAGATATGGCTTAGGATATATCCTTGAGATTAGTCCACAAAGTAATAAGGTCACTTTTGTTTAAGGAGAGAATTTAGAAGAAGAACCAATACTTTGGCTAACATTTGAAAATGTAGCACTAACTTCTAAATCCCAATGTAAGAGGCAACATTAAAAACCCATATAAGCATTAATACTAAGATCTAATAAGGAAGTATATGCTAAGAAGAATAGGCATAACTTTTATAGGAATGCAAAATCACAAAATGATGCATTTAGATCATTTGTAAGGAAAAATGATTATCATACCCCTATGAGAATATATAAACCTCTAGAAAGATGCTTCATTTGTATCCTATGTCTCATCTTTATTAAATGATGAAATATTAAGATAAAAGACCTAGAAATGCATCAAAATAACTTAGAAAAAATATTTATTTAGGCCATAACACCATTTATTTAGGAGTTATAATGTTTCAAGACCTAGATATGAATATAGACATACATTTACAAGTAATGCGTCTTTGTTTTTTCAATTTTATGCAAATTATGTCACGTTGAGAAATTTTACTATGACAAGCTAGTAAGTTAGAGTGTTATGACAAAAGACTTATAGCCATATGGACCCAAGTTAGTGTGGGAACTAAAAATCCATTAGAATTTATTTTATAGGTCAAAGGAACTTCAAAGGTATATAAAATATTAGAAGAATTATCACCCAGACACATTAATAAACCAAGTGAGACAAGAAATGAAAGAAACATTTTGGTGATACACAAAAGGAAGGTACATTATCACTTTAATATTATGTTGGATGTTGTTGGTATATGAAATAAAATTAAATTATTTTTAATATAATGAATGGACAAATTGAGTGACATTTGATGAATTAAATAGTTCAAATAATTTTTTTGTCATGGAGTTTAATTTGTTTTTACAATAATCTTGATTTTTGGTTTGTGTTAGATAAATAAATGAGAGAGAACAATGTGATGAACATTAATCCTATATGACTAGAATTTGCATGGTTAGGAGAAAATTGGAAACCAGGTAAAGAAGCACGTAAATATACTTTTTGTAGGAACAACATTAAGATGCCTTGCATAGGAAAGCATATAAAAGTATTGTGGCATATTTAGATATTGATGACATTTTGAATGTTGAAAGTTTGAATTATATTTATGATATTTAGGTCTTTCTCGAGATCATTTGGATGTTTGAGTGAACTTATAAGTTGTTCTAAATAAGTTTTGAGTGGTATTAGAAAAAAATACAATATATTTTTTGGTTTTGCTGATTTAAAATGAGTTTTGGATATATGGTTATAAGATTGAGTTTTTGGTGATATTAACATCTCGTAATTGATATTAATATTTGATGATGTTTTTATATGAGTATTTAACATTGATCATTAAAATTTTGAGTGTTTAAGATATAATACTTAACAAAATGATATAAAGGGGGAGAAAAGTCAGGAAAGCTTGTAAGTTGCATTAAGAAAGGATAATTATTATTGGAGCAATATGTTTTAAAGCTTTTGATGTTTTAAAAAATAGGGAGAGAGCATGTGATATTTAAAGGAAAATGGTTTTTTAGCTACGTTTTTCCTAATATGAAATAGTTTTACCATCACAAAAAAGGAGTAGATTGTTAAATTAAGGATTATTCCATATAGGCTGTGATGATTACAAAACATTACTACTAATTTTTTAATTATTTTTTATATGGTGAAAAGATAGTTTGAAGATAAAGTGTAGTTTAAAGATAAAAGGTGATTAGAAGATGTCCTTTAAAGCCTTTGAGCATAAAATGGGGAGCTTGGGAGAATAAAATTGAGCTTATAATGATTTATGAAAAAAGGCCTAAGTTTAAGATCAACAAAAAATTTTAATAGTTTATTTATTGTAAGTTTTAATATAATGTTATCCTAATCATCTCATTTTTTTTAATGGACTCACATCATATATTTTTTATTCATGGTTAGTAATTTTTCATATAAGATGCATAATAAAGATAAATTATATATGACTAGTTTTTAAAGATCCCATTGTTACACTAAAATATTTTCAGGAAATTATCTTAATGTACATGTGTTGAAAAGTGTGGGAAAAGATGTAGTGAAAAATGATAGGAGGTGTTTTGAGGTTATATTGTGTAAATGTATGAAATTGGTTAAGGTTACATAGAAAGAAGAAGTTAGATTGTGAGAATGTGAATGAATATGTCAAGGTAATGTTAAAAGGTGAATTAGATTATATGAATTTGCTATTAGATGTGAATATATGTTACAAAATGTGTTTAGAGAAGTTAGAAATTAATGTAGCTTGATTTGAATGCACTTAAATGAGTTTAATTGTGTCAAAACCTAGTCTATATTGAGATTGGTGAACTTATGATAGTGTAAATGATTGACCAATATGCTAAATTTTGGGAGATTGGTTGACTCGTGAATAAGCATTGGTCGATCAACATTATAAAAACGAAAGGGTTAGTCATGGACAATGCTTTATCAAAAGTAGCAAGTAACGGGCAGAAATAGCTAGTTTCTCAATAGTAGAATAAATTAATTGGTGATTAATATGTAACAGCAGGCATAAACCATTAATTAGCTAAATTTTCAATATAAAAGTTTGTTAGGATGTTGTTTATGCATCAACTAGATATAGAAAGACAATTGCAAGTAAATTGAAGTTTGTTGGGTGTTACGTTGAGTTTTTTATTGGTTTTGATATCTATTATAAGGTTTCTTGGTGCATTCATTCTAAAGTTTGTTTTGGAGCTCCTTGAAAACTACGGGGTTCCCAAGTATGATATTTTCTAAAATGTATTTTTAAGTAGTGTTAGTTATGAGGATACTTTGAAAGGGTTTACTTTAGAGTCCATTGAAAAAGAGTGATTGAAAGGGTTATCCTAATGCTTGTGAAAAAAGAAAATGATTGTAAACATGTTTTTAATTTTGAAAATCCCAATAAGATGTTAGGGAGTATATGTAAAAGTATAGTTAGAGACTGAACCACTATAAATTAATTTGTGCCTTCTTTCCCTATTTCTTTTACTTTTAAAGTAAATTTCATTGTTTAGTTCATATTATTGTATATTGATTGTTAAATTATTTGTAATTTCACTAATAATTTTATGTATATTTTAATTAAAACTATTTTATTACATTGATTAATAAAATTATTTATCTTCTTCATTTGGACTAAGAGGGATGATTTCAAATAAGAGTAAAGGGCATAGAAAAACTTAGAAAATTATAATTACCTAATTCATCCCCTCTTAGATGCTATATAGGGACCAATAATATTAATGGTTAGTAAAGGGTAAATTGATAGGTCTTTCCATCATAATGGATTTATTATTGTTCGTGATTAATAATAATTAACATAAATTTTTTTTGAAGATATCTTATCTATAAAAGTTATGGATTAATCCTTGCATTTATTTATGCAATATGGAAAGGATCCCAACAAGGGAAAGCAACACCATAAACAGAGGTGATGGATGCTAATGGGCTTGGAGTGCACGAGTTTGTGTAGTTGAAGTTAATTTATTTACATCTTTCATAAATTTACTTTTAAAATAAATGAACTTCTTTTCTTTGAGTTTGGTTACATATGGACCATAAAGTACAATCACTACCATCCTATGATGTATCATGCAGATTACAAGACATCCTAGAGAAAAAAGGAAGCTTTGTGTGGAGATGGGATATAGAATGGTAATGGGCTAACATCAAAGTTCAATACTATGTCATGTCAATTATTACAACTTAGCTAACCAATTCCAAGTTAATGCTATTGTACTCAAAGGTAATTGAACAGCTACATAGTCGAGTCAACAATTGTATCTCATGTGTATTAGACAAAGAGGAAGTTGATAACTTAGGAGCAGCAGCCAAAAACCATAGTTAGCTCAGAATATAGACTCTTAATGTAAAATATTTGTCCTGACATATTAGAAGAAACTAGTAATTAAGCAAACCAAAACTAAAGAAACTAAGAGGAAGACGATGTGTCTGTGATAATGAACTATAACAAACATGATATGGAAAAGAAATAGCAGAGGAAGAAATAAAAGAAATAGAAGGTATTATGTTGAACAATATTGTCTTCGTCTTAAAAATGATTGGGCATGCTTATTCCTGTCAATAAGGACAACTAATATGAAAAGGAAGGATGAATTTGATACTAAAGGTTACTAAAACAAACCGATAGAATATGCGGGTGCTAAATTTACAAGGAACTAAGCATGAATGATGAGAATTTAAATTATCGTAAAGAAAACAATACAGTTGACACAAGAGATAAATTTTAGGTCTAGGCTGGGAAATGTACTTTAAAGCCCAAAAAAATAAAATAAAATAAAATAAACCGAAACACATCCTAAACCAAAAATAAAAGAAAACCTAACCCAATATATATAAGCCTAGAAAACTAGGGTTTTCTTTTCTTCTTTTTTTTTTCACTTTTTCTTCTTACTTCAATTTTGTGATTAACCACCCCAAAGGCTACAACAATTATTCCTTAATTTTTTGTTTAAGAAAGTAACAGTTTGTGTGACATTTGGTGTCATTGTTTCTAGGTAAGTGGTTTTTTTTCAACTTTGGTTGAAGGATATATGTAACAACGAGTAAGAGAGGGTGAGAGGGTGAAAACATGATTGCAAAAGGGAATCAAGGATTGGACAGCCAAGGGAGAATGTCGATCATGGGGGCGACAAGAGGAGAGGAGAAGATAAAAAGAAAAGAACATAAGAAGAAAGGAAAAGAAAAGAGAAAAAAAAAAAGAGATGTGACGAGAGTGTCGGGTGACAAAAGAGGGAGAGGAGAGAGAAGGTGTAGAGAGAGTAGAGAGGAGAGAGGAGGGAGAAGTAGAAAAAATTTTATTTTTATGGCAAAGCTATGATTTGGAAAAAGTTAAGGTAGTTTAGGAATTTTAAATAAAAGGCGAGGGCAAAGCAAGGAAATACAACTTTAAAGGGTAGCTTAATAAAATAGAAAATTTTAGAGTTTTTTAAATCTAATTTAGCCTAATTATTTTATTAATATTTATGGGTTATCAATCAATTGGAATAAGTGCAATATTGATTAGGAATTTAGAATTTTTTATTTTCAAGTAAGGGGATTAATTAGAATGTACATTATTTTGTATTTTACATGAAAAGTTAATTTTAGGATTTATCTTATTATATGAGATTGGAGTAAAAAGTGAACAATGTAAGTTGTATGAAAGATGGATTTAAATATGTTTTATTTTATGAAACTTTGTGTAAAAATAAATATATTATGATTTTTGTGAATTTATGGAAATGTAATGTCTTTCTATATGCATTTTATGAAAATTGTAATAAATGTGATTTTGTGTGATTTATACAACTTGAAAACATTATGTTATGTAAAATCTATATGATTTATTAATAATTAAGATTTTTTGTGAGTTATGGACTAAAATATGAATATTATAAAAAAATTTCTTTTATGAAAAATATGTGTATAATTACATGGTTAATTTTTGAATGAGTTATTGAATAATGAGATATCAAAGTTTGTGAAAACTGTCGAGAATAATTTTAGAGTATTATGGGAGTGAAGATATCCTTAATGATTTATAATAGAATTCCAATAGTGGGGATACCTATGATGCTTTTAAGAGTGGGAAGTGTCCTACCTGAATTATTTTATGAGACCGATATTTAAGAAATAGGAAAGCTTACGATATTTCTAAGAGTGGGAAGAATTCTGTGTGGTTTAATTGTCAACGTTAGATATAAGTATTTCTAAGAGTGGGAAGTAATCTCTGTTATACCTGTTGATTAGCAGAAGACGTAAGTCCATATAGTTCATGATGTCATATGTTTATATGTAAGACTACAAGGGTTAATTTCGTTATTTTAGTCCATAAGAGCCAAATAGGGTAATTATTTCCATTGTCAGGTTATGCTTTGTTTGACATCAATATCTAGCATGTAACTAGGGCGGAAAGAGAAGCATATTACATGTTCCATATTTTCCAAGTTGAATACCTTGTCCACTGACGGCATCAATTAACCAACAAAATTGAGTTTGCCAAACATAGGAAACTTCAACTCCCACTTTACATGTCATTATGAATTGAAATTTATACAAGATGGTTAGGAAACAAACTTATGCTTAATGCTATTATGTAAGATAATAGAAGCCATGCCAATATGGAATAGATAATAGCAAAGTTTTGAATACCAGTCAGTTCGAACCGTATCAATTTGAAACTTGTAACAGTTTGAGTCAAAACTATACCAAACTTGGACATTGAACCCTATCGATAAGATTAACTCATCCTAATAAAAAGTTGGGCTGACTTTATAAATTTAAAGAAATTTGTGGACTATCCTGCAAATTCCAAAACTTTAAAACATCGAATGATTAATATTGCTTCATTGATTAATCGATATATACATTAAAAATGTACCGAGGCTTGGTTGATTCATATTCCTTAGGTTTTTTAATTCAATTTTTTAAAAATTAAAAACTATAAAAATAAAGTTCTAAAAAATAATAGAAATCAACATTTGAGGTCATGGACCTTTTATCATCTATTGACCCAAGTGAAATAAGTGTGCTTTGAGGGATTACATAACTCCTTCATTTACAACATCACTATGCTCTCTAATGTAATTCTTAGTAACCTGAGATTTAGTAAATCTAGAGCTAGAGTTAGATTTATTAAATATCTTATTGATAAGAAATATAGGGGTGGAGTAAAAAATTTAAATTACTATAAAAATATTGTTAATATGATTTATAACAAATATAATATATATTTTAGATTATATAATAAAAACATTTAAAATTATAATTAAAAAATTATTATGATATTTTCTATCAAAATTTTAAAATATGCTTGTATATGTAAACAAAAAATAATAATAATATAACATAATTAGTATATATTATTTTATTAAATAAATAACATCAAAATATTCAATAATATGTTAAATATTTAATAATATAATTATCTAATTAATAAAAGTTAAAAACTTTATAAAATAACATATTTTATGTAAACTTGTATTATTTTAAATTTTTTAACGATATTAATGTAGGTGAATTAAATATTTTTATATTAATTTTAGTTATGATTTATATGTAATATATAAAAATTAATATTATTATGATATTATTTATTAAAAAAAAGGTTGAAATAAAGTTAAATTTTATCGATTTTACAAAATTCAAAAATTGTTTTATAATTTTAAAATAATTTCTAATACTAGTATCCGTACTAATATTGGTTTATGCCTAGACGGTACCATTCAAAGGCAAAAATTACTACCAGTATTTCAAACATTGGTAGTAATTTTTTCTGCACATTTCCTCTTCTAGCTAACACTGATATCTGTTGAACTAAAGGAGGTTCCACATTATTTTCCTGATGAAAAAATTTCTTTTTTATTCATATTTTTGCTTAAGTGTGTATAAGGGCAGGTTGATTGATGCATTTGAGTAAGAATGTTGATTGTCTGGCTAAATAGAGGACCAGTTGACCGAATACATATTGGTCAATTGAATATCACTACTGAAGGAAGCATCGGCTAATTGAATGCAAATCGGTCCACCGAATGAAAGCATTGAGGAGATTGGCTCACCGAACGAATATTAGTCAATCGACCAAAGCTATAGATCGACTAGATGAATTAAAATTACAAAGACTAGTCAACCAAATGCGTTCATCGATTGACCAAATGAAGAAGATTACGAGCAGATTATGAGGGACGATCATATTGCACAATAGTAATAAAATTTTTAAGGTTACTTATTTTTCCAAGGGAAAAATTTATCCCTACTTAGACTATAAATAGAGGATTAGGTTAGTCTTGAAAAATACAACAGTTAAGAACGATCTTACTAAAAAAGCTTAATAGTTTTTATACGTGTGAAGTGCATTCATGTATTTGTCTTTGAGTTTATTCTTTAGCCTTTCAAAAGAGACTTAAGAGGTTATTCTTGAGCCTATAAAAAGAATTTGTCAAAAGGGTTATACTTTAACCTTTGGAAAAGTAGAAGGTTATCCTTAAGCCTAAAAGTAGGTTGTAAGATATACTTCATATTTTCATAGCTTATTTTATTTTCAATAAAGTTAAATTCCTTTTCATTTAATTTGTTTTATAGTTGCTTTAGTTTCTGAAAATTTTATTGAATTGCACTGTGTATTTTTTGCTTAATCTATTAAGAAAATAATTCACCTCCTCTTAAGTATCATTTAGGTATAACAATTGGTATCAAAATATAGGTCTTACTGAGAGCTTAAATTATAATGAATTTGTAAGGAAAGATCAAATGGCACCTTTCATGAATTCTGTAAGTTCTTCATATAGCCTAGATGGACATAACCCACACAAAACACCCTTTTTTTTATTGGTAACAATTACATGAATTGGAAGAATAGGATGAGGTGTTACTTAACTGACAAAAATACCAATTTATGGATGATAATAACTCAACCATTTTATATGCCTACCAAACTCATAGGTTATGAAGTTATTTTAAAGAAAGAAAACTAATGAAATGTAGAAGAGAAAAGATCTATTTTTTTTAATTGTTAGGCCATGCATAATCTTTATTGTGGTTTAAATATGGAAGAATACAATAAAATTTTAGTATGTGAAACTGCATATGATTTATAGCATACTTTGGAAACCACTCATAAAGGTATGAATCAAGTCAAGGAGACTAAAATAAGCATGCATACTCATGATTATGAAATGTTTCTAATGATGCATGATGAAACCATTCCGACTATGTATACACATTTTAACAATATCATAAGTGCAATAAAAGGTCTAGGTAAGACCTATTATAGTGTTGAGCATGTTAGGAAAATCTTGATGTCAATACCAAAGATATGGGAAATGAAAGTAACTACGATACCAGAGGTTAAGGACCTCAACACACTTCCTACCAAAGAGCTTATTGAGGCACTTTTTACGCACGAAATGAGGATTAAGAATGTCAACGAGGAACAAGAGACACTAAAGAAGAAAAATGTGGCCTTTAAGGCATCCAAAAGAGAAAAAAATGATAATGAAGAATTATCACTTGGGAGCAAAAATGAGGAACTCACTTTTATTATAATAAGACTAAATAAGTTCTTGAGAAATGCCTTAATACATCGAAAAGGCATGCTATTTTCAAAAAATATAATTTCTAACATAACATGTTATGAATGTGGTGAAAAAGGACACTTGATATAACAATTCCATATGTTTATATGAAGAAATAAAAAAAGACGAGAAGAAAGAAAAGAAGCATGGAAGAAGGATAAATTCAGGACAATGAAAGCATTGAAAGCTTCATGGTCCGAATCTAGCCATTTTGAAGAAGAAGTGGCCAACATGTGTTTGATGGCACACAATGAGGTATGTTCTTCTCTTAACAAAGATGAATATGATTATTCATATAATGAAGTATTACAACACATAGAAGAACTAACTAAGAAAAACAAGGAATTGCATGACTAAAGCAAAAGTATGTTAGATGAGTTAGATGCATACAAATCGAAATTGCTCATAATGACTCTAATAAACCTCAAACTAGACATCATGCATTTTTATACACACAAAATGCTAAAAAATTATTTTGAAGGAAAATGAATTATAAAAACTTCTGCATCCTAGGTAGCATTTTCATAAAGTATACAATGTGTTTAGATAAAAAAATTATTATTTTCTTTTTTTTCATATTGTGAACGGCATTGATGTATTTCTCATTTTAATTTTGATCTTCAAAATGATGTCTCTAAAAGTTATAAATAATACAATTTTCAGAAAATAAAAACAATATGGATTCCAAAATCATTATACTTTTTTTAAAAAATTGTTTACCATAGTTTATCGTTTATTGTTTCGAACTAAAGTTCATATCGATGTTTTCATAGGTTCGGTTGGCTGAACTACTGACATCAGTCGACCTAAGGTAGTTCGATCAACCGATGGATAGGTCCGATCGACTGATAGATCAAAGCTTAAGTGTTGGGTCGATTGATATAATGGTCCAGTCGATTAATAGGTTAAAATATTTTGTTTTTTTCTCCCTCCTTCATAAATTGACTTGTTCTTTAGTAGTATATGTGTTTTTAGCTACATTTGTTAAATCTTTAACTTTAAATTTATGATAGTTTTTTAAAATTTTATTTTTAATTTGTTTGTGTAATTTTTAGTTAAGTTTATTGTTTAAAAAGGTATGAGTTAGGTATTTTAACATTTCAAGACCATAGATAAGATGGGTATTTAAAATTGTTGTTATCTGTCCTGTAGGATAAAAGAAGAAAGAAATGGTATGTAGACAATGGTTGCTTATAACATATGACTGCAGACCCCTCACAATTTGTAACTTTCAAGAGCAAGGACGAGGGATTCGTTACTTTTGGGGACAATGCCAAAGGTATGATAATTGGAATTGGAAAGGTAGGTAAATATAATTGTCCTTTAATTGATAATTTTTTACTTATTGAAGGTTTGAAATATAACTTATTTAGTGTAAGTCAATGATGTGACAAGAACTACAAGGTTATTTTCATAGGAGATGAATGTGTTGTTTATAAGATAGCTAACAATAATATTGTGTTCTTAGGAAAACGAGAAGGAAATATTTACATTGTTGATCTATATTGTGTTACTAATCTTGAAGATAAGTGTTTAATGTCCTTGAATGAATGAACTTGGACTAGGCACTGACATCATGGAAATGAAAGTATGGATCTTCTCTCAAAGCTCAATTCAAAACAACTTGTTAGAGGACTTCTAGCTATAAAACATGAAAAAGACAAAAATATGTAGAGCACGTCAAAGGGGAAAACAAAGTAAGAAGCTCTTTTCATTGTAAGAAATTGGTAATATCTTTTAGGCACCTCAAACTACTTCATATCAATTTATTTGGTTCTACTAGAGTAGCTAATTTTGGAGAAAAATTGATAAGTGAGCTTTAAAGTTATGTTTCTAGGTTGTTTTTAGGTGTTTTAAGTGTTTCTTTTTGTATTTTAGCTTTAGTTTATTTCACCATTTGCATCTTTGTATGAAATCTGAAGTTTTGAGGTGTTTCTTTATTTTGTTTAGTGTTAAATGGTGGATTTTGAGCTTAGTTGAGGCATAGTTTGATGCACATTGTTGGTTGATTTTGTAGGCGTAAGAATTTCAGATTTAGGTATTCTTCACTTGACTTTGATGGCTTAGTGGGAGAATTTTAGAGCTCAGATGGTTAGGAAAATTGGTTGAGAGAAAGACCAAGAAATTAGGAGTCTCTAGTTCAAATTTTAGGTCAATCAGAGGTCCAGAGAAGAAGTTCTGAACAAAGGCGTGAAGGGTGTTCAGAGTTGCAAAGATCGACCATCATTATTGATGGATCGTCTTTCACGATCGTGGCTTAGTCATGATCGTCACAGTAGGTCTGATGTTGGATGGGTCAAATGCGGGATTTTAAGTATCTTGACCCTCCTTTTGACACATATAAGGGTTCAAAATCCTCGGAGCCTCCAACATTGATAAGACATCATCCAAAAGAGGGAAAGTTGAGGATTTTTGGTGGCTCCGAAAAAAATAAAGCATACTCTTCCATGGCAATCATTAAGACAACACCTAAGTTTTTTAGCCTTCTTGGAGTGAAGAGTAGAAATTCAAGAATCTATCCAGACTATTTTTTCTTCTTCTTTTATTATATTTTAGCATGGAGAACATGAGTATTTTACGTAACTCTTGTTTGTGATATGCATTGAGTTTAAACCTTGCAATGGACAGAGAGGGAGAGTATGGTAGCCTTTCATTAGATCGAGAGGGTGAGTGGGGTGATTTTGTTGGTTAGTACAATGAGAGTTAGCTCCCAATAGACCTATACATATTTAGGTTTTTGCAAGTAGTTAAAGAGAGATCTTGGCTATTTGTTGAAGATTACTTATAAGATTGTTTAATATCTAGTAAATGGTTAGGAAAGGTTAATAAGGTTAGAGATAGCATCATTCATCCTAATCTATTTGGCTAAGGACAGTTAATTGCACCTTGAGAGGGGGTAATTAAGCATTAGAAAGTCTTGGGTCAAACACAATTGGATCATTAAGTGAAAAGTGAAGCAAAATAGGGATAGAATGACTCATAATCTTAAACCTTGGTTATCAAATTCTTGCCTTTTGTGTCAATTGGTTGTTATCATTAATTCAATTTATTTTCTTTTACATTCTAGTTTATTAATCCTTGAAATTATTTCTTAAACAAAGAAAAACCTAAATTAAGTGGTGACTAAACTCAATCATTGTGGGATCTATATTCGTTCTTTACTACAAGTTATGACTTGTATACTTGTGGTTTTGGGCGTCAAACTAGTAGATTTGATTTTACAAATAATCAATCAACAAGTTTTTGGCATCATTTCCTGGGATTGTTCTGTTTAGAATCTTGTTTAGTGTAGGTTACTTTGATTTAAGAGTTTTGACACTTTTCCTTTTATGTGTAAGTGCATGAACACAAGGATAGCGCAGAGGTCTACTAAACTTAGTGAAGCAGAGTTACTGGATATAACAAGGTACAAACGGAAACTAAAAACAACGAAGCTCCAAGAAAACATAAAAAAAAATATGGAGGAAGAAGGAGAACAAGGAGGAGTTTAGAGAACACTGATGGATTTTATGAGGCCAGCTTCCAGCCCTCAAGGGTTTTCAAGGCCTGCGGTTCAACCAAACAACTTTGACATGAAACCTGCACTCCTCATCATCCTTTAAAGCAGTGTGTAGTTTTATGGATTCCCTAATGAAGATGCTAACACTCATCTATCAAATTTCTTAGGGATTTGTGATATTTTCAAGTTTAATGGAATGTCTGATGACACTGTGATGCTTAGATTATTCCCATTCAATTTGAGGGGTTAGAAAAGGCATGGTACAATTCACTCATTTTAACTCAAATTACACATGGAAGCAAGTAGCCCATGTTTTCCTTACCAAATATTTTCCTTTGACCAAGACAACAAGGATTATCAAGGAGATAACGACTTTTAAACATCATGATGGAGAGTCCCTATATGAAGCTTGGCAGAGGTTCCAGGATTTGCAAAGAACTTTCCCATACCACAATCTCTTAAGATAGTTCTTTCTACAATGGAGTCACTTAAACCACCAGGGGGACTATAGGTATAGCTACTGGAGGATCCTTGACGAGGAAAACTATTGAGGTAGCTCATGACCTTTTGGAGGAGTTGGCGAGTAATAGTTGTATGTGGTAAAGTGAGCGGAGTAGGTCAGGGCCCAAGGAGTAAAAAGGGATGATACCAGTGGATTCAATAATAACACTACAAGCTCAAATTACAGCCCTCGCTAAGTAGTTCAACAATATGCAAAGAGCATCTTTATCTGCAATCAGAGCCGTGCAATTACAATGTGAATTCTGCAGGCAAGACAACCATGACATAATAGGATGTTTCTTATTAGGAACAAATGATGCTGAGTAGGTAAATTTCATGGGCCAATAGCGAAGAGGTAATAACCTTTACTCAAACTCTTATAATCTTCAGTAGAAAAACCGCCACAATTTTTCTTGGAGTTCTACCATTGTAGGTGGACAAAAGCGCACAAAGACCTCCTGGATTTCAACAAGATCGTATCATCACTTTGGAGAGAAAGATATACAAGATGAAAAAGAAGCTTATAGATATAATTAACTCTAAGTTCGTAAGTCAAGAGGAAAATCTAAAGTGGAAAGAGGTCAAATTTGATCAAGAACAATGCCTCATCTATCCATAATCTGGAAGTTCAGGTAGTCCAACTTGCCAATGCTGTGTCTTTTAGAAATGCAGGCAATCAACCGAGCAATACTAAAGCCAACCTAAAGGAGCAACTTAAAGTAATCACACTTAGGAGTGGGAAACAGCTGGAGTAGCCTAGTGCACCAAATGATAGCAACGAGAAAGGGAAAAGCAAGGAGATAGAGGAAGAGAAAGAAGAAGAGAAGTCGTACGTGCCCCCCACCTTATAAGCCCAAAAATCCATATCCGTAGAAGGTGAGGAAACACCAAGTAAATGCTGAGTTCTCCAAGTTTTTGGAGAAATTAAAGAAGTTCTAGATCAATTTGTCTTTGGTGGAGGCATTGGAATGTATGCCCAACTATGTTAAGTTTTTTAAGGATATATTGACACACAAACGCACTTTAGAGGACAACTAAATAGTCACCTTAACAAAGAATTGTAGTTCTATCATCTCCAACAACATGCCATTAAAACTTAAAGATCCATGATGATTTACTATCCCTTGTGTTGTTGCAAATTTTGAATTCTCTAAATGTTTATGTGAAATAGGTGCCAATATTAACTTGATGACATTGTCTATTTCCATAAATTTGGGGAAAGGAGAGGTCAAGTTAACATCCATGCTCATTCAACTTGTAGACCAATCCATCAAGAGACCATTCGGAGAGGTGGAGCACGTGCTAGTAAAAGTAGATAAATTCATTATTCCAGTTGACTATGTTGTGTTGGATTTTGAGGAAGATTGAGATTGTCCCTTGATTTTGGTTAGACCCTTTATGAATACTAGTAAGCCATTAGTGGATATTTATGAAGGCAAACTCATCTTGAGAGTTGGTGACTAGCGATTTGAGTTTAATATGTCTAAATCTTTGAAGAAGTTAATAGATGGTAGTTTTTGCAGGAAGATTGATGTTTTTGATGAATGTGTTAAAGAGGTTGGGGAGGACGTTGGTGAAATTGTTGAAAAAAGTAGAGATGGGAACACTGGTGAAGAGGAAGGATGTGAGTAAATCAAGTCGGAGCAACTAGATAGAGTAGATGCACCCACACCACCTTTCATTGTTAAGCCCCCTATTTTAGAGCTTAAACCCTTACCTACCCACATGCGATATACCTTTTTAGGTGATAACCATACTCTTCCCATTATTATCTCCAATCAATTAGATTACGAACAAGAAGAGAAAGTGGTAGAAACCATTAAGAAAAGGATGAGAACCATGGGATGGAAAATGTCTGACATTAGGAGAATTAGTCCCAATGTAGTGATGCACAGGATTAATGTTAGGAAAGGCTGCAAATCAATGAGGGAGAGACAAAGGAGGTTATACCCAAACATACTAGAGGTTGTAAAGAAGGAAGTAGTGAAGTTGTTAAATACGGGGATCATTGAGCCCATTTCGGATAGTGAGTGGGTGAGTCTGGTGTAATGTGTGTCTAAGAATGGTGGCATGATAGTAATGGAAAATTAAAAAGGTGAAAAGATCTTAATAAGGGCTGTCACAGAGTAGAGAGTGTGCACTGACTTTAGGAAACTCCACTTGGCCACTAAGAAAGACCATTTTACCTTACCTTTTGTGGATCAAATGATTAAGAGGGTAGCCGATCATGCTTTTTATTCTTTTTTTTTATGGATATTCAGGATAAAATCTAGTATTCATATACCCACAAGATCAAGAGAATGCCACCTTTACGTATCCTTATAGGACCTTCACTTACAGACGGATATCCTTTGACTTATGCAGTATGCCTACCACATTCCAAAGGTGCATGATGGTTATTTTTTCAAATATGAATGAGAACTTCATGGAGGTATTTATTGATGACTTTTCAGTTTTTGGAGACTCCTTTCATCACTGTTTGCTTAATTTAGATGGGGTACTTCAAAGATGTGAGGAATTCCACCTAGTCTTGAATTGGTAGAAGTGTCTCTTTATGGTCCAAGAGGGTATATGAATGGTCGACAAGATCTCACACAAGGGTATGGAGGTAGATAGAGCCAAGACAGAAGTAATTGAAAAGCTTCCACTTCCTACTAATATTAAAGGCATCCAAGTGTTCCTTGGTCATGCGAGATTCTACAGACAGTTCATTAAAGATTTTTTCCTAATAGCTAGACCATTAACTTGTCTGTTAGTTAAAGATATGCCTTTTTGTTTTTAACGATGATTGTTTACACTCTTTTGATAGGTTGAAGCAAGAACTCACAACCGCACCCATTTTGACATCCCCAGATTGGTCACTTCCCTTTGAATTTATGTATGACGCAAGTGATTACGCCATCGGGTGTGTGCTTGGACAACATAAGGATAAGCGCCTCCACGCTATCTACTATGCAAGCAAGACCTTGATGGGGGCACAACTGAGTTACATTACAACAAAAGATGAGTTGATCGCTGTAGTATTTGCATGTGAAAAAATCCATTCTTATCTTTTTGGCTCACATTTTATTGTTTTTACATATCACGCAGCATTACGATTTTTTTTTTTCAAAGAAAGATGCGAAGGCCAGGCTCTTCCGTTGGGTACTTCTACTTCAAGAACTCAACCTCGAAATCAAGGGAAAAAAGGGATAAGAAAATAAAAACAGTAAAAGCAAAACACAAATTCACTTTTAAATTAACGCCAACGCACATTATTTAAACTATTATTTAATTAACTATAACTTGATTAATCAAAACATAAACTAACTTTCTAGCAAAAATTCTAATAATTATAAATTAAATAAAAACAAAAAATAAATAAATTAAAACTTAAAGTATAACTAAAATAAAAACATGAAAATGAATTTAATTCAAATTTTCTAAAGGTAAAAATTAATAATATAAGCAAACAAATGTTTTAATTTAAAGAAAACAATAACCTTAACACTAAAATAATATTCAGAACAAAGAAAATAAAAATAAAAATTCAAACAAGGATCAAATAAAAATTCAGAAAAAAAATATACAAATCAGCAGTTAATTCAAATTAATCCTAAGGAAGAACAAATGCAGTGCTACTCGTCTGGTGGTGCGTCGCCTGGTCCATGTAAGTGTGTCTGGTGTGCGTCTCGGTGGGTGGTCCATGCAGCAGCTCTCCACGCGTCACCACTAAGACTTGTCCAAGCCTCTCTCGGACAGCCGCACCTGGACAAACTCTGTGCTCCTCTAGGGATTCCCCCTGAATTCCAATTAATTTAGTCGTCTTGTCCCAAGCCGAAGACTGAAGCACTCCTCTAGCTGCCAGCAGCTGCACTTACCTCTCCACTGGTCTCCTGTGTAGCAGCTTGAAGTTGAAGCCTCGTGCCAGACGCCTCTCACCCAAAGCACTCGTCCAGTCCCCATAGTTGCTGCTTCCGCAAGACACTCGGACCTGTCCACTCCTGGTGCAAGACTACAAGACAGCCGCTCCTGTCCAGCCACGTGAAGACAGCTCCCCAAACACTCAGCCGACTCTCGTCCACTGCCGCCTGTTGTAGCTCTCCCACTTGTTTGGACAGCAGCCAAAAACCCCAAGATCCCTTCACATGTTCCCCCTAGGGATTGCCTCATAATTCAACTTAAATCACTCAGCTCATTTTGTCCGGATGTGTGTCTTCTATGCTCATTGTTTTAATTAAAACGACGAGCTTAAAATACTATGCAATTTTTTCTTTTTTTTCTTTTTTAAAATTAATACCATCTTTAACTTTTTTTCTAATTTCTTTAAATTCATCATACTTTGATCTAAAATTTGTACTAAAAAATAAATCTGTCATTAAATAAAATATAACAAAAATTAAATAATTTAATAACAAAATAAGATTGAAATGAAATTAAAAAACATATGAAAATTTAATAAATTTCAATCTTATCACTAGGTTAGTTTTGTAATTTTATTTCTTAATATATAAATTGAGTGTTCTCTAGATAACTGTATTATGATTAACTTAGTACTTACAGTCACATGCAAACTTCCTCGTGTGATCAATATTCAGAGTCTTAAAAATACTCCATTATATTACTTTTTACAACTGATTCACTTGTTGAAGAGTTGGTCTTGAATTGAAAGTAAATTTGTGTGTAAAAATATAGACTAATTTGAGCTAATTTAGTGTAAGGCCGACATTAATCAAGTTTTTGTTCCATTATTTGGGAAGTAAGTTTTAATATTAGGGATCTCAGTGTCAGTTATTCTTAAGGTTTTTCTGTTATTTATGATTTTCTTTACTGTGTCTATGTTTATTTGATGTTTTTTTATCAGATTCTTTCTTGGTTTTATTTTTTTGTCATCTTTGTTTGGGAGTTGGGGAACATTTTGGTAGCCTACCTAAGTTATTAAGAAGACGTGGAGCCAACAGGACCATTGGTATGCTTACCAAGGGTATGAGCTTGATGTAGAAATTGATTAGGCCTATAGCTGGACAAATCATATTGATCAATTTGAATCCTATACCCCTAATTTTGACGATTTCCCCGATTATTCTTAGCTTAATCTAACTTGTTTTGAGCAATCTTCACATTTTCTTAGTCAAGTTTGAGTGATCTTTGCATTTTCCTAGTCAATAGTATCCTGAGTGTATAGATGAGTATGCCTTTAGTCCGATGGATCATCGTGATTATTCTTGGCTTAATAAGACCGCATTTATTTCATAATTAAAAAATCCACCTTAGGCTTAGCTTGATCAAAGAAAAATGGACCAAATTTTAGAATCCATTAAGGACATTGATTATGGAGAGTCAATTAAGCTAACAAATAATAGTGGTGAGTCAGTATCAAACTTAGGTAACCCAAATTTTGACACTTTTGGTTGTGAGCATCATTTCTAGGTCATTGAAAATAACATAGATGAAGACTCCAAGATAGCATCTCAATTCTTTGATTTCGTAGGTACTCTAACTTTTGATTTACTAGTGAGAGTTAGATGCTTAGACTTTTTCCTAAAATGTTTTGACAAGGGTAAGACATGAATTCAGGAACCTACTAAATGGTATAGGAAATTTTCCAAAATAGGTTTATCATTATTAAAACAAAGAGGATGAGAAGTTAAGTGTTGGACCTAGCGTGAGCTCAAAAATTCTCTAACCTTAAGGTCTAGCAAAAATACCTTAAACAAGGGCTTGTTGGGTCGCAACCCAACAATTGAAGTAAGAGCTTTCATATCAACAAAAAGCTTTCACGATCACATTTTTATCTGAAGGTATTCGTTTCCTTTCTTTCACATTTTATACTATATTTATGATTTATGAACATTAGGCATAATGTTTAATTTAAGTGTGGGGAAAGGATATATGTATTGAGCACACTTGAGTATTTATTATTTGATATCATATCAATTTATTGATTTTCTTTGAATATTCTATAATTTATGGAAAAAAATTTTCAACCTCGATGCTTATTATTGTCCATGATTTCTTTTGAATTTAATTATTTTGACAATTTCAAATGTTATATGATTAATTTATCTATTAATGACTAAGTGCTTTTAACTCATTTCATAATTTGAATAACGGATACCTTATGATTAAAATGACACTTCGCATAAAAAAATGTAACTTAGTGAGTAATTTTATGGCTTCTTTAAAAAAACTTTTATCATTAGAATAAATAAATAAATAACTTTTTTAATTAAATAAGTGAGAAAAATTCACTCTACTAATTTTCAATCTTATATATATGTCTATAAAAAAGAAAAAATGAAAAAGAAAGAAAAATTTTAAATAAAAAAAGAGCAAGCAGTGTCTATATGTGTATAAGGTTGAAGTTATGAATGGTGCTAATAGCTCGTTGATTTGATGTAATTCAACTGAGTAATTAGGGGTTGTTCATGACAAAATATTCACCTTCGCATCAAAAGATTAAGTTACTTCTCAACCAAATTTCTAACATATTTAATTAATTAGTTAATTCAATAAAGAATGTGAAATAGTTTATAAAGATGATGCATTAAATATTTTCCTTTTACATGTAGAATTGATTTATGTGATTTAAGTTGAAGGTTGAAAAAGAATAAAATGATTTAAAAGCATTAAAGAAATGATATGACTACTGATTATATAACATTTTGATGGATCAATATTTTTGAAAGATTCAGAAAACATTTTCAATAAGTGTGATGATAATATTGAATTAATTTTCCTATAATTATATACTAATTTGAGAAAGTTGAATGATTGGTTTGCTTGAGGACAAGCAAAAATTTAAGTATGGGGGAGTTGTTAGGGGTGAATTTTACATTGTTTTTTTATGTTAATTGATGTGTAGTTACCCCTAATCTAGTGCTTAAATGTTAAATTTATATATTATTATGTTTAATTTGCAGGGTTGACCTTGAAGATGGAGATTAGAGCAAAATTTTAAAGAAGCACAATCCAGACCATTAACGGCATCCTCCCTGGGTAACTTTGATGAATTAATAGGTACTGCTGATGAGTTCAGCATGCGTATAACAATGGCAGTCCACCATTAATCAACGGCAACGTTGTCCTTATAGTGAGCCCACAGTTGAAGGATGACAAATGGAATTCTTAACTTCAATCTTGAAATTTTGTCGTTGTTTTCTTCCTCCACTTACAGCTAAAACTCTTCTTTATAAAGGGTCCATTCTTAGATGTGTAAGCATTAGTTTTTAGGATTCAAAACCCCTTTGTTAAATGTGCTTTAGGGTTATGTTTCTAGGCTATTTTTAGCTGCTTTAAGTGTTTCTTTATATGTTTTTGCTTTAGTTTATTTCCTCTTTTGCATCTTTTGCATCCTGCATGATCTTTGAAGTTTTTAAATGTTTCTTTATTTTCTCTAGTGATTAAGGGTCGATTTTAAGCTTATTTGAGGGATAGTTTGATGCACTTTGTTGGTTGATTTTTCAAGCAACAGGATTTAAAGCTTAAATGTTTTGAGGTGATTATGATGGCCTACTAGGAACACTTTTAGAGCTCAGATGGTAATGATAATTGGTGGAGATGAAGATTAAGATGTTAGGACTGTTTAGTTTAAATTTCACGTCAACCAGAGCTCCAGCATAAAAGTTATGGTTTAAAGAGTGAATGATGCTTGAATTTGTCAAATAAGGTGTCATAAGAGTGACCTATCATGATCGTGACACAATCTGGACACAAATTCTCTGTCACGATGGTGACTGACCATGATGGTACAGCGAGACTGACTCCTAGACTAGTCAAAAACGGGATTTTAAGTGTAGGAACCCTACATTTGACTTATAAAAGTGTTATATGGTGTCACGAGAGTGACTTGTCACGATCGTGACACCTTCTGGACACAAATTTTCTATCACGATGGTGACTGATCATAATGGTAACAGCAAGATTGACTCCTAGACGAGTGAAACACATGATTTTAAGTGTTAGAATCCTACTTTTGACATTTAAAAGTGTTCTAAATCTTAAAAAGCCTCCAACTTTGATTAGG
>JAOXYD010000136.1:15823207-15833217 GCA_028565735.1 Pinacopodium congolense
AACGATCTCAACTCATCGCTAACTACATATTTTATTTCTAGAGTTGGTATTAATTTGGTTGCAGGCGACAGTAGTTATCATGTTTAGATTATGCATATAAGTTACATAATTAACAGAAAAATGTGTGAGGAACTTTTTAAAATAATCCTCTTGACAAGTAAAAGTATTTTTGGGGAATTTTCAATGTAGGTGTGAGTTATGATTTGAAATTTTTAGAAGTTCTTAAGTTTGATTTAAAAGTGTTTAAGTGTATTAAAAACATGAAAAATTAATCTAAAAAGGGACTGCTCAATTGATGCAAGGTATTGGTCAACTAAGGACTATGAGAATTATGTATCAACGAATGAAATCCATTAGAAAAATGAATTAAGCAATTTTTAACATTGCATAGCTATAAAAAATAGTTGTAGGTTGATTTTCCAGCATCAATAGTTGCACTAGGGAATGTGTAATGTATCCAAAAAGTGCAAAGCACATCTAAGTGTGAATTTAAGTATTTTGAGAGTGTTTTTAAGAGTTCTTATAAAGTTTTTATTGAGTTTTTATGAAAGATGTGTTTTGGTGTTGCGCAAACATTTTTAGTGATAGTAAAGCCCCTTATTTTGATGGAAATAACTACGTTTATTGGAAAATTAATGATAGTGTCGAATAATGGATAGTATCAAACAATGGAAAATAGTGTCACAAGAAACTCCCATGCCTTAAGAAATTGTAGGAAACGAAAAGTGACCTAAAACCAAGGATCAATGGCATACTAGTGATGAAAAAAATAATGTCCCTAAATAATAAGGCTATGCATATATTATATTTTCCCAAAGTAAAAATGAATTCAGTAGGATATTTATTTGTAAAAGTACTTGTGAAATATGACATACCTTAGAAGTGATTCATGGAGGAAGAAACTAAACTAACGAAAGTAAAGATAGCATGTTAACTTACCAACATGATCATTTTCATATGTTGAATGAAAAATATATATCATCCATGTATGCAAGGTTTATTAATATTATCAATGCTCTAAAAGGTCTAGGTAGGACCTACTATAATGTTAAACTTTTAAGAAAGATTTTCATGCCACTACCAAAGGCTCGGAAGGACAAAGTGACAGCCATCCCAGAAGCCAAAACCTAAACATCCTTCTCCTTGACAAGCTAATAGAATTGGTCTTAACTTATGAGATGAGATTAAAGGAGATCTAAGAGGACGAGAACATGAAAAAGAAGAAGAGCATGGCATTTAAAGCATCAAAGGAAGTGCATAGTGATGATGAGGCTTCCACAAGTGGAAGCAAGGATGAAGATATACCACTAATTACAAGAAATTGTAAGAAATTTAAAAAGAGGAAGACATTTACATGAAGTATGGAATCGAAGGAAGGTAGGTCCAATTGTAAGAATAAATTAACTAACCATACATGTTTTGAATGCAATGAAAGTTAGCCATATAGAATTATAATTTTCAATACGATATCATTCAAGATGATTCTGATAAAAATTAATGTTTTATGGGTCTTGGTGAATATATTTATTTATAAAAGGAGTTGGATGAGTTATAGGATCAAAAGATAAAATAAAAGAAACAATTCAATGAATTTCACACCTTACCTCTTAATTATAGCCTAACACAAAAATATTTAGAGAAACATCAAAAGAGAAAAACTGCCTAATAAGTTCCATAGCTAGGATCATGACTTACGGTTTTGGTTGCCAAATCATAAGAAATCCCATAGCCATGACTCTGGCTATGGGACAGTCAGGATCCTCTCCTATTTAAGCATAAAATTAGGTTTTGTTAAGGAGTTTTAATTTTTTTGAAAGTCTAAATTTGCCACTAAGAGATTAGAGGTCAATTCCAAGCCATTTTGACCAAGTTTTGAAGGCAATTTATGAGAATTGAATAAAACATCTAAGATTAAAAGATCAAGAGGAAGTTCTACTAACATTTATAAAAGATTTAAGGATTATTACACCATGAGAATGAGCTTTTCAATATCTTACACTTTTAAGATGGTTGTTGTTTCTTTTAATATGTCTTTATTAAAATTTATAAGACCACAAAAGACCCATCAAGTTTTTGACATTGTTTTCAAGGATTGAGAATATTAGGAAATTCTAATCTTTGATACACTAACCATTTTTTTTGTTTTATTTTTCTTTTTTTCATTAGTTATAACTCTTTTTCTCTTAATCCCTTATTTCTTCTTTTGATTTTTAAGTTTAAGTACATTGGTGCATGACAAGGATTCATTCTACAACTTTATTAGCAACTAACTTTAAATTTGAGAAAACCTTTCATTGAAAATTCACAGAGTAGAATTCGGGTTGATTGGAACAACTTAAGGTTTAGCCACTAAAGTTAGAATAAAATATAGATAGAGAGGATGACCATATAGCATATTTAACAATGGAGGACGTGTCAATACCTTCTCTCCAAGGTGTAGTATTGAGTATACATAGACTGAGGATGGAGGAAAATAATTTTAAAACAAATCCTAAGATGATTTAGATGCCCCAAAACTATGTCTAATTTGATAAGTTACTAAATGAGAAACCAAATGCACACATAGAAAATTTTGTGGAGGTCTTTGACACTTCCAAGTTAATTCAAGTGTAAGAAGAGCCCATTCACTTAAGATTGTTTCCCCTTACTCTATAAGGAAGATCCAAATCATGGTTGAAGTCAAGCCCTCCAATTTCCATCACCTTATGAAACTAGCTAAGTGAAAACTTTTTGACAAGGTACCTTTTAGACTAGCGAAACTTCATAATGACATCATATGGTTCAAACATTAGGACCAAGAGACCCTTTGTGATGTGTTCAACAACCAAAGGTTTAAAAATATTTCAAACAAAAAATCCTAAAAACACTTTAGCCACTCATAATAGAAATAGGTTCATCCATTTCCATATTCTCCAAAATACACAACAAAATGGGAAAAAAATAAATATAATGATGATTGTCTTCCCTTTTGTATATAGAAATATGGAATAATGGATGATGAAGCTTTTAAGGCTTGAATCTTATCTCTCGCCCTTAAAGCTTTGAAGCCTGAGTTTTTTCTTGGAGAGGCTTTGCATATCGAGAGATCCCAAAGTTAATCCAAATTTATTTAACTAATGACATTTAGTTGCACCTTAAGAGAGAGAGAGCTAAAACTTTAGGAAATCTTATGCCAAGCATAAATTTAATCAACAAACTAGAGGAAAAATAAGGATAATGACAAGTCTAAACTTTTAATCTTGATTTCTCCGAGTTTTAATTTTATGTTTTGGCTTTCGTTGCGTTGCTTTCTTTTACTTTTAATTTGTCTTTGTTTTACTTATCTTTTTAAAATTTGTTTGAATCAGTTTCTTAAACAAAGCACAACTCAAATTAAGTGGTGTCTAACTACAATCCTCGTGGGATCGATATCAGCCTTTTACTATAAGATACGGCTCATATACTTGCGATTTTGAGCATAAAACTAGTAGTTAGTTTTACAATCAAGAAAGTTTTTGGCACCGTTATTGAGGATTGTTTGTTTAGCATCTTGTTTAGTTTAGGTGAATTTGATTTAAGAGTTTTTGATACTTTTCCTTATGTCTTTGCAAGTATATGAACATAAGAAGCAGAAGGGAATGATTTTGATTGACATAATGACAACTCTTCAAGCATAAATCTTAGCCCTCACCAAGTAATTAAGCAACTTACAAGGTATATCCTCCTCTTATATTAAAATTGTGCAGTGGTAGTCTTTGCATTTGTTACATTCATGTTTGCATGTTTGCATATTATTTAGGATGTGTTGCATTTGTTTTTGCATTGTTTGCTTTTTGTTATTTATGATGTATTTTTTAGGCATATTAGCTTGTTGTTTTGTGTAAGAAATGGAACCACACTTGAATCATTTTGAATATGTTGCCATGAGATTCTATCACGGTAGTTGGAATGAGATTGAATGCATGTTTGAACTTAGATTAGGCTACATGAGTAGAGAGTGAACCATGATGAGTGATGAAAGTAGTTGGCTGCATAAGCTTACTCAGAACTTATCACTTGAGAAATAAGGTAATGTAGAGATTGGGAGAGGAATTGAGCCTTTATGAGTCCATTCTATAGTCATTTCATTTTTTTCTATGTGTGATGCTTCCTTAGGTAATTACCTTTAAAACTTGCTTTGAATTAGTTTAAATCTACTGGAGGCATGCTAGATAGAAATGATTACGACTCTTTTTGTCTTAACTCTTGGCTTAAATGACCTACCCTTTTGTTATCCGTTACTAAACCCCGTTGAGCCTTTAACCCTTTGCTTATTGAAAACACCCCCATTTTAAAACCTCAAACCCCATTAGCTTACCCAATCACAAGTTTAATAGAGTGTTAAGTGACGCATTAGTTTGAGATTTTTAGCTACATTTTTTTTCTTTCTTAGATAAGTTGAATGATACTTCTACTCTTAGAGCACATTGCATTTAGTTGCTATTTTATTCATTGTTATACCAAAAAAAGGGGAATAAAAAGAAAAAGAAAATATGGACAAAGAAAAGAAAAAATAGGAATAACATTTAGTAGCATCAATAAGTTCAAAGTAGTTAGTTATATCCATCTATGTATCTCAGAAATATATTTTTCTATCCTTTTATGCATTTAATACTTTATGAATGCTTGCGATGAACCTCTATACCTTTTTGACCTACCTAAACCTTAGCCACGTTACAACCCAAAACAAAGTCCTTATGATCTATTTTTAGCATGTAATCGTTGTCGAAGAGAATTGGTCTATTAGCAAGCCGATGATAGTGTGGTTTCCTATAGGAACTTTGAGAGAAACACTGACCATTATACACTTGAGAGAAATGAGTGAAACCGTAAGGAAGATTCATTTTACGTCTATATTTATCTTTGAGCAATGGTTTCATAAATTGAGTTTACTTACGTGGATTAATGAAAAGTAGTCAAGATATGTGGAGTAGCTTGACATTTGAATTGACAAAGGTTTAAGGGATTGCATGCTTTAATCTTTGTGAAAATGAGATGATAGAATTGAATGGTTATATTTGATTTTTTCATGAGGACAAGCAAAGTTTTAAGTGTGGGGAAGTTGATAGTTGTGCATTAGTATAGATTTTTCTAAGTATTTGGCATGTGTTTCTTGCATGATAGGTTGATATTGTTGTGTATTAAGGCTTATTTTGTGTGTTTTGTTTAGCATAATCTTCAATGTTATTTCTTTTATATTTGGTATTATTTTGAGATAAGTTTTGATTATTTTGGTGTTTTTTTATTATGTTTTATTTTTTGAATTTAATTGTTAATTTTTGGTTAAAATTAAATCTTATTGATGTAATTATTTATTGTGTACGATAAATTGAAGTTGGAAGAAAGTTGAAAAAAAAAGAAAAAAATTGACCAAAATTCGATGAAGTAAAGAAACATGGAAGGAGTGTTTCTGTCTAAACAACTTAATATTTTTAATCAATTAAATCTAAGAGCAACCAAAGGCAAGCGCATGTTGTCAATAAGTAGTATAAACTGGAGTAAGCCTTGATTATTGTTCTCCCTAGGAATATAAGCATATACTAGATTAATTAATGTAAGATTATCTAGACAACTCCAAGCTAATTGATTAAGAGAAACAAATAAGAAACAAATAAATATGAAGACAAACAAGGTTCAATCAAATCATAAGCTAAAGGAAAGGAGTAAAAAAATGATAATTTCGCTAGGGCTTTGGATCTAATAGATTAAGCAAACAACAATACAACGTTGGGTAGATTTAAGGCATACATCACAAATGCAAGACACAACCAATGGTCATGGAAACATCTTTTCTCTCCTAGATTCAATTTATTTATCTTGGTCTAACAGACAAATTGGAATAAAAGGCATTAATATCAATACTTTTAGAATTAAGTCTGTTAATCCTCAGGACCCTCACAAAAGACTTTAGGACTTGGTCCACACCTAATTTCAATTGTGTTGCCTAATTAATATTCCAACAATAAAAAGCATATGGTGAAGGTCCTTTAATCATCTAATACTCCTACTAAGATGGCCAATCAAAGCAAGACTATGTATTAAGCACTTCAACTAGGCAAAAATCCTCCAACAAACACAAACCCATTCAAATCCTAACTCTAACTAGGAATTTAAGCACATAAATTCATCAGTAGAAATAAGAATATAACAATAAAACACATATCCATTGATAAATAATGAGAGTCAATATAGAATAGATAAAAAAGAGGAAGAATACAACCAATAAATGGTAAAAATTGATTGAACTCCTATCTTTATAAATCCACTTGCAGGCTCTTATGATTACAACCGATAGCCAATGTGAAGATTAAACTAAAAGAAAATAAAACAAGGCTAAATCTAGGAAAAAGGAAGAGAAAAACACGAAGGAAGACGCTTTTCTAGTCTGCCACGACTCCCCCGACTCGTCTCTAATTTGCTGACCCCTCTTATGCATTCTTTCTGGCTTTATACTCATTTGGATGGTGCTTAGTGCTTAATAAGTGAAGTTGCGTCGTTTTGTTGATGATTTGCATGTGATTTAAATGAAATGCTATGCATAAGAGCTTATACGGCAGGTATCAGTCGACTAATCTTTGCCATTCTATTGACCGATGCTTGCTTGCTCTTTATTTGGTCGACCGACCCTTACTTTTTAGTCGACCGACAAATTAATTGCCAATTATTTGGTCAACCTGTGTCAATGCGGTTGACTGACCTTTATTTGGTTGACCAACCCTACAATTCGATCGACCGATTCTTCTTTCTGCTTGACCCGTGTATAAGGAGATTTAACCTATGAATGTGTATATGATCTTAATTCACCAAAACAAGCTTAAAATGCTTCCAGATATCCACAAATTGCTCTAGAAAGGAAGGAAGGAAGGAAGGATGAATGTTGCTAGCAATAGTCTTCTTTCAAGTGGAAAAAAAAATCACTCACTAAAAGACAAATTCCTTTAACTAAGTCCTCTTATCCTCCTCTCCTTTGGCACTTTAACCTTGACCAAGTCTCACCCACCTTTGACCAAGTCCACACCTGAAGCCCTTTGTGGTTTGACCAAGTCAAGGAATGGTTTGGGCATCATACGGAAGAAAAAACACAAATCCTTCCACTCGAATGAGACAAAACAAAATGCATAAACCCAAGGTATTTAAGTAAAATAAAAAAACATAAAGTAGTTAGATATTACACGGGAGAGGGGAGGCAGCCGACACCAACGTAGAGAAAAAAAGAAAACAAGGAATATGTCCTCCATTTAAAGACCACGTTCGGCCAAGCAACAAAAGGAGACTAAGGATAACAACGTCGCCACCTTCCAACAAGAAGAATTTCCTCTCTAAGTCGAAGCAAAGCTCTAAATTTCAACATAGAGACTTAAGATTCAAGCATCAAGAGTCCCATTAAGCCTTCATTTTCTATATTTCTAGATACAAAAGGGAAGAAAACCATCATTATATTTGTTTTATTTTTTCCCATTATGTTATGTATTTTGGAGAATATGAATATGGATGAACCTATTTCTATTATGAGTGGCTAAATTATTTTTAGGAATTATTGTTTGAACTATTTTTGAACCTTTGGTTATTGTTTTAATATTATAAATGTTGGTGTTATTTATTGAGCTTAAACATTGCAACAAAGTGAGAGAGTGATCTTGGTAATCTATGTTAAATGTACAACAAGAGTTAGCATTTCATAGACCTATAGATAACAAGTTATTGATTTATTAGGAAGAAATTTCAATAGATTGATATAGTGCCTATAGGATAGCTTCATATCTAGTTGAATGTTTAAGAAAGGCTTTGCATATTGAGAGATCCCAAAATTATTCCTAATTTATTTAACTAGTGACATTTAGTTACACCTTAAGGGAGGGTAACTAAAACTTTAGGAAATCGTGTGCCAAGAATAAATATAATCAACAAACCAAAGGAAAACAAATAGGGATAACGACAAGTCCTAACTTTTAATCTTGATTTCTTTTAGTTTGCATTTTTTACTTTGGTTTTATTGGTTTCTTTTACCTTTAGTTTGTATTTGTTTTAATTATCTTTTTAAAATTTGTTTGATTTGTTTTCTTAAATAAAACACCACCCAAATTAAGTGGTGACTAACTACAATCCTCATGGGATCGATATCTGCTTTTTACTACAAGTTACGATTCGTATATTTGCGATTTTGAGCATAAAACTAATAGTTGGTTTTACAATCAACATGATGCATTGGAGAGATGGAATGTGATGTTAAGAAATTGCCCTCATCATGATTTTGACTGAAGGATATTAATGAAAACATTCCATTGTGGTCCAAACTATACCATAAAATAGCTTATATATGCATACTTATGAGGGACTACTAGTTTCAAGACACTTGAGCAGTAATAGGAATTAATTGAGAACATTGCCATGAATATAATTTAATGGGGAATGTGAGGTAAATAACTAAATTTGGTAATGCAAGTAATGATGATTCATTTGCCTCTTTGGAAGAAAAATTGGATGTTTTAAAAAAAATAATTAAAAGAATGACTTTGGCATCAACTTCTGTTCAAGTGATTAATTAAGATATGTGTAGAGGTGGACATGCCAATTATGAGTGCGAAGCATTAAGCATCAAGCATTGGAGCACAAGTGGAGCAAATGGATTATGTGGGAAATAGGTTCAACATAAACAATTCATAGAAATCGACATACCACCTTAGGTAGAGACAACCATCATATTTATTGAGCGTAGAAAATTTTATTAAAATTTCATTGTCACATCTAAGGCTTGTTTCTCAAATGCTAAAGCATCTATGTATAGCTTGAAAATTTTAATAGGAAAGTGATTCAAGAGTGTTTTTTAAAAGCAGTAAAGTGCATCTCCATCCAATATAGAACACAAATCAAGGGAACAAGTTAAAACCATAAATTTAAGGAGTGGAAAGGAGCTAATTAAAGGTGAAAAGGAAAAAAAAGAAATAATAAATTATAGCTAAAGGAAAGACAACTGAAGAGGAGAAGAAAGAAGAGAGAGATGGAGAAAAGAGAGGGGAGTCAAAGAAGGCAATGTAAGAATACAAGCCAGCAATTCCATATCCAAGCAAGTTACAGAGAGATTGTCAAGAGGAGCAATTTGGTTTTTAACGTTTTTTAAGTAATTACATATTAACATACCTTTAAATAATTACCTATTAGTTAGAGTATGATGCAATGAATGGTCCCATTAAGCCAATTCCTTAAACATCAAAGATTTCACACACTAAAATGTTTTTTAGTGAAATATCAGGTCTCTAAGAGATATTTCTGACCCTTTGACAATTATCATAAGATTTAATATAGTGAAATGCATCCTTGATCAGTATAGGCCAATAGAAACCACACTCCAACACCCTATGTATAGGCCTAGTAGGTCCAAAGTGTCCTTTAGTCTCGCAAGAATGACAATGACTTAAAATAAAAGGTACTTTCTGTTTAGGCACACATCTCTAAATAATTCCATTAGCACAAATCATGTATAAGAAAGGGTCATGCCAAAGATATCTATTAATCTTATAAAATAATTTCTTCTTTTATTAATATGAAAAGCTAGGAGGTATAACATTACTAGCCAAATAATTCATGAAGTCAACATATCAATGCTTTGCAGGAAAGACCTCCTTAATATCTTGGTTATCTTCTTTCTCAATCACTACCTCATCCAAATGAGATAAATGATTAGCTATAAAATTTTCTCTTCCTTTCTTATCTCTGATTTCGATATCGAAGTCCGGTAAGAGGATAACTCGTCAAATGAATTTCATAATAAATTAGATGGAAAATTTTTCCATGTCCTTGCCTAAGAGCTGCACCAATTGCAAAGTCATTTACATCACACGTCAATTCAAACAGAAGAAACCAATCAAGTGATACCAAAATAGGTGCACTAGTCAGCTTCTCCTTCAATAATTGAAAAGAACACATACAGTTTTCATTAAATTTAAAGATTACGTCCTTGATCAGTAACTCGGTAAGGGGATTTGATATCCTAG
>JAOXYD010000136.1:15840688-15852694 GCA_028565735.1 Pinacopodium congolense
AATAGGGACTATCATTAATTGGATAGTATTTCTCTACCTCCTTAGAAGCTTCCTTAGTGTCTGACATAATGCCACGATAACAATGAAGAAGGAACCATAGAAAAAAAAAACCCGAAAAAAATACACTGACAGAATCTATCCACGAGAGGTCCGAGCAAAAAAAGAGGCAGCGTCGGAAGTGACCAGAAAGTAGTTGGTCGGAACCCGAAAATGCCGGCGAATAGGGCTGTCAAAAACCGAAATCGGACGGTGACAAGTGTTGACGTCACGCGCTACACGCGCTAGCGAGTGGAGGAAGATAACTGAGAGGATGCCGAAGTGACCGGCGGTGCGTGTGCTCACGCTCAAGGTCGAATGACGCCAGAAACTTGGGTGTCGGCCAAACTTCCCTTGGGCTATGCTCCGGTGGTGGCTGCCTCAAATATAATATAGTGAACCTATTCTTCCGAAACAACCTACTGCAGAAGGGAGTAAACTCAACGTTCAATCGGCAGTGGCTCTGATATCATGAAGATTTTGAAGAATAAGCTGAACCTTTTATTCACTCTTACATTAAAAATAGGACTAAAAGGGATATATATAACTATAAACTCCACACTTAACCTAGTATATGAAATATACACTATTACCCTTACTAATTATACAGAATAACCAACACTCAAAAAATGTTGATAGTACTAGAATTTTTTCAGTAACAACACTTGGAATGCAGTAAGGTATGTATGTTTATAGATAGCAAGGGAAAGACAAAGAGAACATGTCCTATATGGTTGGTGATAGGAGAAATGTTTGTAAAAGGGAGGTAGAAATGGAGCCAAAAGACAAGCTGCAGATGAGGAGATGAGCATAGAATATTTAGTTTCTCAAAAAATGTTGATAGTATTAATACTTTTTCAGTAACAAGACGTATTGAATACAGTAAGATGTGCTAGACAAGCCAGGTTGGTTATATGTACCATGAACACTGAACCAGGAGATAACTAGTGAATAAAATTGTAATTGAATCTAGCGTTTATTTAACTGGGGGAACCTTATTGTTATTATTATTGCTACTACTACTAAATGATTTTTCTGTTCCTTGGCTGCTGAAAAACATGTAGCAGCTTGGGCCCAAACCAGAGTCAACTGGGCATGCAGTTCCACGGAAAGCCTTAATCCACACCAACAAATCATTACTAGTTAGTGGGGCCGAGCTCGAAGTCAATGCATCAAACATGGTTTGATCAGGCTTCGGCTCGGTCTCAAGCTCAGGCTCTGCCGTGAGGATGATTGAGACCTTGGCCATACTTTAGTGTAGCAAACACTAACTGTGAAGCAAAGATCTTACTCATTTGGAGTATGAACAAAGTGAGAGGCTGAAAGTGTTGAAATATTAATATCTGACTTTTGGCCATCATATGGAGCATTATGCCCTTTTGTTTGCAAATCATTACCAAATTGTCCATATCCCCTATTTGTCTTGTCTTCTATTTATGTGTCTTCTATTTATGTTTACACTTGTTTAAACCTTTTCCTCTTTTTCTTTTTTTCCTGGGTTATAATTCCACTGTTTCTGTCAGGTTGGTTTAGCTATTGCTATAAGGTATGCTTTGTCTAGACGTGCATTTTCAGTTGAACCCAATGGACCTGAAGTCTTGCTACTTGATTATCCAAGTCATCAAAGACGACTATTGCCACTTCTTGCTAAGACGTACGTATGTTAATAATTGTTCAAAAGCAAATATTTTTCTTAATGGAGTTTACCCTAGTTAAAAAAGGTGGGAAAGTTATGGAGCATTTTGTGAAAATTTTTATATTTATTCTTATGCTCCATGTGGATGCCCAAAGAATGTTACTTAAATTTTACAATTCCACAATTTGAAATGGTCAACTCATGCTCAGATTTAAAGATTTGTAACCGTTATTTGACAACATAGATTGTATATACGTGGGCATTAATATAATTGTACTTGTATAAATAAGGTACCTAATTGTTTATGAAATTAGATGCCTTTTCCGGTTCAGTTTTTAAGATAGCAGTTCTTATTTTGTTTTGTCTTCTAATTGTGTAGTAAGTGGCTTTTATACCAATGTTGGATTTCTAAGTTTATGATCTTATTGATAAAGTTTATAGAACTGCTAGAAGACAATGATTACGATTGTTTGATCTAGTATTGTCATTTATAGTACATTTATGTATTTATTCTAATATCGACTAAAATTATCTCTGGCTTCAACCCTTCTGTAAAATGAATTGCGCATGTTCTGTCTGTTATAGATAATCTAATGACACAGTGTTGTTAGGTTTGTGAATTAGAGCAATCAATTAGAGATGGCAGTCATGTGATGCTACTGCTAGAAGATAACCTATCAGTTTGACTTGTTCTTCATCTTCTCTTTCACATCCCTAGTACATTTCAAATTCAGGTATGCGATGAGTTTTGCTGGGAATTTCTTGAAAATGCTGTATGTCAAGAGAACACCTGACTCAATCAAAACCCTTCATGTTTTCTCAAGTGCATTTAAGGCTACCTTTACCTGGCATAATATGAGAACACTTCAGGTAAGAAGCTAAGTAAGATGTCCATCATTAGGCTAGGATCACATAATTGCTGAGTTCATTTGATTTATATTCTTAGGAATGTCGTGAAGCATGTGGAGGACAAGGCTTGAAGACAGAAAATCTGGTTGGTCATCTGATTAGTGAGTATGATGTCCAGTCCACTTTTGAGGGTGACAACAACATCCTTATGCAACAGGTAAAGTTTACTAACTTTGTTTTTCTTCCCATCTGTCTTTTATTGGGGACTGCTACCTTTGGATAAAAATAAAACTCTAAACGAGCAACCAGAATACAGAGTCAAAGAAAAATATATGTGTGAAGCCATCTCATGTTTGTTGTTATTAGCTTCCTCGATCTGATCATTGAAAAATAGTAGATTATGGGTTACCTTTTAACATATTCAATCTAACGTGCTAATGTTGTTGCAATCAAGTTATTGGTCAAGGCTTTGGGTCTGAACATAGCTTCTCTGGTTTTGTCTGGGCTTATACTCTCATAAGTATCAATTTGGATTAATAAGCTGTCTCGTAGTTGCAAGGATTTGCTACGAACTTGTAATGATGTGTGTAGAATGGGACTTGATTGTCGTAGCCAAAATTTCTGTATTCTTTGCTTTGTTTTAGCTTTCTTTTGGGTGAATATATTCTTTTCTATGCCCCCCTCCATACTCACTGGTTTTCAATCCTTCTGTAGTATGGAAAGCCACATTTTAACATTCATTAGCAAGGTTTGAAGTCCTTGAAAAATTATGGTGAACATTCTTTGATGCTGTCATTCATTTGTATTATTGTCAAAGATATCAAAAAATCAGAGCGTTGTTATTTTCATGGAAGCAGTGCTCATCAAGTGTAGATAAAGTTAGACTGCCATTTGATATGGTAGTTCTTTGCCAATCTAAGATGCAAGCATCAGTTTTCAACTTTAATGTATTCATCACTTGGTTTCTAAAGCATTGTTGATTTGGCATCAGGTTAGCAAGTCACTCGTTGGAGAATATTTAGCTTCTCAGAAGAAGAATAAACCATTTAAGAGTTTTGGATTAGACCACATGAATAGTCCTAGCCCAGTCTTTTCATCTCAGCTTTCTACCACTGCCATGCGAAACAGTCAATTCCAGGTACTAATAATTCTTGGGTTTCTTAGTGTAGTGACCTTTATAAACATATGCTTGATTAACCGTATGCATCAGACTAATATATTCAGATTGAGAGAACGAGATCTTCTGTGTCAATTTGCTAACAAACTGTCTGAGTATCAAGCAAAGGGAAAAAGCAAAGAGTATGCTTTTGTCTTGGTAACAATTCTTTCTGTTCTCAATTTGTTCCATCATTATTCTTGTTTTCTCACTTTGGTTGCAAATTCTGATGCTGCTATTATTATTCATTTTCCTTATGGTAACAGAATCATCAACTTGCTGATGACTTGGGCAGAGCTTTTACAGAGCGAGCAATACTCGACACTTTTATTGAGGCTGAGGCAACTGTACCTACTGGCTCATTGAAGGTAAAGTATCACATACTGTTCCTTATATTTCACTTATTTTCTTGGGTATTGCAAGTGGATACCCTTGCTAAGCAATAACAGTGGTGCAGCTAGGCTGTTATAATTTGCAAGTAGATCATAAAACGACATTAGCCATGTTTGAGAGAGAGAAAACAAGGTGGCTTTCGGATTTGTTGCTGCAAATGAACTTCAGGGCTATAAAGCTTCCTTAATGAGAACAGAAATTTCTAAAGCATGCTATTAGTGGGTGGCTGATGAAACCCTTGACTGTCACTGCAGGCATTTGACTTGGGAAATGCTCACAGAAAAAGTCAAGAGTGACTTGTTAATTAGAGTATTGTAGAGTGGGAGGTAGAGAAGTTGTTCTAGATTTTAGATTGGACAATTAGAATATGGTTCTTTCCTCATAGACAAAAGATAAAAGATTGTAAGATGGTACCCATCCTGATAGCATTTCACAAATTAGGATGTTGAAACCGTTAGGAAAGGTATAGCAAATCAACTTCTTAAAATCTTAGATATGTTGACTGCAGGACGTCTTAAGCCTTGTGAGATCCATGTATGCCTTAATCTGTTTGGAAGAAGACGCTGCCTTTCTCAGGTATGGGTATTTATCAATAGAGAATGCTGCTGCTATTAGGACAGAAGTAGCTAAGCTCTGCGGTGAGTTGCGGCCACATGCACTTGCCTTGGTCAATTCTTTTGGCATTCCTGATACTTTCTTGAGCCCCATAGCGTATAACTGGGTAGATGCCAATTCTTGGTCTTCGGTCAAACAGTAGTTCCGGGTGTGGTTTCCTTTTTGCCAGAAACTGAAGGGTTCTTTGATACACAATGAAGTCTTCTGTAATCATCGATAAGCGATCTCGGTTTTTACACACAATGAAGTCTTCTGTAATCATCAATAAGAGATCTCGGTTTTTACACACAATGAAGTCTTCTGTAATCATCAATAAGAGATCTCGGTTTTTACTATTGTTCCCAAATTGTGTCAATGGCTGCTTACATGTGGTACTTTCTGAATGAATAAATTTGTACTTTACAGTTCACTGCTTGTACTGCTTCTCTATATGCTGCAAACCGTTAGCTATGGTAATGCACTAGTGGGCTGCGTTGAATCATATTTTTCCTCTTGTTCTCGGGTTGTGTTTTCCTGATAATTGAAAAAATTGTAGTGAAATCATAATTCCTCGAGTTTAAAAAAATTTGTCAAGACTTTTTCGCCATATCTAGTTATGTGCATTATTAACTCATCATATAGTTGCGCAATGATAAAAACCAACTCGATCAAGGTTTTGACCTGATAGGGCTGTGAAGGTGCTCCTGCTCAGGCTTTAACTGGTTGTACGATAGGTTGAACCTTATCATTTAAGTTGGGCTCTTGGGTGGTTAAGGCATAGTTTGAAAAATTCGTGCCGTATTATTATGATTTCCGTTCTAAAATAATATTGTATTTGTACGATTAATTAATTTTTAAATTTTATAAATTCTGTAAAATAATTTTTATATATTCATGCATTCCTTATAAATATAATTTGAATTTTAAATTTTATAAAAATCTCTAAATTTTTTTAATATGTTATATTGTATACTTTTTAAATTTATTTAAATTTCATCTTAAAATCAATAATAATATAAATTTGATATAATAATAAATTTATTAATTAATTTAAATACTTTATATTTATTATATGAATTAATGGAGCATTTAACATAATTAATAAATTAGTTGTTGAAATAATTTTTAAAGTTTTCTCCTTTTATTTTTCATTAATTCATACTTAAAAATTACAAATATAAATATAATTTAACAGAGTATTTAAAATTATTTAATATCATATTAAAAAATTACAAATATAATAATGAATTATTGAAGCATTTATTAATTAGAGATCAAAAATAAAAATAAAAATGATAATTATTAATTAGATATCAAAAATAAAATACAATTGATTTTCTAATAAAAACAATTTTTAATAATTTAAAATAAAAGGTTTAAAAAATAAAAAGAAAGTATAGTGCACTTTCTAAGAAATTTTAAAATAAAAAGAATTAAAAAAATTAAAAAGTGTATTTAAAGGTCCACTTGTCATGTAACTTCAACACTTTTGACGATCGGTCGATCGATGTATTAAAAATTAAAAAAATAGAATTTACAATAATAGCATGATTTTGGGCTAATATACCGGAACAGACTCAAAACTAGTTAGGTCATAGTAGTATTATCAGTTCGACCTAGTATTTAAAGTTGATATGGTTTTGACAAAAAACGTACCGATTTCAAGCTGGTATGGTTTGAAACCTACTTTTAAAACTATGTGTTAAGGATTAAAGGGTTTTAAACTTACGTTGTTTACCTATCGTGACCTACTACCTCCAAGCTTAATTTAAAACTAGATTAAGGCTCATCTATACACCATATAAATAAGCAAACTGAATTTTAATACATGTCAACTTGAGGGTTTTTCTTTTTTTTCCCCCCTAAACTCCAAATGTAATTCTTATAATATAATCACATATTTTATGGATATTTTTCAAGTAATAGATCAAGAATAAATCAAATTCAATTCAAATATTAGTAACATGAGGTTATAATTTATAAATTGGCTGCATTAGTAATGAGTTGCTCATAAGCCTAAATACATTGAGTTCACCTTTTTGCAGGTCGATCTGGTCTATCGAACATCCTATGAAATATGATAAGGTTTGACTAATGAAAAAGTTTTTTTTAAGAAAAAGAATTAATTAATAAAAAAATTTTCCACTCTATAAGAGCTACAAATAATACCTAACAATTAGCAAAGCAAGATCATACTAACCCTTAAGATACTAGAACAGTGGAAACAAGATAACAATACCTCATAAATCTAATCACTTAATCAAGCTACACCATTATGGATACTAGGATCACTTAGAATAGAAGTTGGAAACCACGTCTGGAGATGTTGACTTCCTAAAACACTTGGAGTTGTTGCAAACCGCGTCTTGATTTAGCTAGGAAACAAAGCTTTAATATCCTTTACCTGTAGTAGTTAATCTTGCTAGTTTTCATTTATTGAGACATGCATTATAAATAGAGCTAGATATCTCACGAACAAGCTAATGACAATTCCTATTCTTTTCCATTTTTCATTCTTGAGTAATAACTTATAAATCCTAATGTTCCTTTCCTTCCATAGGTTACAGCTATCCTAAATGCTATTTTAAAGTGGATGGATTCAGTTTCAAATCTCCATTTCAAACTAACTATCCAATTAATGGTTCTTACCCAATCATTTATAGAGTAATCAACATTTTGCAACCTTTATATCCATTGCCAAACACATTTAGCATATTCACATTGAAAAAACAAATGTTCAATGGATTCATACCCTGTGTTGCACACTGAGCATAAGAGAGATAAGAATGTAGTGCCATAATACATGTCCTTGGTCAAATTTACCTTATATTACCAACCATAAGACGAAAGAGATTAAAGGTGATGCCTATTTAAACTAAACAAGCTTGAACCATTGAACTCTTGGAGCATTTGGTCTCAAAATATCTCTGTAGTATTTGATAGTGAATGTTCTTGTAAAATTATTTAATCAAACCACCTTATCCTCCTTATCAGATAAAGGTTGAAACCTTGAGGAAATTATATGCAATCTGTCTTACCATTCATTGTTAATGCTAAATCTGTTAGTATAGATTAACTTTTAGATAGTTGCCTCATTAAGGATTGTGCTTCTTAAATTTGTAAAGTCATGATTAAGGGTAAGAGGTTCTTAAGAGCACCAGTTATTTGCTAAAAAGTGGTGTTCATTCCATTACACTTATCTTAAGCTTAAATAAGTTACTCAATTGTTTCCTGAACTAAAAAATAATGTACATTGTCTATGAAGAGTAGTTATTAGAAGAGAAAGCTAAAAGTTCTTGTTGTTTAAATAGTATGAGTGCAGTCATTTGACCTAAATTTATTATTTATCAGCTAGAATTCTCCATATTCTTTTAGCCATGTGAACCTTATTGCTAATCCTTATTAAAATGACCCTCAATTTTCCTTCCTTTTAGATAAGCATAATGTTTCAAATTTCATTAGCATAGTCTTCTTTAACTGCTTTCCTAGCCTATAAGAACATTCTAAGCATCCTGTCTGTCCACAATTTTGATCAAGTTTTTTAAGAAATACCACATGATAAGACTAGTAAACATTAATGTAATTAATAATAGAATTGATAAGTTCAAGCCTACTAATAAAAGATAGACTCTTATTGCACCAATTGTTGATTCTTTTAAAATTTCTCCATAAGAGGTAAAAATTCTCTATATAGAGGTTTCTTATGAGAGATGCTCCTAAATAGGTGAATGACAACTGCTTAACTTATAGCATTGATAGAGTTAAGGCCCATTCAAAATTTTATGTAGCAGTTAATGATACAAAAGCACAAGGACTTCTTGTTATTCATCTCAGGTCCGAAAATCTCCTTAAAATGTCTCGTAGCATTCATTAAAGCAAAGATAAATACTGAGTCCACTCCTGATAAAAGAAAAAGATCATTTGCAAAAAACGGACTATATATCTTGAGCTGCTTACATTTATAACGAAACCTAAAATTCCTCTCTTGGTTTATGACTTAATTGATCAATTTGGATAAGAATTTTTTGTCCAAGAATGAAATGGTAAAGGGATAAAGGATCCCATTTCCTTACTTATTTTTCAACATTGAAAAATTTTGTTTGTTTTCATTAACCAATATGTTATAAGTGGTAGTAGTGATACAATGTGAGATCTAACAAAGGAATCTTTAAGGAAAACCAAATTCTTGCAATGTGTTAAGGAGAAAGGAGAATTTTATAGAGTCACAGAATTCCCTAAAATCAACCTTAATTGCACAATTTTTGAAGAAATCTTTCCTATTATAGTTCTTGAAAAATTCTTGTGTAAGAAGAACATTATAAACAAGTCGCCTTCCCTTTAAGAACGCACCTTTTGTTTGGCTTATCAAAGGTTGAATTACTCCTTTAAGTCTTGTAATTGATAATGTGGTTACAATTTTATAGATGGTATTAGTACAAAAGATAGGGCTGAAGTCCTTCATCATGATCCCATCTTAAAAAAACTCCATAACTACTACAATTGTAAGGTTTCTTTACCATGTGATGAGACTTGTGAAATAATAAAGAATTAAGTCCATTAGGACCTAATTCCTTATTTTTATTAAAGAGAATAGAATTTCCTTAATTTTAGCCTCATTTATAGGTAAGATAAGGACTTTAACATTTGTAATAGATATTCTGCATCGAATAAAAGACTTTAGCAGTTGGACAGATGAACAACTACCAGAGGAAGTTCTAATTAGATTTTTGAAGTATTCCATTGATTCTTGCATTAAATCAGCCTAAGAGATTATCACTATTTCATCTTAACATTAAAGTGAGGAAATTATATTTACGTTTCTCGTTGAGAGAATAGAATTATGGAAAAGAGGTATTTCTATCACAACATTTTAGCCATTGAATCCTTGAACTTTGTCTGAGAATGGAGTTATTCACCTCAATAGCTTTCATATATTCATTTATAGCTTTTTTTCCTTTAGTTTTTTTAGTAGAATTCATATGATCTATACAAAGTAGATTTTGAGTTGTATTGAGCTTCTCCTTAGCATAACTGATTGCTGCTTATATATTTTTGTAATTTTGCTCATTAAGCTTAATCTCTTCTTTAATGAACTCTAGTTTCCTCATACAAATAAAAGACTCGTACCCTTGAAAACATTATGAATTAACCTCTTATTCACAACAACCTCAAATTTAGGATTATAATCCAAGAAAATTGTTAAACTTGAAAGGGAAATGTTTCCTCCTCCTTATGATAATATCATTGATAGTGATTAGAGTATGGTCCAAAAATAGAGGATTATTGAAACAAGATAAACTTTTAGGTACGTTACTTAACCATAGGTTATCTAGCAAGGAATTTATTATTTAGTAGTTTGCAATGAGCTATCAAATTTTTGGTGCTATTTTTAGGGAGCTGCATTTGTTACTTGTTATTTCTGGTGCTTTTTTATTCATTATTTATTGACCTTTCTTATCTTATTTTCTATTTTTCATGTCCCATAACCCTCTAAAGGTTACAAGATTGCAAAAATTTGATTTAGAGAATAGAGGGCCACTTCTTTCTCTTCTTAAATCCTTTTTCATTTTCTCCTATGGCATGTCACACGAGGCTTCAACATTCCAAATGCATTTAGCATACTCCAATACTTGAGAGTGGCAGTTCATCATTCGAAGAGGAAGTTGAAGAGAACTTAAAGGAGCCTCTAAAGGAAGATAAAATCAAGATGGAGCAGTACCAGTGCACATTGAAGGAACTTGTAGCTTCTACCTTCAACCCTAATCTTCTTTACATTAATTATCCTAATAATGAACCTGATTTTGAGATTATACCTGCTCTAGTCCATGCTTTGCTTATTTTTATAGGTTTTAGGGATAATAGCTTATTGAGATCTAGCTACATCACTAATCCAAACAAATTTCTCAAGGAGTTCTACATCGTATGTTTAGGGATAAAACCCACTATGGTCATAATAGATCATCTAAAGTTGAAAGTCTTTTCTTTTGCCTTAGTTGATGCAGTTAAGGAATGTCTCTATAATCTACTAGGTGGATTGGTTACTACCTAGGAACCAAATGAAACAAGTCTTCCTTAAGAAGTACTTTCTTAAGTTGAGGGTTACAAACATCTGAAAGGAGATCTGGAACATTCAACAGGAGGGAGGAGAGTCTATTAACGAGAATTGGAAGCATTTCAAGAAGTTGTGTAACAGTTACCTAAATCACCAGATAAGTGAGCAGCTTTTTATTCAATAAATTTATAAAGGACTAATGCTTATAAATAGGAACATGATAGATGCAGTTAGTAGAGGGTACTGGTCAACCAGACACCAGTTGATGCATAGAGGTTGATAATAATGATGGCATCAAACTCACAATACTAGGGTAGTAGGAACTACATCCCAACCTCTACATCGAAAACTAAGGATGTTGCTATCTTGAGATTTGAGCAATAACTCACAAACCTCACATCCTTGGTGGAGCAAGCCATTGTTAGAAAGGAGAAGGACAAGGTATGTGAAATTTGTTCATTATCTAGTCACTTAACTGATTCATGCCTTACTTTGCAGGATGATTAACAGGTGTATGCTATCGGAGCATCCTAAGGGCAACAATGAGGATATGATCCTTACACCTTTACATATAATATAGGATGGAAGGACTATCCAAATTTATATTATAGGGGGAAGTAGCAAGGAAGTGGGATTAATTTCTAACCTCCCGCCTTGTAGTAGCAATATGGATATAATTCTCTGCCTTGGTTCCATCAACACAGCCATGACCTTCTCCACCTCCACCACTATAAATTGGAGGTATGTCATTAAATGAGATAGTGAAAATTTTGGCTACTAGTACTTTGCAATTCCAACATGAGACGAGGAGCGGCATTAAGAATTTGAAGCCTAGATAAGCGAACTAGAGACACTGTGAGCAAGCTACAAACTAAAGTCTCCAGCTGAATTCTAGGTCAACTGGAGCAAAATGCAAGAGAGAACGAGTCAGCCACATTTGTAAGGAGCTTGGTATCTTCTTTATTCCTTCTAACCAGAAGGCTTAAGTCTACTAGTTCTAACTAGAAGGCTTCAGGCAAACACACCGATCTTGGTACGTACATTTTGTATATAGTCTTTTAAGTTTGCTTGTTTGCTTTTATTTGCTTTTGTTTTTTAATTTGATTTTAATTTCCTTAAGTTTGATTCTTAGCCTTTGTTGATTTTGATTGCATGTTTATTGTTAAGAATCAAATTAAATGGAACATCATGAGAACTTGGTTTTTCAACTTCCAAACGAACCAACCATGTTGGAATTAGTTATGCAAACTAGGAGCGGTCCTAAGTCTAGCATTGTTAGACCTAGGATAG
>JAOXYD010000136.1:15858590-15892253 GCA_028565735.1 Pinacopodium congolense
TATTGGTAAGAGAGTTGGAAACATGTTTACTATTGATATAAATGATCTCTCTAACCAAAATGTTGAGTGTTTGATGTTTATGAATGAAAATGCTTAGATGAGGCATAGAAGGTTAGGTCATGTTAGTATGGAGCACATCTCAAGTCTTTACAATAAAGAGCTAGTGAATGGCTTATCTAAGGTGAAGTTCTTACTCAAATCAAAAAAATAATTACAAATACAAGTTGAACTAAACTCAAATAAATCCTATTCAGTTGGGAAACCAAGTACTATTTCTTCTGCAGCTAGGAGTCTAGTAAAATTCTTCAATTAGGATTATAGGAGGCCTATTTAACTTTAGATTCCAAATTTCACGAGGAAAGTATCCCCATTAAGAATTTTTCTAAAAATATTTACATAAAATATGTTATCTTCATAATTAAGTAAAGTATAATTTAATTACAATAAAATAAATTCTTGCACACTAATAAAACATTGATCCATTAAATTAGCCCTACTGTAATGGACTTATGTGTCCAAATCTTCTCTTATATACATTTCAAATGTAATGGATCCTTTACTTGGTGATTTGTATTCACATCACTCATGCAAATTTTAAATAATTTCTATGTGAAATAAACTCGAAAAAGTGGTTTGTCAAAATGTGGGAAATATATATGTAATAAATGTATTGATTATATATTAATGAATTATAGATTGATTAGTTCGTTACATTTGTTACTTAAATAACAAAAAAAAAGTGTAAAAGTGATTATGTTATTATTAGATGTACTTAAGAATTAATTTTTTTAATTAAAATTATGATAATATTTTTCAAATGTAAGAGGCTAATTACGAGTGTGTGGTTAGTGGATTGTTTAGTAAACAATGTAGTTGACAACCTTAAACATCCTAATTCTTCACCGTAATGGCAGTTACTTTTAAGATTTGGAGCTGGCAGAATTTCGAATCTCACAATCGTGAACAAAAGTATGACTTCTTATTTCTGTCGTCTCAATTATGTTTTTTTTTTAATCTCAAGTAGAACAGTCAGAGTTATGCGATAAAGTTAAATTTTCAGGTTATAATTTGAACTATTGGAGTTACATAAATTCACATGCCTTGTAAAAAAAACCAGCTCATGTACTCAAAGTATCTATATTTGAAAAAAAAACAATATAATTAGTTAATCATTTGAGAGATTTGAGTCTTGGGTCTAGGGTCTATCAATCTTCATATTTCTATCTTCAGTTGCACAACAGAGATACATAGAGAGGAGAGGAAAAGACCTGTAGTGATAAGAAATTGAATTAGCCAGGAACAATCTTAATCCAATCGGTAACATAGCCGCTTCTCTATTCCATGACTTCCCTTATTCACATGATACATCCACAAACTAAACCATCCCTACAACGCAACTCATCAGTACACAACTCACCCCAACAGTGACACTTAGGAAAAACCCCGCTGTCTCATCAAACTTGTTTGACCCAGATTTAGCTGGGGCAGGCGACGGAGGGACTTCCTTTCGTGGATTTTGACTCGGAGGCAGGGCTGGAGGCGAGCTGGTGGGCTGAGACAAAGGTGGAGGCTGTGGTGTTAGCAGCGGAGATGGAGCCAAAGGGACCGGAGGATGAGTTCTGTGCCTGACAGCCATAACAACAATTATCACCTTTTGACCTTTCTTGCAATGGTCTTCGTTTCCACTGATGAAGAAGAAGGGACCCGAGTGATTAAACTGGAAGATTGAATCCCCGTCTGTTAGCGACTGTAAAGGGTTTGTCGTGTTGCAAGAGTTGTAATCATCCTTGTTCACAACCATCACTGCCTCTGATCCTTTCTTATATCTGAATACTGAGCAGAATAATTTTCTTAAATAAGAAAAGTAATAGTAAAGAATTTAAAAACTCGTTAATCTTGACTATAATTACAAAAAAAAAAAAAGAAGACATATACCATAGAATCGAAAAGCTAAGAGAAAATAGAACTTACAGAGGGTATCATTTACTTGAAACCTATTCCTTTTAGCCCAGTGATTGTAGTCCTCGCGAGGATGCAGAACCCAGCCATCTTTACCACCAACATGGAACTTGTAAGCGTGAGCTAACCCGAAAAGGAGCCCTACAAACATCAGAATCAAGTAGCCAAGAAACTTTTGTGATCCCATTTTATTTTAACCAAAGAATCTACTTATAACCCAGAGAAATATGCCAGATATCCGAAACCAAATATGAGATAAAGAGATGGGTATTGGGAGCAGGAACGGTGTGAATAAATAGCAAGATTACAACAAGGTTACCGTTGTAGAGCTTGAACAGAGAGGGATAGAGACCGAGAGAGAAGCATGAACTATTTGGCAAAGTCTGTCTAGCTGGAGTTTGGGAGATATTAAATGTATCAGATGCGTTTCATGCAGACTTAAAAGAGTGATCAGAAATTAACACGTTGCAGCATGCAATGGACTTAACGGTTATACAGCTAGGGTTTATTGCACTGTTCAAAGACACCCAACATGATATTTCTCGACAAATGATTTGGAAAAAGCCGAAGTTTTATATGGGAACAGTAGGACATATAATGATTAATTCAAGAACATTAAATTGATATTTGTGGACATTTCTAACAGAATTATATGTAATTACATATTTTTTTAAAAAATTAAAAATTTTAACTTTATGAGGTGTAATTACATACTTTTTAATGTCAAATATCAATGGTATTTGTCCTAATTATGGTTCACAGACGCCAAAATTTGCTAGTGCTATAGTTGCGAATAACTTCAAACGAGGTTGTTCTAAACTCAACTTCATAAATTTAGGTCGAATTTAGACCAACTTTGAGCTTTTAAATAGGAATAGGTATTATGTTCAATCGTTGATTATGAAGGGAGTACCTTGGATTAACATTTATGTCGAATTAAAGAGTTTCCACTCTTATATTTTTAATTATAGTAAAACTCTTTGCAACTCCAAAATTTTTCAGGAAATTTACAAAATCATGATTGAAGTCATCTAAGTAAAGTAATAATAGTTTTATTTCAAGAAGTTTTTATTCAGAATTTTATTATATCGAGAAATTAACAAAAGCTCATGATTAATTTTACTAGTCAAAGTTTTGGAGTGAGTAAGAATACTCTAAAGGACCTGACTACACGTCCATCATTTTTCTAGCCGATCTTGGCTAGCGCTTCTGTGGCATTTTCCACGCCATTAAACAATAATTATTTTCGTCTTCATTCAAAAAATGTTGATAAGGGAAATGAAGTAAAAAAGAAATTGAAAGTAATTCTTGGTAGTTTCTCTTTTCATCAAGCATGGGAAAGATGGTGAGGTGACGAAGCCGAAGACTATGAGGTGAGAAGCCGACAATTGTGTTTAGTAGCTTTTTAGATAAACTCCATTACTTTGTAAGCCTACAAAATTCTAACTCGTTTCCTCTCAACAATTGAATTCTGCTCTAGATTTTTCTGGCACTTTGCGATTCTTAGGAGATGGAGGGTATTTGATAGGCCCTTTAAAACAATTAAAATGACTATTGGAAATTTACTCAAAAAATTTCTATCACTTGTTCTAACATTGTGGTTTTCATTGATTTGCAGCAGTTTGAAACAATTTCAAAACAGTAGTGCGAGGTATCTCGCTGCCACGCTCATGATAGTTTATCGATGAAAAGTCATGATCATTAGTTAAGGAGTCATGAATGTCACGATTGTGAATAAGATAGTCACGCTTGTGAAAATATGGGCTGATAGTTACACGCTCGTGACTTACCATGGCCATTAGATCTTGTTAAAAAGTAGAATATATATGAAAGGATTATATTTTGTGTTTCCAATTACAAGTTTGTCAATTAACTTCAACTTACCATGTATTTTTTTGGCACATTCATCAATAATACGTTTTAAATTTTCTTATGTTACTTTCCTTAACCATCATGTATCTAATTATAAACTTGTTTGGTTGTGTTTGCAAGTGATCATGTCCTTGAATCTATTAATATTCTTCACAGTTAGTTCATTTCATATTGCAAAGCCCATTGAAGTAACTGACACTTCTTCTGTACAGATTTAAATCCACTTGAGGCAAGCAGTCCTGAAAGTGAGTTGACACTATATATTTATTTCGTGTGCTAGAAAAAATATTGCAGGGGAAGTATACAGATTGTTTTGCTGCTATATATAAAGATAAATTGTTGTAACATAAATATAAAATGGTACTATCATAATTAAGGTGGAAAAAATGTAGGCATAATAACCATTAATAAACATTATAATAACTATGTAGAAATAGATTGGTAAACATAATTTTATAAAGATACAGACTACCATATATTTGTAATAAAGTAGGAATGTTTTGTATGGGATTTAAAAATCCTAGCAAGTGAATAAATGAAAAAAATTAAGTTTGTAAATTATGCAAATCCCACGATCTCACCAAAATGACACAAAAACACATGGGAATTAGCATGTAACACTAAGTAGGCAGTTAAGTGTTTGATTTGGAGCACCGACATCATATGAAGGCCACACTTTACAGATGGATCAGTTGTAGATTCGTTGTGTATTACTACTGATTTCATTAATTGAAGGCCTATAATATAAAGAGGTATTAAAGAACAAAATTGATTAGGTGCATGGCTAAAAATAACAAAGATTCATTTGCGTAAAACTAAATATGCTTCCTTACCAATGTCCCTTCACTAACAGTAGTAATAACTTTAATAGATCCCTGAAAAACAATTGAAATAATCTGGTATTAGTGTGTTAGAAGTTTGAGATGAATATGAGTAAAGAAATAAATTTAGAAAATGTATTGAGTGTCATGTCACCCAATGGGCTCAGAAGGTTAAGGAAATACAGTGACTCTCTTCTGTCTAGTAGGTTGAAACTCTTGGACATGAGGTTTTAATCTCTTGTTAGATGGCCTTCCCGGTCATTTCGTAACTTGTGGATCATGGATAAGATTTCTATTGGTATTATAAGGCATGCTTACTTGAATATTATCTATTTGTGTGATATTGGACAATATGAGAATTAGTTGTACGGGAAGGGGAACAAAGTAGACTGCAGAGGATGATGACCAATGTGGCTCCAAACGTGCAGAAGTGGGAAGTAATTGTGATAAGTGATGACGATGAAGAGGATGATCAACTTAGTTGAGCATGCTAATGTATATGTGCAAGTTTATGAAATTCCTATCTTTTTTGGTTCTTTTGTATGACCGTGTGACATCCATCTGTCTCAATCATTGATGTCTTGAGATAAAGTATCTAACATGTTATAAGATATTTATTTTTGTAACTAAAAAGTACAATTCAGTTTCTTTGATTTTCACATTTTTTGTTTGGTTTTAGCACATATTTAATTGTGTCGATTTTTAATCCATTTTTATCAAATCATTTCATTAAAAATAAGATATAGAATGAGGGGAAAAAAAAGGTTCACTATATTTGTAAATGTATAAATTTTAATTTTGATAAATAATTATGTAAAAATTGAACAAAGTTAATATTGAAAGATTAATATCACTTTTACTTATATATTCCCTTTAATTTATGTATTTTGCTTCCAATCCCATGCCCAATAACAGTTCTTCAGTAGTATTTTATGATTGTGTCATAACATTCAAAGTGTTGTACTAGTATGAAATGGTATAGAATAAAGCTATGTGTTACAGATTGATTCTATCATGATGTTTTGTTTACTTGCATTTTTCAATATTTGATTTTCGTCTTGATGATTTCATTCTTGTTTGACTCATTTTCCATTACTATTTATAATGTTTTCAAAATTTATTGGACGACAAATTTAGCTAAAGAGGACTACATCCAAAATTCTAACTTGAAAACAATATTAGATTGAAAGACTCCTTCTTTTCTTCTCTTTTTTTATATGCTTTATACATGTTATTTGTAACTTAGTTAATAGAGATACACAGCATGGGAGTTGAGGCGTCAGGGTTGGCAGCCTTGCCCATGACTTGTTATAGTTAGGGAACATTAGTAGCCTGCAAGTCTGTGACTTTAAGAAGTCACTGGTCACTGGTACCCTATAACCCCATGACTTTTTATGCTCACAGGTAGCTAGAAGCGTGTCATGACTCCTCATCATGCTCGTGAATTTTTGTGATGTGTAAGAAGAGCCCGTGTCACGATCGTGATCTCACCATCCCTTTATAAACGTCAAACCCTCTAGTCTCGAAGCTAATTCCTTTGCACTCAAACTTTTTTTTTCAATCTTTTGCCATCACCCTTTTAAGTTATTTGAAGGATTTGTTTTTAGTCCATGGAACCCAAAAAGAAGAAGGTGGTTAGGTTTGAACCGCAAGACATGGCCTCTGGCAGTGAATCCAAGAACTTGGCAATTGAGTTTGGTACTCCCATTCCAATTTTTTCCCTTGTCGAGGGTAATTTGTTCCTCCTTCTAACTTCTCATCCTTTGGTTCCTGATAGATATTTTGATTTTGGCTTATGAGATAAATTAGGATTAACAGAAAAAATGGAGAAATTAAGCCAGAATTTTGGTTAGACTAAGCCAATTTATAATAACTATCCAGTTTTTCGAGAGTTAGCATTAGAATTTTTCTTAACTATGTAGTATGATCTGAAGAAAAGCTTATTTTTCTTTAGACTGTGAGGGACCTCATGTTCACTGGATTATAATGCTCTTTCTCAAATTTTTATTTTCCCTAAAGTGCTATTCAAGATAAGCATCTAGATTTTAATGTCAACTTTTATTGGAAGCAACTCATTAGTTTTAATGAGTTTAACCCTCAAAATGTTCCCAACACCCTGATAAGAAGCCGTGAATACTTGTTGCTACATAAGTTTATGTGAACTATTTTATTTGGTAAATCCAAAAGTAACAAGTGTTCTGCCAAAGTAGGAAATAGTGAATTATCATCTGTCACATCATATTAGAATTGAATACAAACTTTATTAGTGATTGCAAAATTACATGAGTTATTAAATTTAAAACACATAATTCACTGCCCTTTTGGGAAACATTTAGGGGAAATGCTAGTTTTGGAGAACTGATCAAATTAAGAAGGACAAATGTTAATCATGCATTACTATTTTTATTAAAAGAACTACTTTAATTAAAAATATCAAATTATAATTTCCTAATAAAATTTCTAAAATATAAGATTTGTGGAAAATCATTAGAAATATGCCATTGAAAACTAAAGAGTTAATGGAAATAATTAAATGATAAAGAATTATCAAATTAAAGAGTAAAGGTTTTTCTATCTTATTTTTTAATTAGGTAAGGATGAGAATAATGAAGTGGTAGCATGTACAAAAACACAACATTTAGTACATATTTTAGTTCATATACTAATGCATCAACATGTATCATTTAGTATAAATCGAAAAGGTTTATTATCTGACATGTATAGCCTTTATGGATAATATAAACAAGTTAAAAAGTATTGGTAGGACTTGTTATGATATGAAAATAATCATAGTTTTTCTTAAGTCATTATCAAAGATATGATAGTCTAAGTTGATATAAATTTAAAAGCCATATGATTTTAATATATTTTCTGGTTTACTGGCTTTCTTATCATATATAAAATAAGGTTTAAGAAAATGTAAATAAAGGAGTTTTCTACTTAAAATATAAATATAAATAAGAGAAAGGTGAAATTAATGCCAAAATAAGCTATATTTGTAACATGCATTGAATGTCATATAAAATTATTATAAGCTCTTAAATTTATGTAAAGGTCAACAATATAAGAAATTTAACATAGACAATTTATTTAATTAGCTGCAAACATATGTTAATGAACAAGTAAACAAGAATATGCGATAATAAATTACATAAACTATTCATATTAGTTTGATAATGTTTTAACCTACATCCATTCCCTATATTACTCTTAAGAATTTCTAATCTATTAGCAACTCTTTTTCAATTGTTAAATAGAAACTACCGAAAAATCTTACATTTGAGTGAATAGTAACTTTTTAATAGTCTTTTTTTTTCATATTGAAAAGGAATCAAAACTAGCATAGAACATCTTTGTAATAATCATTACAACTCTAATAGAAAAACCCACAACTCATAAAGAATTTTCAAAGGGTTAAGTTTGTAAAAACCACAATTGAAATCATTTAAGAAAGGAAAAAACTATTAAGAAGTTAGTAAAAGATCAAGATTTTATTTATAGGAATGAACTCCATAAGAAGTCTTTTAGAAGAGATGTTGAACCGAGGAGGATCCAATCATTTGTTTTAATAATGATAAAACATTATTATTACTAATGATTGAGTTTTTGATGAGTTAACAAGACAAGTTAATGCAAGTATGAAAAAGCATCTCTTGAGCCAAGGTAGAACAACCTTCATGAAGATAATAAAGGAAGGAACAAACATTGAAGATTAAAGTGAAGATTAAGAGAAGAAGATCAAGTTTAGTTTGGTCTAGGTGTGTCTTGGTATGTAGTCATAAACTTGATCTTAAACAATGCTTGAAAGGGCTCTCACATTTTGTGTGACATATTTTCATATAGGATTTGAAACATGGTTTTAGTGATTAATTGAATTTGAACATGGCATTGATTTGTTAGGAATTAATTTAGATAGGCATATAGACATCATGATGCATAATTAAGAGCTAATGTGATGAATTATATTAATGTGGGCCTCTTAATGAGTTTAAGTGAATTTAATTATTGATTAAAGACATTTATATGTGTTTGAATTTGTTTGAACATACTTGTGACCTAAATTTTGGTTTATGGAATGTTTGAAAAGTTTTTAAAGTTGTTTAAGATTGAAAAGTTTCGTATCGTAGGACATCCATCTTTTTGAAGTTAATTAAATCATATTGATTTGTTATATGGTCTCAAATTGTGTCTCCATACTTGTTTGAAGTCCTATTTTATGCTCTGATAACATTTGAAATTCATTGGATTTTTCAAAAGTTGGTATAGGCCCTCATATAATAACTACTTGCTTCCTTATGTAGAATTAATTATTTCCTTATTTAGAATTAATTCAAGAAAAACCTAAAGCAGCTAAGAAAAATACATAATAGCCACAAAACACTTCCTAACATAATACTGGACCTCTTGATAAAACACTTCTTAACGTACTACTAAACCTCTCGATTCTCTCAAGACACTTTATCAAAGCTCTCAAATCAAAATTAAAGGATCATCTTCCTCATCTCTTAAAGCTACAACCACATTGCACTGCTTTGGTTTTCTCTCATCCCTATCATCTCTAACCTATTTTTTTACTTAAGAGATTGCTTTTTTTTATGTTAGATTAAGTATTTAGGAGTTGAATTAATCATAGTTTTTAATTTTAAGTTGATTATTTTGATATATTAGAGTCGTATCTTTCAACTTTATTAAAAGAAATTCTAATTGTTCTGATCTATCTTAGATATTGTTTCTCAATACCTTAAACTGTTTCAAAATTTTTTAATCTATGTTTTTATGTCTACTGGTTCCTAGAGATTATCTGATTTTTATTTCAAAATTTGAAGATTATTTCATAGGTTTCAAGTTTGTTATTTTTCAGAGATACCAAATATGTCAAGATTTTCCTATCATAAGTTTCAATATGTTTTTGGACATTTTAATCATTTTCTAAAATCTTGAAATAACTATTTTCGGATTGCCTAAGTGTCCTAAAGTATGTTTAATTTTTGTTTCAAATTTTGAAAAGGTTATTTCAGTGGCTTTACATTTGTTTTCCAGATACACTTAAACTTTCACTATTTCTCTATTCATGTGCTAACTTTTTGTTTAGATTATCAAAATCTGTTTCTAGGGTCCAAACTTATTATGATTAATTTTTTATGATATCTGGATTATCTAGGTATTTTTATGTTAATTTTTGAGTACTTATATCTTCTGTTTGAGGTCTATATTTCCAAAATACTTTGAACTATCTAGATTTTGTGCACTTGCTTTGATTATATAGTTGGGCATTTGAATCGAAATTTTTTATTTCAAAATTATTATTTTTTGTTCGTTTAAGCCCTAAAGAGCATCATTGGCTATTTGACTAATTTTTTAGGCTTGTTTAACTGTATGGAAGTATTTTTTGTCATGTTTATCAAATTTGTCTAAGTTTGGTTTATGTGAGATTTTACAATTTAGTTTTTTACATGACCATTAGAGAAAGATCATAGAAGGTGTGTGTTTGTGACTTAAATTGAAGAATTAATTTATATTGATTATTGTTATGTTAATAACTATTGTTTGCTATTTAAAATAGAGTTGTTAGGTTGCTTTTGACCTGTAGAAAACAAGATTTGAGTTGTATTAATTATTGAACGTAAATTAGACTATTGTAGGCCTTGTATGTGCATTGGCATTACATAAGGCATTGGCATATCATTGTTGCACTTGAGCCTCTTTCTTGAATTGATTTTGATCAACTTGTTAATAAATTATATAAGAGTGAGTAGAAGCTTTAGTAGCCTAAGTTTGGGATTTGGTTTGTGAAATAAAAAAATTGTAATTTTTTATTGAGTTGTGTTGAGTTACTCTTCACCCTTAAAGTAAGATTGTATAGGTTCCTCTTGACCTTAGAAAAAGATCGTGATAGGTTTTTCTTAACTTTAGAATAAGATTGGATTGGGTTACTCTTCACCCATTAGAAATTAAGATTGGATGCATTACTCTTTACCCGTTAGAAAGACAGATTGGTTAGAATCCTCTTAACCCAAAGGATTAAGAATGGTTGGGCTCCTCTTAACCCTAAGAATCAAGATTGGTTGGGTTCCTCTAAACCCTTATCAATTAATATTGTATAAGGTTTCTCTTGACCTTGGTTGACAAGATTATTGTAAGGGTTACTCTTTACCATAGAAGAATGGCTGTAATTATTTTTTATTTATTAGTAAAGAAAGATATCCAACAGGTAGTTGGAGAGGACACGTAGCTTATCTTTGTGGCAGGTGAACTTCTTTAACAAACCTTGTGTCTCTCTTTTCTATTCTCACTTATTACTTATTGTATATTATTAATTTGATATTCACTTCTGCATATCTCACTAAATTGATTTGGCTTTGGTGATAAGTTTAATTTGTTAAGAAAGACTTTTTAGACTCAATTCACCCCCTTTTGAGTGCCTTTAAGGCTTCCAATTGTTATCAGAGCTTTGGTCTCGCATTTACATTAATTTCTAATGAAATTGTGACTAAAGATTAGAAATGGTACATTATTTTTAGTCAAGATGGTTTAAAGATCTATAAGCCATTTTTATTTAATGGCAATGATTTTTTTGTTTGGAAAATTAGATTGAAATTCTTTCTTATGGATCAAGAATTTCATTTGTGGGATCTTATTTCAAAAGGAACTCATTGATTTTCAAATGATGATAAATTTGTTTCCTTAAAAGATCAAACCACGCATATTATTTGTGATGCATTAGATAGCAGTATTTTTGATAAAGTATCTACATACAAATTCACCTTTGAGATCTTGCTGGTTGGAACAAAGATATGAAGAAGGCATTAAAGAATAAGAGAAGGAAGTGGTGGAAGCCAAGGAAGAAGAAAAAATTCAAAATGAATTCCTTATAGTTTTTGTGGAAGAAACTCCATCTACATCAAACATTGAAAAGGAAAGCAATTAGGTACCTTTTAGCTCCTATTCAAATGATGATGAAAATGAGATTAATGCTTTAGAAGTACGATTGAGTTATGATGAGTTAGTTAGGTGTTTAGGACGTGTTATAATAAAAAGGAAGAAAATATCTTATAATAAAAAAGAATGTTTGAAATTGTTGAATGATTTTAGAATAAAAAATGAAAAATTAAAGAATGATTTGCATGTTTTAGAATCTAAAGATGAGGATGTTATTTTGAATGACTATATGATTGAGAATGATAAGTTAATGAATGTGAATGATTGTTTAAGAAAAGAATTGGATGATTATTTTCACGAGAATGAGAAATTGAAAGATGAACTACAAGACATGCTAGAATCTAAAAGTTTATGAATATTAGAAATTGATAAGTTAAAGAATGAAATGAATGCAATGCTAGATTATAAATATGTGGATGTTGGCATGCATAACAATGTCCGTAAATTGATGTGTGGAAATGAATATTTGAAAAAGGAAGTGCATGTCCTCAAAGAATCATTATCTAAATTCATTAAGGGTAAATAAAAGCTAGATTGCATGCTAGGAGGTCAAAAGTCTTCTAATGATAAACAAAGTTTAGGCTTTATTGATGCAAATGTCTCTAATAATGCCAAAATCGTTTTTGTAAAGGGCAAGATTTAGAAGATCAAATAGTGCCTAAGCTCTCATTTGCTAATGATGCATCATCATCTAAATCTCATATTAGGCCATCTTTCAAGAATGTTACATCTTCATCTAAATTAATTTATAAGAAGAACAATCATCATGTATTCATATATGCATCTAGATCAAAAGCTATAAATGAAGTGCATCAAGGAAGAAAATGGCATAATTTTTTTAAGAATGCACAAAATCCTAATGATGCTTATTGGACCCATGATAGGAAAAAAGGTCCAATACATAGATGCATACAATTCTAGGAACACTTCATATTTACATCCTACAAAGGAATCTCAATTAAGAAATAACATGCATACATCTAGGTCTCATCATAGACATCAAGTTAGGAAATTCAAATTTTTACATTCCCATACTTGTCGCAAGCATATGCTTAAGAATAGAGGCATGTCTTAATCACATCCTAGATCCCATTATATCAAGAAAAGAACATGCTCACATTTAAGTCATATACTAGGCATTTTTAGCCAACTCACACACATACACCCCAAGTGCATTACCACACATATAGAAATGTGTCTCATACTCATTCTAGACCATCAAACATGTTTCATTCATATTCTAGGCATAACATTCATCAAGGAAGAACATTTAGAGATATAAGACCAAGAGATGCATTTAAGTCCCATATTAGGCAAAGTGGCATGTTTCATAGGTATAATGGGATGATGCATTCTGATAACTTTCATATCCATGATTTTCATACTAGGAAAGCTCATTTTGATATGAGAAATACATTTAGGCATAAAGATCATAAGGATCATGACCATATGCATAAAGATTCATATGTTTGTAGCTTTTGTAGTAGGCTTAGACATCTAGAAAATTTTGGTTTTATTAAACAAAGACTATTTAAGAAACCTTCTTAAATGTGAGTAGAGAAACATTCTAAATCTAACCCCTAAGGACCCAAAGTTATGTGGGTGCCTAGAACAAAATGAATCTCTTGTTTTATAGGTAAACGTACAATCAATGCTAAATTAGTGTCAAGTTAGGAATTAAGAGGAAGTGGTATTTCCAAGTTTAAGTGGAATGTGGAAAGATCACCATGAATCCTCACATGAGCTTATCAACCAAAATTATTAAACCAAGTGAGAATTAAAGAATTTGGTATTATATAGTGATGCAAAAGTAGGCGTTCCTATATCCTTATTTCACAATTTAGAACTTTACTTGATTTATGGATATTTGTACTTGATTTGAAAAATAAAAACCTTAGCTATTGGTTTTGATTAAAAAGGGATACATATGTTTAAGGGGAGCCATTGAATGTTAATATTAGAGCTATTGCATGTTAGTATTAAAATTCATTGCATGTATTTCAAAATTAGCAAATTGCATAGCAATTGTTGCATTTTTAATAGATGCATTACATTGATTTTGGCATATGACTTGTTTTAAAAATGATTTTACATGTTTTAAAAATGGATTTTTGAATCTTTTTAAATGGATAAAATGGATTCCTTGCATAAGTGTAGGAAGAATTTTATTTTCAATTGATATTTTTAATTGGTATTAGATCATATGATTTTTGTAATTGGTATCATATCCTTCAAAATTTCAATTAGTATCATCTTCTTACATTAGGTATCAATTAGCTTGAATGAATATGTCTTTTTGTTTTATAATATATTTTTGTTGAAACATAACATGTGAAACATGTGGCCTTCATGTAATATATGCATAAACATGTGTTTTTTATGTGATAAATGTATGATATATGTTTTTTTATGAAAAGGTACATAACATTTGTTTTTCATGCATAAAGATGCATACTAGATATTTTTTATGTATAAGGTACATGGTGTAGGAACATGTACATATTTGAAGTATAGAAAATGAAAAATATGTGTTTGGTAATGCACTTTATGTGTTCATCCCTTTTACATGCATAACTGTCCCATAATGCATAATCTCATTCATTTAGGGGAGCATTATATGCAATTGGTGTTCTTTTTAAATGCTTGAATTAAGGGGGAGTATGTTATAATAATTAGTTACAATTGGTATTCTTTTTGATAATGTCAAAAAGGGGGGAGAAAGGTGTGTGATATTAAGGTTGAGTACGAATTTTAAGAATAAAATGGAGTAGCATCATTTCATGCATAAAAAATTGTTACATGAAATGTGTTGTATCCTTGTTCTATATGCTCTTAATATCACATATTTTGTCATCACCAAAATGGGGGAGATTTTTGAACCAAAGAGGTTCCAAACATGTGTTTTGATGATGAATGAGTTAATAAGATAGGTTGATGCAAGTGTGCAAAAGCACATCTTGAACCGAGGTATAATTGCCTTCATGAAGATAATGAAGGAAGGAACAAGCATTGAAGAATTAAAGTGAAGATCAAGAGAAGGAATCAAGTTTGGTTAGATTTAGGTGTGTCTTGGTATGTAGTCCTAAACTTTATTTTAATCAATGCTTGAAGGGGCTCTAAGATTTGTAGGACATATTTGCATATAGGATTTGAAACATGGTTTTAGTGATTAATTGAATTTGATCATGACATTGGATTTCTAGGAATTAATTTAGAAAGGCATATAGACATTATGTTGCATAATTAAGAGGTAGTGTGATGATTTATATTAATGGGGGCCTCTTAATGAGTTTAAGTGAATTTAATTGTTGATTAAAGTCATTTATATGTGTTTGAATTTGTTTGAACATACTTGTTCCCTAAATTTGGGTTTATGGAATGTTTGAAAAGTTTTTAAAGTTGTTTAAGATTGAAAGTTTCATATAATAGCAAATCCATCTTTTGAAGTTAATTAAATCATGTTGATTTGTTATATGGTCTCAATTGTGTCTCAATACTTGTTTGAAGTCTTATTTTATGCTAGGATAACATTTGAAATTCGTTGGATTTGTTTAAAGTTGGTATAAGTCCTACTCCAATGGCTACTTGCTTCCTTATTTAGAATTAATTCAAGAAAAACCCTAAAGCAACTAAGAAAAATACATAACAGCTACAAAACACTTCTGAACATACTACTAGACCTCTCATCACTTTCAACACACGTTAATCAAAATTGAATTATCATCTTCCTTATCTCTTCAAGCTGCCATCACATTGCACTGTTTTGGTTTTCTCTCATCCCTATCATCTCTAATATAGTTTTTTAATTACAATATTGTTATTTTATGTTAGAATAAGTGTTTATGATTTGAATTAATCATAGTTTCAATTTTGAAGTTGATTATTTTGATAAATTAGAGTTATATCTTTCAACTTCATTGAAACTGATTCTTTTTATGCTAATCTGTATTGAATATTGATTCTCAATACCTTACTCTATTTTAAAAATTCTGCAATTTTGTTTTTCAATTTACTTAAGGTTCCTAGAGACTGTTGGATTTTTATTTCGATTTGTTAAAGATTATTGCTTAGGTTTCAAGTATGTTCTTTTCAGAGATACCAAATATGTCCATATTTTTTCAATCAAGAATTTCAACATGTTTCTGGACATTTTAATCAGTTTATAAAATCTTGAAATAATTATTTCTGATTTCCTAAGTTTCCTAGAGTGTGGTTAATTTTTGTTTCAAATTTTTTGAAGGTTATTTTAGTGACTTTAAAATTGTTTTTTCATATACATTTAAAATTTCACTATTTTTCTTTTCATGTGCTAACTTCGTGTTTTGATTACCAAAGTTAGTTTCTAGTGTGCACAATTATTTTGATTAATTTTTTTATGATTTAGGATTGTCTAGGTATTTTTATTTTTATTTTTGACCGTTTATATCTTCTATTGAAGGTTCATATTTGCAGACTACTTTAAGTTGTCTAAATTTCATGCACTTTCTTTGTTTAATATATTTAGGCATTTGAATCTGGATTGTTTGTTTCCAAATTATTATTTTCTATTTGTTTAGGTCCTCAAGAGTATCATCGGCTATTTAACTAAATTTTTTAGGCTTATTTAACTATTTGAAAGTATTTGTTCCCATATCTAGCAAATCTGTCCAGGTTTGGTTTATATGAGTTATTAGAATCGAGTTTATTACATGACCTTTAGAGAAATACTGTAGAAGGTGTGTATTTATGACTTAAATTGAGGAATTAATTTATATTGATTTCTATTATGTTATTGGCTGCTTTTTGCCATTTAAAATAGAGTTATTATGTTGCTCTTGGCCTATAGAAAACAAGTTTTGAGTTGTATTAATTATTAATGTGAATTGGACTATTTTAGGCCTTGTATGTGCATTGAAATTACATAGGCATTAGCATAGTATTTATTGTATTTGAGCGTCTTTCTTGAATTGATTTTGATCAAGTTGTTGATAAGCTATATAAACTTTCGTTTTGAAATAAAAAATTGTAATTTTTGAATGAGTTGTGTTGGGTTACTCTTCACCCTTAAAGTCAGATTTTATAGGTTCCTCTTGATTTTAGAACAAGATTGTGATAGGTTTCTCTTGAACTTAGAACAAGATTGGACTGGGTTACTCTTCACTAGTTAGAAAGCAAGATTGAATGGGTTACTCTTCACCTATTAGAAAGTAAGATTGGTTGGGTTCCTCTTGACCTTAAGAATCAAGATTGGAATCAAGATTATATTAGGTTTATATCTTGGTTAACAAAGTTGTAAGGGTTACTCTTTTACCCTAGAAGAAAGATTGTAATTGTTTTTTATTTATTAGTAAAGAACGATATTAACAAGTAGTTGGAGAGGAGAAGTAGCCTATTTTTGGGGTAAGTGAATTTCTTTAACAAACCTTGTGTGTCTTTCTTTTATTCTCGCTTTAATTATTACTTGTTTTGTGTTATTAATTTGGCATTCACTTCTAAATATCTCACTAAATTTAATTGAATTGGGTGGTAAGTTTAACTTGTTAAGAAAGTTTTTTTTAGACTCAATTCACCCACTCTTGAGTGCCTTTAGGGCTTATAAGAGAGATGTTTTGCCTTCTCTCTAACTGATTTTCATCTACTATAATATTTCATCCTTGCTCTAACCTTAACCATTGCACTTTGATTCCACTCTTCTATTTATTGTCTTCCTTGCTCCCACCTCCTCTCTTCTCTCCTTTCTTCTTTCTTCTCTTTATGTATCAAACTATTCAAGTTTTTATTTCTTGTCCATTTCCTATTTTGAAACTAATTCTTAAACATAACACTTAACTACTTTCATTTTATTAAACTAAAGAAGGTTCCAATGTATGTTTTAATAATGAAATTTTTTTTTACTACTAATGGTTTTATTATTTTGATGTACTGAAAAGACCGGAATGAGAAAGGGGAGTAAAGATACAAATTGGAACCAAAGTTGATGTTGCAAGAAGATGAAATTATTTAATGAAGTATTAAGCTTAAGATAGTAAATTTTAACAGGTGATTCTATATATATTTTGTTATAAATATTTTCTTGATCTTCTTAATGTATTTAGGGTTCAACTTATTCATACGCATTCACATATAAGGTTATCATATATAATGATTTCATAATTAAGAAGAAAATTTGGGAAATAATTTAAAAAGTACTCTTGACACATTAAAATATATTTAGGGAAGCTTCTTGAAGTATGCTTGAGTTAAGTTTTTCTTAAAATAACTAATTTGATGTGTTTTTGGAAAAGTTTGCAAAAATTAAGAAAATTTTTAAAATAGTTAAAAACTATTTTTGAGAGGTGTTAGTGCATGACTAAAATGTGTATTAGTCGACCAGTGTACTTAGAATGGCCAACTAGTGTAAAGAGTCTTGATTGGTTTGGATGAAATTTTCTAAAGGAAAAATAATGCATTAAATGGCAGGTTAAACAACGTTATTATTATACAATAATTGACTAGTATAGGTGAGTGGTTAATCAACTTACCTAGCTAGTCAACAAATGCCTATAATTGGTTAATTAATAGTTAAAAAATAGATGTTTAATGGTTTATTTCAAAGAAAAAAATTGCATTTAATATCTCCATGGGCTATAAACAACTACTAGATATTTCTAAGCCAATAAACAGGAGTGTTAAAATGTAGTTTATGCATTCAATAGTATCCAATTATGTTAAAATGTATAAAAGTGATGTAATTAAGTGAATGAATTAATTTTTATATTTGAATATGTGCATTTTAGTTCATTCTTCATTATTGAGTTGTGAGCCTACGCGCGTTATGATGATTAAGAGAGAAATTGTTATTATATATTCTTGTAGTGAAGATTTTATATTGAGTTCCTTACGCGGGAATCCTTTTCAATTATTCTTCACCTATGAGGGATGATTGATTTTTGTATGAGGGCTACTCTTTACCTCTAAAGGATGATTATAGTAAGGTTTCCAACAAGTGGTTTGAAAGTGAAAAAAGGTAAGGTTTATATGCTGAACCACTATAAATCATTTTTTTCCCTAGTATTTTTACTTTATAAATTTATTTTAATTGAAGATATATTTATATTTTAATATGTTTGAAAATGATAACATTTCTTTTTTACCAAATGGAGTAGATATAGGAGGAGAGGATAAATTTTAAAAGGAATGAGCTAGTAAATTTCCTTTTTTTCTGTTTGATATCCATCTAATAGTGAAACTAAAGAGAGATGAAAATTAGCTTAAGCTACTTATATTAAGCATGTTAGTCTAGAATTAGCTTATGTATGAATAGTTTAAAAATAAATGGTCATGAGATTTAGGAATTGAAACCCATTTAGTATGGATAGTTTGCTCAAAATGGCTAGCCAAAGAATTAAGTTATGTCTATATATAGCATACCTATTCCAAATCAAATTTGCCTAAAGATTGTAGCTTTGATGGTTGCAAAAATTTAGGTGCCAATGATTTATAAAAATCTTAAAAGGATGGAAACCCACTAGATTTTATCTAGGTTATTTATGCCTAGTTATAAGGGAATGTGTACTAATTTTTGCTTCATTTATTTTAGATAGTTTGTTACTAGGTATCTCCAATAATTGTTCCTAATTATGGTTAGGAAGTTTAGAAGTTTAGGAGTTTCTATAAGAAAGTCCCATTGGATATATTGAAGGTTTAGAAGAGTGTTTACGAAAATGTCCCATTGGATACAATGAACGACCTTCCTAGGTTAATTTTCATGGTTCATCTCAAATTTCTATTGTTTACATGGTAATCCCTAAGTTATTCCTTAATTAAAAGGATATTATTGCCATATTTTCTACCTTATATGAATTCAACATGGATTTTGCATATGTAGTGAGGTAAGACATCCTTTAATCTATTTGCAAGGGTTTTAGCTATGGCCTTATACAATAGTTTCCAATAAGAAATTGGTTTACATTGAATTTTAAAGGGTTTTGGAATTTTGAGATCAGGGTAATAAAGATGGATTTAACTTCTTTTGTGGAATTTGCTAGATGTCAACTAAGGGAGGTTCCAGCTAGGTTTGGATGATAACAAAACAATACCACTAATGGCTTTTTTGTGAAGGAAATTTTTGAAAGATAGGCACAACTAAAAGTGTTGAGAAGATACATTTTGGAGCTTTAAAGCTTAAATGGAGCTTCTGAAAAACCAAGGAAAAAGGCTGAAGTGAAAATAACTAAAGATTATTTTAATATGTTATATATACTGTAAGTTTAATTATGATCTAATCTTTATCAACTTAAAGTATTTAGGGGGCTTAAATCATGTATATTGCATTCATACTTAGAGTTTATGTATATAGGTTACATAATCTAGAGGAACTGTGTGGGGAAAGTTTTAAATAATGCTCTTAATAAAAAAATATTGTAGAAATTAGTTTAATTTGTGTGTATTAAGTTTTTTTTGGTGAAGATGTTTTTAAAATTGTTAAGATGTATTTTAGGGTCATTTAAATGTGCTAAAGTGAATTGAAATCTGGTTTCTATATGGATTTGTTGACTAGCCACTGGTTGATTAGTATGTTTATAGTGGTTCACCAGTGTGCCAATTTCTTAGAGACTGATCAACCAATAGGTTAGATTTGTTAACTAACGACTGGTTGAGTAGTGTGTTTAAGTGATTGACTCTTATGTTTTAAAATTTGTAGGAACTAGTCTATTAGTTTAAGTGAGTGGTCGACTAGTTGTTCAAAAAATCAGACAATAACAACAATTTTTAATGATGAAAAAACAAAATGAATGATTTTAAGGAGTCTCAATAGATATAAATGGTTAGTAGGTCAAATTTTAACTTTAAACAATTATGTTAAATGAGTGTTTTGCATAAATTAAGGTTGGACAACATCAGAGTGAGTTATGAAAGTATTAAAGTGTTTGTTTTATTTATTTTTGGTGCTTTATTTATTAAGTTTTAGAGCATACATTCTTAATTGTGTTTTTGAGTTTCTTAAGTACTTTAGGTAGGTCAAGTGAGATATTTTTATGAAGTTTCTTTTAGTCTGGTGATATTGTTAGATTGAAAATGTAAATGGTTACTTTAAAGAATATGAAAAAAGTAACCGACTATAAAGTAGTTGCATTAATTGTGAAATTTCCAACATGAAGTTAGAAAGTGGATGCAAGTGTGGATTATGTATCAAGCCACTATAAATTCAATTTACATCACTCTTTCCCTATCTATTTATATTTCAAGTTTATTTTAATGTAGACTATTTTATTACTGATTAATTATATTACATAGCTTCCATACATTAATTAAGATGGTAATTTTAATTAAGTTAAAAAACTTAGAAATTTTAATGTCACCTAACTCATAGGTTCCATATAAGGATTGATAATTATTATCTAACCCCAGTTCTCACATAATTTTAATTAGGTTATAAAACTTAGAAATGTTAATGTCACTTAACTTATAGGTGCCATATAAGGACCGATAATTATTATCTAACCCAAGTTCTCACATATGACTATATTCTAATGAAATAGTGGGTAAAGATTATATTATGGCACACATTAATACATTAGGCCCATCCATTAGTTTAAGTGTCAAAATATTAGTAGGGCACACTTCTTCGATGGTAATGACTATTTATATTGGAAAATTAGGATGAAATTTTTTTAATGGCTAAGGTGCATCAGGTGAATGGAAACTTTTCTTTTCTAAAATAAAGGATGATCAGCAAAGTGTTAATAGGCTTCAACTAGTGAAATCAACAATTGTAATAATTTAGTTAGCATTAATCATCCAGATAGCTTCACTTCATCTCTTTGATATTTAATCTAGATAGGAAGTTAATTTAGAGTCACCATATTGCATGGAGAAAACCAAAGAAAATTATTCTATGAACCAAGGGTAATTTATTGAAAAACTACCTAATGGAGAAGGAATTTTAAGAGCAAGCAAGAAGGAAATAAGGAAGGAAAAGAGGCAACAAAAACCTCGTAGTTAATTTCTAATCCTTATATCTATCATCGTAAGGAATGTGATAGGCTTGAATAGCCTTCACAAATAATATATAGTTCATGATTATCATAGAACCTATAAACCATTGTTAATTGGCCTACTAAATACTAATTTAAAAGAGATCAGCTCTAAATCTCCCTTTTTTTTAATCTAAGTTGGAAGATCAAAACCAATCACCATTGTAATTTTAATGGAAGGATTCTTATTGCATATGATCATGAAAGGCTCACAATGGCAAATTACATAATCAGTGGTCAAATAATCCATTTGGATATCCTTTTCTTCCTTAAGAAAATTTAGGTCTGCTTTTATAATTTTTTATGCTAGTAATTTTTCATTTCAATGAAAGCTCCTTTAGACTAAACTGCAAGAAATTGAAAAATATATGAATAAGCCATGGATTATTCTTGATGACTTTAATTTCACTATTTATACAAATGAAATTTCTCCATTATCTAAAAACCTCAACTACTATTAATAATTTAGATGTTGCTCTGCTTCTCTTGGAATTATAAATATAAGGTATGATGAGAATTTAGATGGTGGCAATTTATTTAAAATAAACATAGATAAAGTTCTTATGAATGGCTTATGGATAAAAAAATTTCATATTTCTAAGAAAATTTATTTAATTTTTTTATTCTAATCATATGCTGTGGAGATTTATAATTTCAAATCCCTATAAGAAAAGGAGTTTTCCTTTCAAGTTTTTCAACTTCCTCATCAAGTTATAACAGTGTGAAAAAGTTGTTAAAGAAGGTATGAAATTCCATATTCAATGTTTTTGGAAATTCAGAAGTGACAAGAAATTAACTCCTACTAAATAAGCCTCAAAGTCCCTTTATTAAAGTCATATTCACATTGAGAAGTTTGAGATTAAGAAATCTAGGGAAAGATTAGAGAATTTTTAGAAAGTTCTCTATCTTAATCAAATAAATGCTAATAAACAGAGGCAAAAACTATTAGCCTTTGATGATTTCAAAAATAATCTTGAAGCTTAGCATTCCTTACTAAGAAAAATGTTTAAGATATGGCTAAAGAAGGGGGATCAACATTCAACGTACTTCCATAAGGCCATCTTAAATGAGAGTAATTAAAAAAATATAGTACAATATTCTGGAGGCTAGAGAGTTCTTGATCAATAGGACATGAAGATAGAAGCTTTGTCTTATTTAAAAAATTAACTAGCTACACAAAAGCATAACTCATTTTCTTCATTTGAGATAATTAGGATCATATAAAAAAGAGTTACTGATGATCAAAAACGTCTATTATACAATCTTATAGAATCTACAAAAATAGAGAGATCTTTCTTCGCACTCAATCATACAAAATCACTTAGTTGAATTAAGTGAGATTCCATCAAGTTATGATGATTGAAAATCATGTTTCTACTAACTTTTTTATTTTCAATATTTTGGAAAGTAAGACATGTCTAGAAGCTAAGTTTTTTAGTGTTGGAGCTCAAATGGATTACATGATGAATAAGTGGAGAAGATTAAAAGTTGAATATCAAGATAGTAGTGTGAATATGTTTGAATATTGTAATTCTAGATGTAGTCTTATTTGATCTTCTCATTATATTTAAAGGACTCAAATCATGAATAATTGCATTCACGATTAGTTTATTACATAATAAAGAGAAATTTTGTGAGAAATAGTTTCAAATAATCCTTGTAAAGTAAAAAAATGATTACACAAAATTTTTTGATCTGTGTGAGACCAAAGAGAGCATTTTGAAATATTTAGAATATTTGGAATGATTTGGATGTATGTGAATATTCTTTGAAGCATTAAAATCTAGTCTAAAGAGGGACTTATCAACTAATTGTGGTCAATGTATCACTGGTCAACTAAGTAGTTCAGCTACTTAAGTAGTATGTAGATTCTTGGAAGATTCATTACTTGGTATCATGTGTTGGTCGACTAGTCCAGTCTTAGTTGACCAATTAGTGATCGATTGATACATGACATTGGTCAATGGTTAAGTATAATGGCTAGAAATGACTAGTTTTCAATGTAAAATGAAAACAAATGAAATTAATTGATACCTAATGATAAAAAATGCTTATTTTTACAAAGTTTCATCGTAAATAGATGCATTAGGTAGTGTGTAAGGCATATAAGTGTAGTATAACACATTTGCAAGTGAATTAAGGTATTGTAAGAGTTTTTTTTTTTGCAAAAATTGATTGAGTTTTGGTATGGTTTCAATTGTTCTTTAGGGTATTAAGTCTAGTGAATTTTTAGCCCTCTTTAAAAACTTTATGAGTCAAATGAGATAACTTTTCAAGTACATTCTTGATGGAGTGTTGCTTGTGATCTTGTGAAAGTATTAATGTTACTTTAGAGCCTTTAAAAAAGGGACTAAGAGTTGTACAAGTGACATTTGATATAGTAAATTTTCCATTAAGATGATAGAGTGTGGACATAGGTGTAAAGTTAAACATCAAACCATTACAAATTTTGTTTACACTCCTCTTACTTTACTTTTTTTAATTTCAAGTTTATTTTATGGCATGTTTTTTATAATTATTTATGAAATTGTTTACTAATCTTTAGCATAAGTTTTAAAGGAATTGTGTGATTAGGTGTAACTGACTTAGAAAAATTTATAAAACCTAATTCACCTCCCTTAAGTACCATTTAGGACTAACAACTGGTATTAGAGCTAAGTCTCATATAAGATTACTTCTTGCAAAATAGTGAGTAAAGATTATGATATAGTACACATGAATACCTTAGCCCCATCCAATAATGAAAAAGAACAAAGTACTAATAGAGGCCTATATTTTGATGGAAATGACTACTTATATTGGAAAATAAGGATGATATGTTTCCATATGGTCAATAGTGTAAAATTATAAAAGATACTCTCACAAGAAACCCTTATACTTACAAAAATTATAGGAAATCAAACGATACTAAAATATGAGGATAAATGTATAGAAATGATGGAAAATTAGTGTCTTTGACTAATAAAGCTATGCATATCCTATATTATGCCTTAAGTAGAAATGATGTACATACCTTAGGAATGACCAATTAAGGAACTAACCAGGTAAATTAAAGTGATCTTAGCATGTTAACTCATTAATATCAACTCGTTGCATGATGAGAACATATCTTTGATCTATGTTAGATTTATTGATATTATAAATGATCTTAAAGGTTTGACCAAAAACTTATACTAATGTAGAATTTCTAAGAAAGATACTTAGGTCCTTGCCAAAATCTTAGGAAGCGAAAGTAACAATCATTTAAGAAGCTAAGGACTTAAACATCCTCTCACCTGAAGAGTTAGGAACCCTCATACTTATGTGATAAGACTAAAGGAGATGTAAGAGAAGGAGAACATTCAAAGAAAGAAGAACATGGTATTTATAGAATCAAAGGAGGTACGTAGTGATGTGAATCCTTCACAAGTAGGAGTGAAGGTAAGGACATGGTCCTACTTTCAAGGAGCTTTAAGAAGTTCTTAAAGAACAAGATATCCACATAAAGAAGGGACTCAAGAGAAAATAAGACCAATTATTAAAATAAATTACCTAACATTACATGTTTTGAATAAAAGTAGTCCATATAAGGTCAAAATGTCAACTCCTTAAAGAAAGTGAAAAAATGGAGAAGAAGGAAGGAAAGACCAACAAAAACCTTGAAAGTTATAACATGGGTTGATTCAAGTGAAATTGAAAGGCAAAATAAAATGAAAAACATATGCTTCTTCTACTTTTTACAATGATGATGAATGTGATATAAATTTTACTTACAATGAGCTAGTGAAATAATTATAAGTTTTGAATAAGAAGAAGAAGAAGAAAGTGTTTACAAAGTATAGAAAAATTTTAAAAATATTATATGAATGAAAATTAGAGAATACAAAAATAAATAAGAAAGTATTTACAAAATATAGAGAAAATTTGAAGTTATTACATGAATTAAATTAGAGATTGAAAAACTAAGGCACAATTTAAAATCAAAGAATATAGATGAAAATGATAGCAAAATATTGGTAAATGAAAATGCATCGTTAAAGAGAGAGAGAGAAAATCCTTAGAGGTGTCTTTAACTTAATTTATAAAAGGGAATGAGAAATTGGAATCAATGTTAAGAGCATAAAATTTGGCAAATGATAAACATGAACTAGGACCTATTGGTGAAAATGCATCTTTTACTATTAGGACCACTTTTATAAAGGGAAAATGAACATATACATAAGCCACATTAATCGTGGGAACCCACCACTAGACTTTAACATAAGAAGAGGTATCATGCACATATGTATAGTCCTAACACAATACCTAGGAGAGCATCATAAGATAGATAAAATGGTAGGATGTAATACTACCAACCTAGACCAAACAACCACACTTGGACTTATAAAGAGTTAAAACCTAGATATGACATTATACATACATATAGGACCCATACTCCTTTTTTTTTTTACCCCAATTGGCTATTATAGATATGTTAAACAACATTTTAGTAATAAATTACGTAGGTGGAATATTACACAAAAAGTTTAGGATGGTAGGAATGTACTTAACCCCCTGAGGACCTAATATGGGTGCATAAATCAAAATGGTTTTCATGTTATATTGTTCATTAATGGGAAGAGTAAATGATGGATATTTAAGGCACATGATTGATGATCCCTCCCATCATTCCATTGAAAACTAAAGATAGTAAATTTATCATATTTAGAGGTAATGAAAAAGGTAAGATAATAGGAACTGGGAAGCGTTATAAGGAAAATCATACTTTGATTAAGAATGTTCTTTTAGTTGATCATTTAAAACAAAATCTACTTAATGTTAGACAATTATGTGATAAGAATAATAAAGTAAGCTTTGAAGAAAAAGAATACGTAGTTTCAAGAATAATTAACAATCATATTGTATTTTTAGGACAAGGGAAGAAAATATTTACATTAATGATAAGATGATGTCTTTAACCTTGATATGAAATTTTTAGTTTCCATAAGTGAAAATGCATAAGATTGGCATAGAAGGCTTGGTAATGTAAGAATGGATATATTATAAAATAACATCATCAAAAAAAATTCAAAGGGCTCCTGAGAATGAAGTGTGAGAAAGATAGAATTTATAGAGCATGCAAAATTGAAAAAGAAGTAAGAAGCTCTTTAAAAGTAAGAAATTAGTAACCACTTTAGCACTCTTAAAGCTAATTCATTTGTTTTTTACTTACTAAAGTTGCTAGCTTAGGTGATAAGCTATGTTACAAGAGTAAATTGTCAAATTAAGTGAGAAAAAGAAGGATAGTAAGCTTCCTAGGGATTGGAAATACAAGAATAATCATCCATTAACACAAATATTAGGTGATGTTGAACAAGGGGTAACTAGTCATTCACAATTTAAAATTTTGATTAATCTTGCATTTATTTTACAAATTGAACATAGGAATATAGAAAAAGCTTTAAGTTATGAACATTAGATTTTAGCCATGAATGAAAATTTAAATCAAATTGAAAGGAGCAAGGTTTAGACCTTAGTACCTAGATCAAAAAGTCACCCAATTATAAGAAAAAAATGGGCATTAAGAATAAATTAGAAGAGCATGGCAATATTGTAGGAAACAAGGCTAGGTTAGTAGTTAAAGGATATAATAAAAAGGAAGGTATAGACTATGATGATACATTTTCACCCATAGATAAATTAATGGCTATTACTTGCATATGCATTACATATGTTTTAAAAATTTTTTCAAAAGAATGCTGTAAGTGAATTTTTAAATGATTTTATATAGTAAGAGGTATATGTACAACAACCCACCCAATTTTAAAAGTCATGATGCACTTGATCACATTTCTAAACTAACATAAGTGTTATATGGTTTAAAATAGGAACTATGTCTTGGTATGATATGTTAAGTGCTTTTCTTTTGGAAAATGATTTCATCAAATGAAAGATAGATACAACTTATTTTATTAAAAAGAATAACAATGATATTTTAATTGTTTAAACATATGAGGATGATATTATATTTGGTGGTACTAATAAGATTTTGAGTCAAAAATTTTCAAAGTGTATGCGTAAGGACGTCGAAATGAGCATAAAGTGTGAGTTGATTTTCTTCTTTGGACTTTAAAGCAAATAAATAAAGAAATCCATTTTCATCAATATAGATAAATATACCAAGAAGTTGCTCGAGAATTCTAGAATAGACCAAGCCAAACTTCTAAGCACCTTTATGAGTACATTTACTAAGCTAAACAAGGATAAGGAAGGTAAACAAGTAAATGTAAAGCACTATTGATGTATGATTCGAAGTTTATTACATCTTTAGTATATGTTTATATGCTAGGTTTCAATCATATCTTTAGGAATCACATTTATTAATTATAAATCACATTCTTAGATTTTTATATAGTTTAATGAACTTTGGTCTTTAGTATCCTAAGACTTATTTTTAGATTTAATTGGATATTTAAATGCAGACTATGCAGGTAGTTTCTTAGATAGGAAAATCACATCTAGTGCATGTCAATTTTTAATAAATGCATTAGATTCTTAATTTAGTAAGAAACCAAATTTGGTAGCTTTATCTATAGTAAATTTCGAATATGTTACAGGTTAATTGATAAGAAATGCTAACTTATTTCATGCAAATACCTCAACTGAATAGGTCATAACTTATAGTATAAGTGGATATCATCCTACAAGGATTAGGTTTTGACACCACTCGATTCAAATTATGCTTTTTCTATGATATAATTTTAAATAAAAATACTGAAAAAAACTAAAATAGAATAACTAACAACAAATAATTTAAAGGGTAATGTGTAGGAACTTTTGAATTCAAGATTAAAGATTAAAAACCACTTTTATCCTTATTTTATTTCCCTTTTATATTGGTGTTTTAATTATGTTTAGCCCAAAATATCCTAATATTTCAGTCACACTTTCTCAAGGTGAAATTAAGTTTCCCTAGCCAAATCAAATAAGATTAGTCTTGCAATCTCTCAATCTATAAAACCTATCATAATTATTCAACTAGTTATAAAGTAAACTTATAGGCAATTAATTAATTCATCAAGCTCTCTAATAAATTAATCAACCTGATAATTGTAAGTCTATTAGATGGTAACTCTCATTACACAACCCAACATAAATTACTAAGCCTAATCTCTCATTCTATTGCAAAATTTAAGCGCACCAATTATCATAAAGATTCATTCATTAAATCAACAAGATGAGTTTAACAAAAAAAAGTTCAAAAACCAATTCCAACAATATAGTTTAGCCACTCATGCTATTAATCAATCTGTCAACTAACATAATATACATATAAAAAGATAGTAAAAGAGAAAAAGAAACAAAAACTAGTGAAGATATACATATAAAAAGATAGTAAAAGAAAAAAAAACAAAAACTAGTGAAATGCTACACTTCTCTTCAGTCCCTTCTATTGGAAATTTTGTAGGTTGAGATGTTCTTTCTTGGAAGAGGATGATGATCTTTATTTTTCCTTTGGAGAGCCTTCAAAACCTATTTTTAGCCTTTTAGGGAGAGTTTTTAAAGTTTGGAATCATGGCTCCTAGTGTTTTTGAAAATTTTATTACCTAAAAACTCAAAATAGTACATGACAAGTGCCTTTTGAGTGGGTTTCGAGACCACTAGGCCACGATCATGGCCTTCTTGCTCTTTATTCACCTCTTCTCTTTTGATAGCTTTTCTTGCATTATGTTCTTCTCAATCTTTTTTCCATAACGTCTCCTATACATATTCGATGGTCGTCAAATTTTATATGTAGAATCCTCGCATGATGTTTTATCACCTCATTAAAATTTCATGCAAGGCTCTATAGGTGCACCTAATGCATCATGAAAATCACCTATGCCAAAATTAGTACTTATTTGAACTTCTTTTGTTCTTCTCTTGATGCATTCTTAATGGCTTGTAATATGACTTTGAAAATTACTGTAGAAATTCATAATTTGATGCTCTAAGTCCTTAAAGTTATCCTAAACCTCTTATAGCTCTAAAAATGCCTCAAAATGCTCACAAAAGTTCTACACAACATAAACAACCATCAAAAACACCATAAGCGACATCTTATTTAAGAGTTAACTAAATGCACACCTAAAACATATGGAATCACCTTAATCATTGTGTAACCATGCCTAAAAGATGTATAATTAAGGTGCTATCATTACTATAGTAGTTATTTTACACAAATTTTATGACTGAAGAAACAATTAGGGAATATGGCATTGAACTTAGCAAGGTATCTTTTAGATGTGACAATATAAGTGAAATTTTTCTAAATAAAAACTTTATTCAACATTTTAGGACAAAAATATAGAAATTTGATATCATTTTATTAGAGATCATGTATAAAATGGGGGTGCCAAATTAGAGTTTGTTCATAGTACACAATAATTAACCAATAACTTTACAAAACTCATGAATAAGGATAGGTTTTTCATGATTAAAAGAGAGTTAAGCATGATAGACAAGACTTCATAATGATATTTGTGTTTTTTCATTATGATATTTTTGTACATGTATTCTTATTTTACCTTTTTGATGATTACAAAAAAGTAGAGAATATAAATATGATATTATGATTTATGTAAGGAGAGTTTGGTTTTGAAATAAGTTATAATGCGTGAACTTAGGGAAGAGTCATAGACTTTAATTAATTTAAGGGGACTAGGTAAAATGGGTTTATAAAATTAAAGTTTGTAAATTTTAAGTTTATACAATTTGAATTTGTTAAAGTTGTTGCTACAATTATGATTAATTTAGGGAGAGAAAGTAAACTTTGATAATGTTGAGTTTTGGATAAGCTTAGATATTTAATTATGGTATTATTATTATATTTGTGTTTGAAATGTTATTGATTTTATTATTTTTGAAACTGTATGAAAGGGGAGTTTTTTTTAATAATGTTTTAAGTGAATTTAAGAAGTAATGGATAGTGTTTTTTTTTGCTTTCATATTTTTATAATATTACATGGTTTTATTATCATTAAAAACAAGGAGATAATTCAACAATGGCCAGTTCCTTTAAAAAATGGAAGAATAAAGGTTATCTTAGTTCCTTTAAAAATTGGACCAAGAATTGTACAAGTAACATTTAAAATAATGAAATTCCTAATAAGGTTTTAAGGAGTAAATGTAGGAATGAAGCTAGACAGCGAACTATTATAAATTAGGTTTACATCCCTCCTTATCTAATCTTTTAATTTCAAGTTTATTTTATAGAATATTGTTTTATATTGTTTATTGAGTTTCTGCAAAAGTTTTAGAAAGATCATATAATTAGTACAATTGAATTAGAAAGTTTTAAAGTACTTAATTTATCCCCTTTTTAGGACCAACACATTTGATCCAAATGGCTTGAATGCATACTTTTTTTAGCATTCCTTGGCTAATTTAAGAGAGTATGTCATTCTTGATGTACTTGGAATTTTTTAGTTTGGAAGGTTTCTTAAAGGGCTCTAAAAAACCTATATTTTTTCCATGTTCCCAAATCCCTTAATAATAAAGATTAAACATTATAAACCTATCTCTTGTTACAACACTCTTTACAAGGTGATTACATTAAATATTTATGGTACTACAAGAAGTTATTTACTTACTGTAATAAGCAGTATGGAAGAAATTAATTTAAAAAAAATTTATATGTCATAATTGTGAATGGCTTATGGATGACTGAATTTTAGAATGGCAAAGTAACATTCTCTATTGCTTTATGTTCTAACCATAGTCTTGTAAAGATTTATAATTTTACCTCCCTATAAAAAATGAATTTCCCTTTCATGTTTTTAAAACTTCTTACCAAGATGCAAAGTTATTAAGAGGCTATTAAAAGAAAGGTATGGAATTCCATATTCTAAATCTTTTTTTAATTCAAATAAGTTAAGAAATTAACTCATGTCATAGAAGGCTTAAAGTCCTTTAATAGAAATCATATTGCCAAAGAGAAGATGGAAAACAATAAAGCTAGGGAAATATTGGAGAATTGTCATTAAACTTTCTATCATGATCCAATAAATGCTAATAAATAGAGGCAAGAGTTGTTAACTTTCAATCATTTCAAATCTACACTAGAAGCTCACTATTCCTTAATAAGAATTAAATTTAAGATGATGTGGTTTAAAAATAGTTATCAACATTCAACTTACTTCTATAAAGCCATCCCAAATAGGGAGAGTTAAAAAATCATATAGTTGACTAATTCAAGAAGAAAGAGAATTCTTGATTAATAAAACTCAAGATGGAAACTTACTCTTACTTTAAAAATCTACTAAGTATACAAGGACACTATAAATTTTCTTCAATTGATATAAGCACAGTTATATCTAGAAGACTTACAAATAAGTAAAAACATCTCTTATTTAGGCCTTGGATTCTATAGAGATAGACTCAATCTTGTCAAATCACTTTGTCTAGATGGCTTAAATGCATAATTTTTTTTTAGCATTCCTATGTTGATTTAACAGAGGTTCTTATTCTTACTGTACTTTAATGTTTTAGATTGGAAGGTTGTAAAAACTCAAAAAAACCTATATTCACCTTGTTTTTAAATGCCCTAATCATGATGACATTAAACATTACAAACCTATATCTTTAGAGATTTAACATATGATGGGAACCTCTTTGCTTATGTAAGTTTTTTTTAATGGCCTATGGATTCTTGTTAATGGCATATGGATAACAAAATTTAAAAATTGTAACGCAACATCCTCTAATCCTGTATGTTCTAACCATAGTCTTATAGAAATTTATAATTTTATCTCCTTGCACAAAAGGAACTTTTTTTCAGCTTCCTTACCATGCCACAAAGTTTTATAAAGCTATTAAAGAAGGAATGGAGTTTAAAATTCAAGGTTTTTGCAATTTAGATGGATTAAGAAATTAACTCACCTTAGAGAAACTTAAAATTATGTTATTAGAAATCATATTATTAACAAGAAGTTTGACAATAATAAGCTAAGGAAATATTAGAGAATCATTAGCAAGCTATCTATCTTAAGCCTATAGGGGATGATTAATAGAGTCTAGAACTATTAGCTCCCAATCATTACAAATCTATTTAGAAGCTTATCATTCCTTTTAAAGAAAAAAAATGATGTTCTGGCATAAGGTGTGGGTCAAATTTAAGCTTAGTTCTATAACGCCATCCTATCTTAGAGGAATTAAGAAAAAAATCATAAAGTTTACTAATTCTAGAGGCTAGATATTTTTTGAGCAACAAGATCTAAAGATGAAAGCCTAATCCTTCTTTAAAAATATACAAGGTATAAAAGGACACGACCCATTTTCTTCAACTGATATAACTAGGATCATATCAAGAAAACTACTGATGAGTAAAAGAATTTCTTATCTAGACTTATATATTCTCGTTGAATCTTAAAAATCACCTACTCTAAATGACTTGAGATTTAGGAGTGGTTGTTATTCTTGTTATACTTGAATTTTTTAAATTTGGAAGGTTGATTTAAGAGTTTAAAAAAACCTATAATTTTGACTTATTCCTAAATGCTCTAATCATGAAGAGTTTAAACATTATAACTGTTGATTATTTTGTAAAACCATAAAAAAAAATTTACTTTTAAAACCGCTAGTATATGGTTTGTAACTTGGAATAAAAAGTGGATATCAATCCCACAAGGATTGTAGTTAGTCACCACTTAATATATAATTATAGGAAACAGATAAAATTCTTTAATTGAAATCTTTTCCTTAATTATTTAATTATAAAACACATCATCAACATGTTATAAGGCTTAATTCAACATGTCAATTAATAAGTGAATTCAAATAACTTATGCTCTTTCAAATTTCAACCTGAATCACAACAATCATTTCTTTATACAAAATAAATATTCACAAATAAAAATGTATCATCTTTTAAACAAATTCTCATCTTTTATTTATTAATAATAAAAGAGATGCAAAAGTGAGTTGTAGAAGCTTGGTTGAGATATCATTTAGTCTTTTTACATGAAAGTGAACACCTTGTTAGGAATACTATCGGTTACTCAACTCAATTACATGACATCAACTGGCTACTAGCACTACTCAATAACTTTCACCTTTTTATCGATTTCAAGCCAACGAAA